>KB722748.1:306797-496036 GCA_000349905.1 Volvariella volvacea V23 | reverse complement strand
GACATGTATTTTTTGTTTTGCCTGAGAGACATGATTAATAAGTGTATCCACTCTGCTGGAGAACTTCTCGAAATTAATTTGAGTATCATGCAAAAGTATCCGCATAGATGTGGCTGCCTTGTCAATCGGCGCAAGTGGGATATTAAATGAGTTCGGTCCTGTTCCAGACGACGCTGTGCTGGATCCTGAGAGGGTGCCGCTTTCCCGGCTGGTAAGCGCAGGTGCAGTGTTCCGATCCTTCTTCAGTATATGCGCCCAGAGTTGCTGTGGGTTTAGCGATCGGCTTGAAGTATCATAGCTGTTGGCGCCAACTGGAACATCACCGCTGCCATGCGCCATATCTCCACGTCCTAAAGCTAAAGAATGAGTGTTGAAGGTGGACGATAAAGCCTGAGGGTCTGATAGGGGCTTTGTGTTTGGCTAACAAACAGTCGCGGAACTGGTGTGCTCGAGTTTGACGAGTTCAGAAATCTAGAAAATAAATTACTTAAATGTGGTCCATCTAAAATGTACATAGGAAATACATGGAATTATTTGTAGAGAGTCCTACTGCAAGAAAGGTCCAAACCGTCATTGAAGGAATCAACAGAGCGCAACGACTGAGGTGAGCTGCACTCTGACTCGCTGGGAGTTGGCGTAGTGATACCTAGAGTCCGCATCTCGTACGCTCCGACCTCGACCATTAAGCAAACTTCAGCGTCTATGGAGGCCAACCTCCTTCTATCCTTACTTGACAAATAGGGTGTAACAATTTTGTTCTTCGCGGGAGAACCCGGACCAGGAGGGAGAACCCAATGAACGACATGGGAGCCAGGAATCTTCCCACTTCGATCCCGTCTATACTCGAAGTAGTCATGGTAATGATCCGCAATCTCAATGATAATCCCTCCCGACTGCAATAATATATCTTCCTCCTCGCGTATCTCCTCACAACCGAAATCTACGATATGGTCGCACATAATTGTGGCTTTTCGCGTTCGATATGCAACACCGACGAAGGCCTCCAACCCAAGCGCTCGACAAGAGTAGTAGATTACTGAATCTTGACCGACGAGAAAAGAGCCGAAGGACTTGAGGACATCATGATTGAGAGTTTTCGAACGCAGACGACGCATCCGTTCTGACATCTCTGTGATATTGTTGATCTCTTGTACGAGGGGATAAGAATTGGCCAGATGAAACCCAAGATAGCCGCCACTGGGTAGGAAGGTTGGATCCGAGAGCAAATTTGATAGGATCTGTGGGATGGAGGATCCCGTTTGAACGGGGGTGAGGGACGGGGCTAATTCGGTTTTGGGGTAGATATCGTATGTCAAAGTAACCAGGTTGCCGGAGAAGATAGGGGAAATATCGTAAGTTAGGTTACTGGGAAATGCAATGTATCCCACTCGGCGCCGTTCACCGTGGGCGATTGTGTCTGTGTCAAGTACCCAATGCTTGTTACTCGAATGGACAGTAATTGCACCGCCCGTATGTGGAGATGGAAAGATAATGATGAGCGTGTAGGGCGAGGGGGATGATCGAGCGCTTTCTCCAGAGTAGCCGGAACCTAAATCTCGCGTAAGTACAGTGAAACGAGATGGGAAGACATTAATACCATAGAGATTCAATGACCTCGGTTTAATGGAGAAGCTGCCTGTATAGTTGGTACCAAGTAATTCGGTTCGGAGGGCGGGTAGGATTCCAAGGTCGTGGAGGTCGAGAGTTGGTAAGAAATGAGAAGTGGGTAGGATGGCGGAATGGTCAGATGTAGCTGGAGCAGAGCCGCTTTCTTGCTGTGGTCGGATGCGTGAGAGGAATAAGCTTTCTAAATCTTCCCCTGTCGCTGTACCCAAGTTTAGGCGCCTGAGGGACAATGTGAGCCCCACCTACTCATGAGACCCCAAACATTAGTACCTGAAGTCATTATCTGCACCATGGAAGATATACAGAGACTCTGGTGGTACGGGCACGACGCCACTGTAGGGCTTTTGTTCCAAGAGTGCGGCGACAAGCACGGCGAGTTGGGAGGTCGAATCTTTCCCGTCTTGTTCGATGGCCATGGGTATGAGACAAAGGGGGATTTAATTCTCGGACCTGTTTGATGTTGCAACTTTAAGGTCCTGAGTGCCCAAGTTCCGTCCGCAGAAGGAGAGCAAATTACCTCCGCAGATGGGAATTCTGTGAAGAAGTCGTTTGAGGATGGAAATGGCCGGGATAGGGCAAGAGTCTGGTGAGGTTTGATCGCCAGAGATTAGAGATACGTGTTGTGGTGGCCACTCCCATAATAATCAGCCGATGGTATGCATATAGAAATTGACCCTCATGGGTTGCATGATCCGACGCCTTACTTGAATTGTTGTCCCACCAGTACCTGGTTGGCAGACGCCTTGTGCGTTGATAACGACCCACTGCTAGTGATAATACGGCTATGCGCAGGAAAATTGGGCCTGGTATCTCGTCTCATGTTAGATATGGGGTATCTTCACCAAGTCCTTGCCGAATTGACTTCGCACGGAGTACGGAGAAAACAACGATGGGCAGGTGGGTAATGGGCTAAGGGTTGGCACCCATAAGCAAGAGAAACCCTTAAGGTTAATTTCGATGGAGCTTCTCCGCACTCCATGGATCCAGGGAGTGATGGAGTGCGAACCTTGAGAGAATGAGAAATGTTTGAATCAGTGGATCCTGTACAACAAGGCTTTCGGCATCTGCCGTATTCTTTCGCACGAGTATAATGTGCTCAGCGATGCAGCACTCTGTACGGTCTTGTTCGTCACTTGGCTTCACGATAGTATTCGCTTAAGGTAGATACCACAAAAATTTGACGAACATGACGTTTTGTTAGTAAATTGGGACAACGCTGGAAAGATACTGTAACCAACTTACCTTGCCCGCTTTGAATACGGTCACACTTGATCATGTGACGTTTGTCGGGCCTGGCATCTACCTTATACTAGTCGAACTACCATCGAAGAGATCACCATCGGGTTTGTCAAGGAATAGGCAGGATGATTTTGCTAGAAGTGAGTCTATCAGCCAGCGCTCCAACCTAACTAACAAACGTGCACTTCAAGTCCCATAATGTTATCATTCATACCACTCTCCACGAGAAGCTAATCAAGTGCGCAGCATGTACTAGAGGACTGATCAGGTCGTTTACCAACTCCTAGGCCTTCATCCCTCGACGTCCAATTCGTTGATTATGATGGTGTGAGATTCCGTCTTTCAACCCCGGAGAAGAAGACCGTCCTCCTGCTCTCGATGCACATTCGGTGCTGGGACGAACTCGTGAAATACGGCGCACTTGATATTCTTCAACGCGAATATGGTGCCCTCCTATTGCCACAAAGTGAAGCCGATTATAATGTCAGTCTATCAATCGACCTTGAGCAGGTACCCGCCGACCCTGGTATGTGTTAGCCTTTTCTTGGATTTGGCTGTCAATGACAGAGCACAGAGTCCCGCGAGGCATTCGTCTTGTCTGTTGCACACTTCAAGCGTAATGCGCTGGCTGCGCCTTTCGAGCGAGGATTCCAAACGCAGAAACAGTTGGAAGAGGCGGGTTCTGGCCAGGGCGAATTGATGGAGATACACTATCGAGATGAAGAAGCTATCTATGTTCAAGCCGCTCCTGACCGTGTGACAGTCATATTCTCTACTATCTTCCAGGATGAGACGGATCGTATCTTCGGAAAGGTGTTCCTACAGGTATGTCATATCAATAATAGTCTATTTATGCGCTTATATTATATCGAATCAGGAATTTGTGGATGCAAGGCGTCAACCATTGATCCAAAACGCTCCTCAAGTTTTGTATTCAAATCGAGATCCTCCTCTTGAGATCCGCCACCTTCCTGGTCTACGAAACAGTGAAGACATCGGCTATGTCACTTTCGTTATTTTCCCTCGTCACTTTACCAAGCCGGCCGTTGCAGCGGCTACGATTTCACACATCCAACTGTTCCGTGATTACCTTCATTATCACATCAAGTGTTCCAAAGCATACATGCACTCGCGGATGCGACACCGAGTAGCAGAGTTCCAGAAGGTACTGAACCGAGCGAAGATGGAAGTAGCAAATACCGAAAGAAAGACAGCAAGGTTCGTTTTCCTCTACTGGTTTGTAACAAGCATATGCTGACGGTTTGGGTAGTGGAAGGACCTTGGTCACTCGCTGATTTTTTCGCCTAGGATACTGTATATCATTGTATTTGTTCACAAGCACTTCATCGGACGGGATCTCGGTGGCTTACATGTAACCACCCAAGTTAACGCGAAATTTTATAAATCATGCAGGATCCCAGTGTCTTTTTCGCTCCAGCAGATAACTTTGACATTCTCCCCAACAAATTCGTGCAGGGGTGCTACTGGCCGCTAGGGTGATGGCATGGCATGAATCCTCGTTTCGCACACTCACTATCAAATCGTAAAAAATTCTGGCCAAACTCCACCTCAAGATTGGGTTGTGAAAGAGACTTGATCTGGAGATAACCGAGAGGGATCAGATCGAAGCCGTTTGGTAAAATGAGTTTCCAGCGTGTTGTGTATCCTCATGATGACAATGCCGCGTTGCAAGCCATCTTGATTGAAGGCCGTATCTGGGCATGGATTAGGATGCGAAATTGGACCCTATCCTCCTGACCACACACGCAATTACTTGAGGTCGTGCTATCGATGAAGAATGAGTCCTGATGAAGTACAGATAACGCACTACTAATAACTACGCGTTATTTGTAGGATGACGGTAAAGGCGCTGCATACTTGAAGCTAGCGAGCCCATCAACTGGGCGACGGCGAGACAGCCAACGAAAACGGAATGAAAGGGCTATTTAGGGACTCGGGGTGATGGAGTGTGTTTTGCTGGGGCGTCAAGGAGGGAAGACGATGATGTAAGCCAAAGATTTTGGGGCCGATCACTTGACCCCAGAGGAGGAAGGGAAGAAATTACTGGGTTAAAAGCCTCGAGGGTTACGTTGGGGCCTTCGTTTTTCTAATCCTTCCCTCGCACACCATTGTCGCCATCCACGCCCCCACCTCTCACTTTCTAATGTCTACTTACGACCACTCCAAAGTTCAGCAATTCATAGGTGCGCTAATACACCCCTGAGTGGATGGGCCATGCTGAGATATCTGTACCTTGCTATTATGTGAAGGCGGTAACTCGCTCGATAAGGCACCCACAGGCCTTGTCCACGATTTCGTCAAAAGCCATGGCGGGCACACTATAATTACAAAGGTACGCGAGCGAGCTATATTGACGCGTCTAGGCCATAACGCGCTCACACTGTGCAATTGACATAACAGGTCCTCATTGCCAACAACGGTATGTATGCGCGTCAAGATGCCCACCGATCTATCTTATGCTTTGTTTCAGGTATCGCCGCTGTAAAAGAGATCCGCTCGATAAGACAATGGTGTTACGAGACGTTTGGAAGTGAACGCGAGGTCGAATTCACTGTGATGGCGACCCCAGAAGATCTCAAGGTCAATGCCGAATATATTCGGATGGCCGATCGTTACATCGAAGTACCTGGCGGTTCGAATAACAACAACTACGCCAATGTAGATCTCATTGTGGACCTTGCCGAAAGAGCCGGGGTACACGCTGTATGGGCGGGATGGGGTCACGCTTCAGAAAACCCGCGCTTGCCTGAAAGCCTTGCCAAGAACAAGATTGTCTTCATTGGTCCCCCTGGAAGCGCCATGCGAAGCTTGGGAGATAAGATTTCTAGTACAATTGTCGCACAAAGTGCAGATGTACCTACAATGTCCTGGTCAGGTACTGGTATTAAAGAAACCGTCTTGAACGAATCAGGACACGTAGCTGTCCCGGACAAGGCTTATGCTGACGCCTGCGTCACCAGTGTTGAAGAGGGGTTGCAGCGAGCAGAACAAATTGGGTGGCCAGTGATGATTAAAGCTAGCGAAGGTGGAGGAGGAAAGGGTATTCGGAAGGTCGAACATCCTGACCAATTCAAGAATGCGTACCAAGCTGTTGCGGGAGAGATTCCTGGTGCTTCCATTCTTCTTCGTTTCTACATTTGCTCATCCTAACATTTTTCCGCTGTGGGATAGGATCGCCAATTTTCATCATGAAACTGGCTGGTCAAGCCCGGCACTTGGAGGTCCAGGTTTTAGCTGATCAATATGGCAACGCTATATCTCTGTTCGGTCGTGACTGCTCTGTTCAACGCAGACATCAGAAGATTATTGAGGAAGCCCCTGTCACAATTGCAAAGGAGGAGACGTTCGAGAAGATGGAAAGGGCCGCCGTCCGACTTGCCAAGTTGGTGGGCTATGTCAGCGCCGGTACAGTGGAATGTATGCGCAGCTCCTTTGCTCTTAGATGCATATTGCTGATTTTTATCCGCACATAAGACCTATACAGCCATAGCGATGACGACTTCTACTTCCTCGAACTCAATCCACGTTTGCAAGTCGAGCACCCGACGACCGAGATGGTTACTGGCGTCAACTTACCCGCTGCTCAGCTTCAAGTTGCTATGGGTATTCCGCTTCATCGTATTCGTGACATCCGCCAGCTCTACGGTGTAGCCCCTAACGGGACCTCTGAGATTGATTTCGACATGATCAATCCCCAGGCAAACCAAACTCAACGCAAGCCCAGACCCAAGGGTCATGTTGTTGCCGTCCGTATTACAGCCGAAAATCCCGACGCTGGCTTCAAGCCCTCATCAGGCTCTTTACAAGAACTCAACTTTCGATCGAGTACCAACGTCTGGGGCTATTTCTCGGTCAGCACAGCTGGAGGTCTGCATGAGTTTGCTGACTCGCAATTCGGCCACATCTTCGCTTATGGTGAAGATCGTGGTGAGAGTAGAAAGAACATGATTGTTGCCCTGAAGGAACTCAGCATTCGTGGCGATTTCCGAACTACCGTCGAGTACCTCATCAAGCTACTAGAGCTCGAGGCATTCAAGGAGAACTCCATCACTACTGGTTGGTTAGATTCCCTTATCAGCAACAAACTCACAGCCGAACGTCCTGATGCAACCCTCGCTGTTATCTGTGGTGCCGTTACCAAGGCCCATCTTGCCTCTCAAGCCTGCTGGACCGAATATAAGCGCGTTCTGGAGAAGGGTCAGGTCCCGGCAAAGGATGTCTTGAAGACAGCGTTCACGATTGATTTCATTTACGATAATATCCGATACCCAATCACTGCGACTCAATCTTCCTTGACTGTGTGGACGTTGTGGTTAAATGGAGGCTCAACGGTTGTTGGAGCCCGGCCCCTTGCCGATGGTGGTTTGCTTGTTTCCTTGGATGGAATGAGTCACTCGGTGTATTGGCGCGAGGAAGTTGGCGCTTTGCGCCTTATGATTGATGCAAAGACTTGCTTAATCGAACAAGAGAACGACCCAACCCAGCTCAGAAGCCCTAGCCCTGGTAAATTGATTCGCTATTTCGTTGATAGTGGTGATCACATTAATGCTGGCGAACCATATGCCGAGATTGAGGTATGTACCTCGCGATGTTCAGAGACATGAATTTAACGAGTTCTTCAGGTCATGAAAATGTATATGCCTCTGGTAGCATCGGAGGATGGTGTTGTTCAGCTCATCAAGCAAGCCGGTGTCAGCCTTGAACCAGGGGACATCTTGGGCATTCTCACTCTCGATGATCCGACACGGGTTAAGCATGCCAAACCATTTGAGGGACTCCTTCCCCCTATGGGCACCCCTACCTTCGTCGGAAATAAACCACACCAACGCCTTAGCACCTGCATTGGCGTGCTCAACGACTTCCTCGATGGTTTCGACAATGCGGCGGTCATGCCTAATCCTTTCAAGGAGTTGACTGAAACTCTTAAGAACCCGGAGCTTCCCTTCTCTGAGATCAATTCCATCTTGTCCTCCCTCTCCGGACGTATTCCCTCTAAATTGGAAGATAATATTCGCTCAATCCTAGACAATGCTAAATCCAAGGGAGAACAACAAGAATTCCCAGCTGTCCGCTTGAAGAAGGTTATGGAGCACTTTATCCAGGACAATGTACCTGCTCAAGACAGGACCATTGTCCGTACATCCCTTAGCCCACTATTCGATGTCCTCGAACGTTACAGTGGTGGTCTGAAAGGACACGAGATTGAGACCATTGCCAATCTCCTCGCGCGTTATGAGGGAACAGAGAAGCTATTTGGGGGTAGCATTGAAGCACGGGTGCTAGCTCTGCGCGAGCAGCATAAGGACGACCTCGATAAAGTTGCTGGGCTTGTCCTTAGTCACATCAAGGCTAAGAGCAAGACAAAGTTGGTTTTGTCGATTCTTGAGCATATAAAGAACAGGAGCTTCAACGTTTCGAACCCTGAGAGTCGACTCACCAAGGTCCTGCAAGGATTGGCAGCTCTGGAGACTAAGTAAGTCAGGTTCAAAATGACAGCACTCCTAGAAATTGATTCGAGACATGATAACTAGGTCTTCAACGGAGGTCTCGTTGAAAGCGCGAGAGGTACTAATTTTGGGACAAATGCCCTCATACGAAGAACGCCTCATCCAGATGGAAGCCGTCTTGAAAAACTCCGTCTCCAGCAACTACTACGGTGAACCGGGCGATGCCCCCAGGTAAGGGCATTGGCCGAGTATCGTTAGGCTTTACATTTACAGTGTTCCTAGGACGCCATCCCCCGAGATTCTCAAGGAATTGAGTGATTCCCGATACACTGTCTACGACGTTCTTCCTGCCTTCTTTGCTCACGAAGACCCGATGGTCGTTCTGGGTGAGAGCACTGATATGACATCCCAATCCATCTATTCATTCCCGCTTTTTAGCTGCATTGGAAGTTTATGTTCGAAGAGCTTACCGTGCATATACCCTTATGTCCATTGACTACGAGGAAGGCGATCCATCGGACGAAACTGAACCCAGTATCGTGACTTGGCGCTTCAACCTTGGCCAATCTCACTCTCCGCCCTCTACTCCCCGCCTTACAGTTGGGTAAGCAGTTCTATCTACCTCCGCCACTCCTTATTGTTAATCACTTCTACAAGACCGCCTCGACGAGCTGGTTCAGTTAGCGATTTGACCTACATGATCAACCGCAACCAAAAGCAACCTGTTCGTACTGGTGCAATTGCATCATTCCCCAACCTAGAAACTTTGGCTCGTGGCTTTGAGCGAGTTGTATCCACACTCCCTCATTTCGATCCCGATGAGTACCGCCAACGCTATGGCTCTAACAGCCAACCCCCCAATGTCGTCAACATTGCCCTTCGCATCTTCGATGAGAGCGATAACCTCCAGGATGAAGCAGCTTGGTCCGAACGAGTCACCGCATTCATCAATCAACACACCCAACTTCTCACTGAGCGCGGTGTACGTCGTGTTTCCATTCTCATTTGCGAACGCGGACATTACCCTGTCTACTTCACCCTTCGTGAATTTGATGGGTCGTGGGGAGAAGAGCAAGCCATCCGTAATATTGAACCTGCCCTGGCCTTCCAGCTTGAGCTTAGTCGCCTCTCCAACTACAACCTCAAACCAGTTTTCGTGGAAGCCAAGCAAATTCACATCTACCATGGCATTGCACGAGAGAACCAACTTGATAATCGCTTCTTCGTTCGTGCTTTGGTACGACCAGGCCGCCTCCGAGGTTCGATGAGCATGGCGGAGTACTTGATCTCGGAAACTGACCGCCTCGTAACGAGCATTTTGGATGCCCTAGAAGTCGTCAGCGCTCAGCATCGCACTGCGGATTGCAACCACATATTTATGAACTTTGTCTATAACCTTGCGGTGACCTACGAAGATGTTCTTGCCGCCATCGCTGGTTTCATTGAACGCCATGGCAAGCGCCTCTGGCGACTCCACGTCACCGGCTCTGAGATTCGCATCACCTTGGAAGACAACGAAGGCAATGTCACTCCAATCCGCTGCATTATCGAGAACGTATCAGGTTTCATTGTGAACTACCATGGCTACCAGGAAATTACCACAGATAAGGGCACCACCATTCTCAAGTCGATCGGTGACAAGGGACCACTCCACTTACAGCCTGTTCACCAAGTCTACCCAACGAAGGAGTCACTCCAGCCCAAGCGTTACCAAGCACATCTCATCGGCACCACCTACGTTTACGACTTCCCGGATCTCTTCTCAAAAGCCCTCCACAGTGTCTGGCTTAAAGCCCGTAAGACCAACCCTTCCTTGGTTCTACCAAAGGTCCTACTGCAGTCTCGCGAATTGGTTTTGGATGAACATGACCACCTCGTTGAAGTCGACCGTGCTCCTGGTAATAACACCTTTGGTATGGTGGCATGGGTGTTCACTCTAAGGACTCCTGAGTACCCAGAGGGTCGCAGAGTAGTCGTCGTCGCTAATGATATCACATATAGAATCGGTTCTTTCGGCCCACAAGAAGACCAGTTCTTCTACCTCGTGACGCAATACGCACGCGAACAAGGCTTGCCGCGCATCTATCTATCAGCCAACTCTGGCGCGCGTATCGGTATTGCAGAGGAAGTTCTACCACTCCTCTCAACCGCCTGGAATGACGATGAGCATCCTGAAAAGGGCGTCAGCTACTTGTATTTGACTCCCGAAAACATGATCAAGTTGCAAGAAAAGGGAGGAGAAGCTGTTCGAGTTGAGGAAGTCGAAGTCAATGGAGAGCGCCGATTCAAGATCACAGATGTCATTGGTCTGCAAGAAGGCTTGGGCGTTGAATCCTTACGCGGCTCTGGTCTCATTGCCGGCGAGACTTCCCGTGCTTACGACGACATATTTACCATCACACTCGTTACCGCTCGCTCAGTGGGTATCGGTGCCTACCTCGTTCGCCTTGGAGAGCGCGCAGTTCAAGTAGAAGGTCAACCTATCATTCTGACCGGTGCCCCTGCTCTTAACAAGGTCCTTGGTCGCGAGGTCTACACGTCTAACCTCCAGCTTGGTGGCACTCAAATCATGTTCAAGAATGGTGTCTCCCACTTGACTGCCAGTAGCGACCTTGAGGGTGCATCCCATATCTTGGAGTGGCTCTCCTACATCCCTAACTACAAGGGTGCACCACTTCCTACACGCGAGAGTTCAGATCCTTGGGATCGTGATATTGGTTATAGGCCTCCTAAGGGCGTCTACGATCCCAGATGGTTCATTGAGGGCAAGGTCGACGAAACAAGCCAGGAGTGGTTGAGTGGTTTCTTCGATAAGGACTCCTTCCAAGAAACGCTCAGCGGATGGGCTCAAACTGTCGTCGTCGGTCGTGCTCGCCTTGGTGGCATCCCCATCGGTGTTATCGCAGTCGAGACTCGCACTATCGAGCGTATCGTGCCTGCTGATCCCGCTAACCCCGCTTCCTTCGAGCAACGCATTATGGAGGCAGGTCAAGTGTGGTATCCCAACTCGGCATACAAGACCGCCCAGGCCATCTTTGACTTCAACAGAGAAGGTCTTCCATTGATCATCTTTGCCAACTGGCGTGGATTCTCTGGTGGTCAACAGGACATGTACGATGAAGTCTTGAAGCAAGGATCCAAGATCGTTGACGGTCTATCGGCGTACAAGCAACCTGTCTTCGTCTACATAGTACCAAACGGCGAACTCCGTGGTGGAGCCTGGGTCGTTTTGGATCCTTCTATCAACTCTGAGCAAATGGAAATGTTCGCTGATGTTGATGCTCGTGCTGGTGTTCTTGAACCCGAGGGTGTTGTCGAGATCAAGCTACGTCGCGAGAAGATCCTCTCACTCATGGATCGTCTTGATCCCACATATGCTGCCCTCAAGCGAGAAAGCAAGGACAAGGCCAAAGACGATCAAGAGCGTGCAGCTGCTGAGGAGCAATTGGCCAAGCGAGAGAAGCTGTTGCAGCCAACTTATAAACAAATTGCTTTGCTGTTTGCTGACCTTCATGAGTAAGTTTTGATTCTTTTTCTCCATTAAGTTTAGCTCATGTTCCTTTCCAGCCGCACTGGTCGTATGGAAGCAAAAGGTTGCGCCAAGCCTGCTGTCTGGAAGGACGCTCGCCGCTTCTTCTACTGGGCAGTTCGCGCACGCGTTGCTAAATCTTCTATTCTGCGCGACCTTGCTGAAGCCAGCCCACAATCCACACATGAATACCGTGTCAACTTGCTCGAATCGCTTACTGGTATCGATGCAACAACACCCTATCGTGAAGTGGCCGAAGCCCTTGAGAAGCTTGATCTCAGTCAAACTCTCTTGCAGCTCAAGAGTGATCACCTTATGCGAAGCATGGTTGATCTTGTTAAGGAGGATAGGAAGGTTGCTCTAGATGGCTTGGTGCGACTTGCGGACAACCTGTCTGATGATGAGAGATCTGCGTTGGTTTCGTTGTTGCAAAATTCTTCTCGTTCACCTGGTGAGTCTAATTCGAATCGTTGGCAAAGCTCGCGACTGATTGTGTTTCCCTAGCACCACCCTCATACGCATAGGCGTTGAAGTGTCCGCGCGTGTTGTACGATACCACTATGCCTGTTGGATAGATATATGTTCGTATAGACCCCTAGATAATACTGGATACCGCTGTATATACCAAAGTAATGCACTGGCATTTGTTATCTTATCGGCCAGTCGGACCGCTGTTCCGTGGCGGCTGTTATCAGGAGAGGAGGATCTGCTTGACCGGTGACCTCATTTACCGCTGAGCACTCCAACCGTCCTGAGCTTGCACGCAGAAGATGGGCCACCTGATCACTCTTGCAACGTGAGTGCGGCACATCCACAGTCTGTCCATCTCACCGTTACTTCCCAGATGGTAGGCATCCTCCCTCCAGCTGATGCAGAGCACTACGACCCTTCCATAGTTCATTGAATCAATGGGCATTGGACTTTCAAGTAAGGCACTTCGGGTCTAATAACTATGGATTGTCTAATCTCGCATCATTGCCATAAGGGAAACCTTGAGCGTATCCTGGCTAGTATTGCGACTGCCAAAGCACGAGGAGCTACACTGCGGGTTGGACCAGAGCTCGAGATACCGTAAGCCTATCTATTTTGTGTAAATTTATCTCAGCTGTTTCTTGTCTGCTAGGGGCTATGGATGCTACGACCACTTCCTTGAAGGTGAGACGAACGGGTGCACACGGCTCGAACCTCAGGTGGGAGTCTGATTCCTTGGGGACATAGGGGACACTGTGCTGCATTCATGGGAGGTCCTGGCCAAGATCCTGGCATCCGAAGAGGCTATTGGAATAGTATGCGATATCGGAATGTGCGTATGCTTTTACTCCATCACACGACCACAACGCCTAACCTCGAGGGTCCCCAATCTATCAGGCCAGTCGTCCACAAGAACGTGATATACAACTGCAGAGTTATTATACATGACCGACAAATACTGCTTATACGGCCCAAGATGTGGTTGGCGAACGATGGGAATTATCGAGAGTTGAGGTATTTCACGCCATGGACGAAGCACAGGCAATGGGAGGACCATTATCTCCCGAGGATTATTCAGGCTGTTACTAAACAGGTGCGCCAATTCTGTTCCTTGCACTTGGACGGTCCTCAAGCCCGAGCCTCTGTGTGATAGGTTAAAGTACCCTTTGGCGATGCGGTTATTAGTACGAAGGACACATGCATTGGTATTGAACTATGCGAGGAACTATTCACTCCTGCGAGGTGGATATCACTTCTGTGCTCTTTCAGCTTGCTGCTGATCCGTTCTGCTACGACAGCCCACATATCCTAATGGGTTTAGATGGTGTCGAGATTTTCACAAACTCAAGTGGCAGTCATCACGAGCTGCGAAAATTGTACACTCGTGTTGAGCTCATCAAGGAGGCCACTCTCAAGGTATTTTGTCATCATTTCAGATCTCGTTCCGCACTGACCAAATTCCCGATAGCTTGGCGGGGTCTACCTATATGCCAACCAACAAGGCTGTGACGGCGACAGACTTTACTACGATGGATGCGCCATGATCGCAGTCAACGGCCGTGTCGTCGCCCAAGGCTCTCAATTCTCACTTAGTGACGTCGAAGTCGTCACCGCTACAATCGACATAGAAGATGTTCGCGCTCACCGTGCCAAGAGCAGTAGAAGTATGCAAGCAGCTAGTGCAGAACGATACCATAGAATCGAGGTTCCGTTTGCCCTTACAAGTGGCAAGTTTGAGGAAGTTAGTGAGGAGGATAGGGTTGGATTGATTGGAGAGAAGAGGATTGAGGTGAAGTATCATATCCCTGAAGAGGAAATTGCGTAAGTAGTTTCTGGGAATTGAATGGCATAGTGAATGACGGGCTGACGGCTTGGTAGACTTGGTCCAGCTTGTTGGCTATGGGATTACCTGAGACGCTCTCGCACGCAAGGGTATTTCCTGCCACTTAGTGGAGGCATCGATAGCTGTGCTACAGCGGTTATCGCATATTCCATGTGCCGACTCGTTTCCGAAGCTGCTCGTCGTGGAGGTAAGCCCCCTGTCTCCTCTTCTCTGACAGCGTCAGGATAACCCATTATTGCCAGAGGTTCAGGTCATACTAGACGCCCGACGTATCATAGGGGAGCCCCAAGATTCAGAGTACATCCCTACAGATCCACGAGAATTCTGCAGCAGGATATTCCATACGTGTTATATGGGGACTGAGAATTCAAGTGTCGAGACTCGCAGGCGGGCTAAGCAACTTGCAGAGTCCATTGGAAGGTTGGTGTATATATAACCCCTTTGTAAATACCATCACTTATCCAGCGTCCTTGGTTGCAGTTACCATATCGATTTAAACATGGACACGGTGGTCACATCCGTACGAAACCTATTTGCCCTCGTTACTGGTGCCCGTCCTAGATTCAGAAGTCAAGGGGGCACAGGTGCGGAGAATTTGGCATTGCAAAACATCCAGGTGCGAGGGTTTGGCCCCTTTATGTCTGCATCTGTTCAATGTGAGGGTACAGGCTCGTTTGCGGATGGTACTTGCATACATGTTCGCACAATTGCTACCTTGGGTTCGTGGTAAATCCGGAGGTTTGCTTGTTCTTGGAAGCGCGAATGTTGATGAAAGGTGAGGCTTGCCTTCTACCTATCCCTTCAACTAGCTGAAAACGCATCCATTCAGCTTGCGAGGGTACCTGACGAAGTATGACTGTTCCTCCGGTAAGGACTCATACACCTGAACATATCCCGTGAATAGTGCTGACCAACCGAACGTCGATAGCTGATATCAACCCTATTGGAGGCATCAGTAAAACAGATCTCAAGAAGTTTATCGGGCATGCACAGACATCCTTTGATCTTCCAATATTGGCTAGGTACCTACTCTCACACAATCTAACATTTGTAGGTCGCTAATCCCTCTTCTCTGTAGCTTCTTGAGCGCCATCCCAACTGCTGAACTCGAGCCAATCACAGAAACATACGTCCAATCCGATGAAGTAATTCTCCTTCCTATTGAAATATAACGTATATTAACGCACATACACGGATAGGCAGATATGGGCATGACATATGATGAACTCTCCGTCTTTGGCCGTCTCCGGAAGATTGAAAAATGTGGACCGTATAGTATGTTCACAAAGTTGATTCACGAGTGGGGATCGTTCTTGTCTCCTGTTCAGGTAAAAAGAAAACCCTCTTTCGTGAGTCAGTTACGGGTGACTGAGGATATATGTTCTTTAGATCGCAGAGAAGGTCAAGTTGTTCTTCTTTGAACATGCGAGGAATAGGCATAAGATGACGACTTTGACGCCTGCCTATCATGCAGTACGTTTTTCTTGATTTGCTACTTTGAACAATGGTTTGACAGACTTTTGTAAACAGGAATCGTATAGTCCTGATGACAATCGTAAGCCTGCACATCATGATTTTGGACGAAAGTACACTGACTGTCATACTTTGCATGCAGGCTTCGACCTTCGTCCATTCCTATACCCATCCAGATTCCCTTGGCAGTTCAAGAAGATTGATGAAATAGCTGCCGTTCTTCCCGATAGATCCACCCAAGCAGGTTTGGCCGACAAAGCCAAGACGGAGTAAAGAGAGCCAACAAACTGGTGTCACCATTTCCCCTTTTTCCACTACAGTAGCTGGAACTGGACTTTTTGGCTACTATCTTCGAAATCGCTCCAGGATGGATCCCTTAAGGTGTATATACAAGGTTAATGGAACAACAGACGACAAGAAATGTGTGGGGGGTAAAAGGTTGTAGGAAATGGGTATGATTATAAATAAAATACAGAGGTGTATGCATTGCATGTAGTTACAAATCCGATGTGCAAGATCAAAGACGGGTTAGAAAAGGGTCCTTAAAGAAGTTGTGTTGAGAAGCATTGGTCAAAAGGAACTGTCGAGTGGGTATAGAACGATGGTAGATAGGGTTACGACCTGAGGAAACGCGAAAGAGCGTTCTGAACTGCGATTTTCTTCATAATAGTAGGCTCAGCAGCTGCCAAACGCGCTTCAGCCAGACTCCCAGACAAAACCAAACCAACCGAAACTTACGATCAGTCAATCCCTCATCCTTGACCTTCCTCTTGACACTCTCCATAACATCACTAACCGCCGACCTATCCAAATCCCCTCTCGCCTTCATGAGTCCCTCCACAAAAGCGATATTCGGCCCATGCACCCTAGCAAACGACCAAAACGACAAAAACACCATATCCTTCGAGGCCTCAAGCAACGCCAAGATCATCTCCATCACTTCAAACGTAGCTTCCAGCTCTTTGGGCGGTTTGAGGGTGCTGAAGAATTTGAAGAGATCGTTGATGTCCTCTCGCATGCGTTCCGGCGCTGCCGGCATCCGGAGTTTTGGAGAATTTGCGAGTGCGTTGATATATGTTACGAGAAGGGCGTCGAGGAGGTCTTCCACCAAGATGTCGAGGAGTGTAGGGTTGAGGAAGGATTGGTAGTCGGTGAGATAGTCGCGGATGGTTTCGACGATTTGGCTCATGACGCCATCGTACCAGGGCGGTTGGAATAGGTTCTTGGTAGCCGGTTTGAGGTCGTTGAGGATGATGTCGATGAGGGTCTGGGTGCATTTCTTCGCGACGTCTAGGTAGCCGTCTATTGCATCGTTGAGCTTTTCGTTTATGGGAACTCGGTATTTTTCTGATACGAGTGGCTCGAGGCGGGCGAGTAGAGCCTCTGCGTAGTCGGCGGATTTGAGTTGATCGTTCGCTAGTGCGATGCAATATTCCACTAGACCACCAGCGACCTCCTCTGGTTTCTCAACCTGCTTCTTGAACTCGGATTCGACGGTTTTGACCCACTGATCTTGTATGCTTTTCATAACCCGATTTACTTCGCTGACCACTCTTGCCAAGATAACACCTTGACCGCTCTCCGTGGCAAGGTCGACTTGTTGGTTGACCATTTGGAACAGAATGACGGCTCCCTGTGTCCCGTACATCCCATCATTATCTACCTCTGGTGGTTCTTCTCGTTTAGTAAACTCCCCGATTTCGGTTTTCATGAGGTTTGCCGACCACTCATCAAGTTTCTTGATGATAAGCTGCATGTAATCGTCGATCAGGTTTTGTTCCTTGCCATCGAGTAGTGGAGGCTCGACGAGCTCGGAAGGGACTCTAAGGTCCTTCATGTCTTTCTTGTATTGCTTGAGCCAGTCGAGAAGTGCAAGGATGAGGCTCGCTTCTGGATTCTTGGACACCATGCGTTTGACGATATCGTTTAGAGCTTTATGGTACTGTCGGACGAAAGCATTATAGATCTCGTAATCCGGTGGGAAACAAGGAACGACGTCTCGTTCGACGATGACGATGTCGTCGTACATCCAATTTATGTTTTGAAGGAATCCAACTGGATTGCCTTCATAGCGCGCGTAAGTCTGTTCAAAGACCTCTTTGATCGACTCTGTAATGGCTTGTGAAATTTTGGCACGGTAGTGCTTGAGTACGCGAGCGTTAGCTTGCATGGATTTGAATCTTGAAGCGGCGTCGAGATTTGCAGCTTTCTTGACCAATCGAATGGCAATAGCCTGGGATGCAATAACTGAGTAAAGGATGACACGATGTTTTTGCTAGCATTACATACTTTTTCATCCTCCTTCCCTTCTATCTCTGCTATCTTAATCAACCTTACAACTACACCCCTTTGTCCCTCCTGCACTAGAGGAAGTATATTGCGAGCCAGCCCAACAATATATTGGTCGAATCCTTCAATAACATTATTCAACCTCTCGAACCTCCGTGCTAGATTCTCGCGTGACTTGGCGGATGCTTGTTTCGCCTGGTGCATAGTCTGATTGCGAAAGGCCTCCAGCTGGTTGAGTTGATAATGGATGATGAGCAGATTTGGAGCTGGTCCTAGGATGTCTTGACTGTCTGCCTCCAACATATCTTCTAGCGCATCGAGTCTACTCTCCATCTCCAGAAGGTTGTTGATCATCTCTTCTGTATGCTCGAAATTACGGTGAACCAGGGAAACCTACACTTCTGGTGAGTTCACATTGACATACGGACGGCATGGATGTGCACATACTCTACTTATCTGGTCGAATGTGGGTACAGAGTTTTGAGGGTCTTCGCACTGTCGCTCAATTACCATCATCTCGTCTCGTATGGCCTGGATGTTATCCCTCGTCCGTAACAATTTCCGTAGGCCCTCCCTTGTAGCCTGTAGCTGTTCCCGTACACCATTCTTTAGCCTTGCGTCGATAGATGCCTTCTCCTTCTCGAGTTTCTTGCGGAATGCTGAGACCTTGGCTAAATCATCGGGTGATTGCAAATATTCTCCAATTGCTTGAGCGGCTGAAGCTTGGGGTGCCGCCATATACGATGAGGACGACGAATAGAATAGCGAGCCTGCGCCGTCCGACTAGTTATGCAGGTAAATGGAAGAGAGAACTACAAACGGTGACTTGAACAAGGATGGGGACAAGGATAATAGCATCATTGATCACCGTGGCTGTTACTCACCCTTACCTCCGTCTCGGACTCACCCGTGTCGCGTGCGATTATTGGTCTCTGCAACTTTACCCGATGCTCCGGGCGTCCTCGAGCTCAAGGACATGTCGTGCTCTCATTCCCCGACACTATGCAAGGCAATTGACCGCCAGGACACGGCGCTCAGTGTCTACTGTGCCAAGCGATACTGCACATGAAGATTGTGACGTCGTTATTGTGGGAGGCGGTCCTGCTGGGCTTGCCCTGGCTAGCGCGCTAGGTGTGTTCCGCTCTCTACTTCGTGTATACACGCTAAGAACGACTCAGGGTCTTCTCAGATTGTCAAAGACAATTTGAAGGTTGTGTTGGTCGAAGGAGGTGACTTGTCTAAAATCAAGAATTGGAGTCCTAGCAGCTACTCCAACCGCGTCAGCTCCCTTACCTCTGCCTCACAAGCCTTCCTCCAAGGCAGGTCTCTTTCAGTTTGTTGGAATGCCTGTGTGTAACTCTACATATAGACATTGGGGCATGGGATCACGTCGAATTGGCACGTACTGCACCTGTGGAGGAAATGCAGGTATGCGCTCCTTCCCTCACTAGTTATAAAACGAATCTCATAGACACATTTTTAGATATGGGACGGCATTACGGATGCACGCATCACATTCTCTGCTGGGGAATTAAATCTCCCGAACCCCCAACTTGGGATGGCCAGATTGACAGAGAACCTCAATCTCCAACGAGGGCTGTTAAGACATATAGAGGGCCTTTCGAATATTGAACTTGTAGATAAAACACGAGTTCAATGTATCGAACGGGACGAGGACCGGGGGAATTGGCCATTGGTGTTCCTCGATAATCAGCGCGTACTTCGCCCTCGGTTGCTCGTAAGTGAACAATTTATCCTTTTGAACCATTAAGCCTGAATAAAAATAGATTGGTGCGGATGGCTTCAACTCCCCTGTTCGTTCTTACGCAAGGATACCCTCCTTCGGCTGGTCTTACGATACCCAGGCTATTGTAGCTACACTCGTTCATCCACCGCGAGGAGCGTTCGAACCACCCAACACAGTAGCTTATCAGCGTTTCCTCCCTACAGGACCGATAGCTTTCCTTCCACTTTCACCAACCGTTTCCTCTTTAGTCTGGTCGACCCGGCCAGCTCTAGCTTCTGCAGTTTTGGCATCAGAACCGGGCGTTTTGGCTAGCATGATCAATGCTGCGTTCCGACTTCCCGACATATCCCTCCGATACCTACACAACCGTATACTTGACGCTCATGCCAAGGGAACGCCAATAACACCTTCTGAGATCCATGAAGAAATCCTATGGCGAGAACAATCGCACGCTATTGATACCCATTCAGCCTACGCCTCAGCAGCACGACTGACCGCGACAGAGGGAGGTGAACTGAGTCTTACAACCCAATCCGGCATTCCTCCAACAGACTCTGAATGTCTGCCACCTCTCGTGACATCAATCCAGCCTGGCACTATGGCCTCATTCCCTTTGCGGTACAATCATACAGAATCCTACATCGGCGAAGGTCATGGGGCCCGAACTGTTCTTGTTGGTGATGCTGCCCACACTATACATCCCCTTGCTGGACAAGGCCTTAACCTTGGTTTGGCTGATGTCGAGTGCCTTGCTAGGACCATTGAGACAGCTGTCTCTCAGGGAAGCGATATCGGTAAGTCCCTCGTTTCACTACTGGATGCAGGTATGCCCCAGGCTCCAACGAGGGTTGCCCGTTGTCGTGAGCCATGTGCTTCGCAACGATAGCAAGGCAGTGTACCCTCAGCTACCTCTTCCACTCTTGCTTTTTCCCTGCCTGGTCGTACCTGAAACTGACCCATCCTTCCCATGTCAGGTTCCTATACGGCCCTCCTACCCTATTCCTCAGAACGGTACTTCAAGAACCACACGATGATGTCCGCCATCGACAAGCTCCACAAGATTTACACAACAACCGCTGAGCCTATTGTTTGGGCAAGGTCTGTAGGGGTAGAAGTTTTGAACGAACTAGATACCATCAAAGCTGCCGTCATGCTGAGTGCTGGGGCACAACCTTCTACGGGCCAGCAACAATCATCGAGGCCGGATGCTGGTTTATGGCAACTCGCAGCCAAAGGGGTGGAAGGTGCTGTTGCTTTGAATCAGGCGGTTGGCATTGCCAAACAAGGTATAATGGGCTTGGTGGGAGTGGGCTTGGAGAGCTTGCTGAAGAATATTAATGCTCAATCGGGAGCCGGACGAAATGGGAATGGTGGTCAGTAATCCGGCTAGTTAGGGATGTAGACCGTGACAGTAGTTTGTACAGAAAAATAGACCGAGTCGCTTGCATGCTGTGGACACCCTAAAGAAACACCTTAGTGCTTCCAGACACAGCAAATTAAAGCATCCGATTGAACAGTAGATATTACCACTTCTCCCGGAAACGATATTCCAGAAGTATAGTAGCCCCTGTATTCCCTAGACTGCGGCCTCGCGGATCAGAAAAACCCAACAATAATCTATTCGCATTGCCTGCCAGTGCCTCTTCATGATCTTGATTTTTAATTTAATAGACAACTTCCCCATCCACACACCCTTGAAGGGTCTGTGCGGTTATGCACTGCACACTGGCTTTGCAAGGTGAGTACAAGCACTCCTAATCAAGGCAAGGAGGAAAGCAGCACAGCACCTAAACTGGTAGTCCTTGTTAACCTTGCCACCCAAGACCCCGGGACGGCTTGGATGGGATGAATAGAGAGACGGAGCCGAGTAGTTATCAACGAAAGGCCGTCTATTACCTCTGCAACGCATGTGGTTAACGTTAGCAGCGCGAGGCTGGAGCCATGCCAACCTGCAACGTGTTATGGGGCGAAGTGTACTACCTGCACGCTGCTTACAAGGTGGGCCATCTCAGCTCACCACACTGGAGCAAAGGCAAAGCACGCCAGATAGGATAGACAGGTTAGTAATTGACATATACTATATTAGACGACGGTTATTGTTTTTGTTGCCTGGCTATATGACGCCGCACTACATTTTTGTACGTGTACAGCATACTGGTATCCCGGTTAAAGTACAATAGCTGCTAGTGTCACACCCCCACCACACACCAGGAAGGTATACGCACGAAAGAATCGCGGGGACACGAAGTAGAGATAAAACAATTGACTCGAGCACTGCCAGTCGTGGCGTATCATAGTGAGGATACTATCATATGGTTAGAAGTACATGCATTGAGACTTCAGCCACTCCCTCTTTGTCTCGTTATACGGACATATCTTGACCGGTTGCAATATCTTTAACCTAGAGTCCCGACAGGCTAACGCTTGCAGTTGCTTGTCTGGTATGCATAGATGTTCGCTGTGGCGAAGCGGTTTGGCTGAAGACCGTTGCACGTTTATTGTCTTGACATGTTTGAGGAGGTTACCGGAAACTGAGCAAGGACAGGGTTGGGGCGCAGGGGAAGATGTTCCAGACGGCGTATCAGTGACGGAATAATTGGGAGGCCATGTAGAACTAGTATGAGTTATTGAGTTGGGCGATGAGGAGTGATCTTGAGTACATCGCCGGGAGGGCCTTTTGCGCGAGAGATTGTCGCCTCCTACAATCGAAGCCAAGTCGTCGAATAATGGGCGCTTGTATTGCATCGGCTTGAGCGTAAGTTGAGTGAGTGCTGGTGCGGCGCACTGAATGTCTTCAAACAGCTCGGGTGGGTGGTCGTCAAATCCAATAAGGGAGAGATTTCGCAATGAGGGAGTCATGGCTGATCCGGTCATGCTCAGGTGTGTTGGAAGCATACCCCATACCGACATCTGTTCGAGGACAGGAAGAGAAACAGGAAGGAGGACGGTTGGTCGAGGAATATTAGATATGAAGGTGAATGTAGTTAGTGTCGGAGCGACCAGCTGAAGGATGCATTCAAATGCTCTGTATGTATCATTCTTGGGAAAGATTAAAGGTCAAATCATTCTGGCCTTCTCTGTTCCGTACTCACAGGAGGTCCGTAAACAGGATTCATCGCCATTGAAGTGTCCGTCGGTTTCTCGAAAAGCCCCAGGCCAGAAAGATAGAGGTGGCGGACTCGGCGAAACCGAGGCTCTAGATTTTGGAGCATTCTTGCGCAGCCAACAAGCTGCCTTCCTCCAACGACAGCTAAACTCCGCAGTTTCACCTCCTTGGAAACTTCCCGGATACGTCTAGACACGAGAGACAGTGCGCGCCCAGTGCGGCCATCATCGGTACAAGCGTACGTGAAGATGAGGAAGCAGATTTCCGGAGGACACGCTTCTAGGTAAGATCCTGCGATCATGTGTTTCATGACAACGTCGTCGTGAATGCAGGGTGATTTATGAAGTTATAAAGTTATATGGGCGGTCGCTGAAGGTATTAACTGGAGGTTGTGGGTCCAAGGTCGAGTATAAGGAAAATGGGTGTTTTAATATGGGTGAAAGTCGAGATACCCACACTCACCGAATGGCCCTAAATTGAGGACAAGATATTGTTCAGGCTTCCCTTGCTGCAATTGAATCTAGTACACCCCATGTCAAGAATCGAAGATGTATGCCATGGCCAGAACAACAAGCATTCCGTACAGTACCCTCCCTTGTGCTATTCAGAGCATAAGCGAGATAGGGAGAGGCCACAAGATAATAAACTCGCTTAGAGACGACATTACATCATATCTGTGAGAAATTGTGGCATTTTCTCGCAGAAATTCAGACACCACGGCTAGAGAAGAATTGCGACTCACGACGAACCCCTTCGCCATGCCGTCAAGCTTGCATGAAACAGTGAGCCTCCCGACCAGCCGTGTTACCTCGTTTTGGTCTTGGAAATGGTCCTCGTAAGCGAGTGTTCAAACAAAATAATTTGATGCGCCACGCGTATTCGCCGTTGGCCATTCTCCGGGTCGCCACAAATGAGTGGCTCATCCTGCTTGATGGTCAGATATTGCACGACGGCTGATTGGAAAACATACCACTCGTCGACCCTTTTCTCCCCACCCGTCTGCTTTCCCAACATGTCAAAATAAACACACAGCGTCCCAGACAATCCGTGATCCCCATCCTTCTCTGCCCAACTTGTAGCCTCAAACATCGCACAAAACCCAAGTTGTCGACAATCACGACCTGTGACCTTTCCACGATGGGGATTTAGGCTTTTGATCATCACCAAAACCGTACCTTACCAACCTCGCATCAGCTCGGAGTTTACAAGGAATGGATATACATACCGAGAAAACCATGACTAAAGGCAGATTTCAGTGGCGGGAAGTGAACACCTCAGCATCGTCTCACTGACGAATCGCAAGTCTCTCTGCCGTTGGCTGACCGCGAGGAGGGATTGGTAATAACTACTAACTGGGTTCTCCGTTCTATCTTAGATATAAGCTCAGAAGACCATGACCCTTCAAATTTCGATATCTGCGTGGTTAGCGGAATGCCCTGGCAACCAATCGCCACTAGGACAAACGCGTCTACTTGGTGTCGGTGTTAGCCTCACATGGACGAGATATCCGGCATGCCCATTCGATAAATGAACGCCCGAACCTACCCCAGTTTGATAGACTCCGCCGGCATCATCGCCCGCCATTGTCATACGCATTAGCCTGCGGATGTGGGCCCAACCGAGTTCTCATCGAGAACTAGAGCATTTATCCAATGCGTCAGGATTTTTCGGGATTCTTGAGTTTGGCGTGGAAGCGGTGAGTGAAACAAATATAGCACGACGTGCGCAGTTGTGTTGCACTGTCTGGGATACCCAGAAGGTAAGCATTCAGCACAGCAGGAGGCAATTGCTGTCGGGATTAGAAGGAATTGAACCGCAATGACTGCGCTCTGTACTGCACCTGCACCCATTTCCTGCTACGTGGAGTCAGCAAGAACGGTGTTAATCATTTGGCGTCAAATCGGTATTTGCGATTCCCTTGCCACGCGACGCGCACTCACGAGCACCTTGTGCTCCTTACTTCATACGTCAGAATCTTCGTCATCCTCCTGAATTACGCTTACAATTTGGGGTGGGGAAATGCGAGTCCTTAGTGGCGCTGTCGGGCATGATTGCCATAATTGCGACTCGCCTTCCACATAAACCCGAGCCCGTTCTTGTTCACTTAGAAATGAGCGACGCTGACTCGGGCTTTGGCCCACGCCGGATCGTGGGTTCAAGATTCGAGATACCGTTCGTGACCTTGGGTGACTTAATAATACCACCGTGGATTATCTCCGTTCATCTGTTTGATAGGGGGGGTCTGTCAATGGAAGGATGATTCAGTTGAACGCCACTTGGTGCACGAGGCGAGGATCACTTACAACCATTTATATTGTGTGAGCGTGAGCGTAATGTCATGTCACTATGGCGCGGTCATCTGCTGTAAGCATTCCATACCAATACACTCGCGTACTGTACAAGCATTCTGGTCGCGAGCTGCGCTTACGATGCTCCTAATTGAGCTACTCTAGAAGCAAGCGGCAAAAGAAAAAAGACCGTCTACGCGTCGATTTTTGCCCAAACTCAAAAGTCCACGGAGTCCACGCGATAACTCTCCAGACTGTCGCCTAGCGAGCAGTATTTCTGTCGCAGATCGGACGGATAGAGGTAGATATCCATCTCTATTCAAACGCAAGACAGCCACACGGCTTGGGATGGCTAAAGCCAGGAACTACTCTGCTCAATCTTGTACACCAACGCCCTACACGTAAGAGCAGCGAAGATCATCCTTCAAACATATACAGTAACTCGAGCACTTCCATTCTCGTTGTCTGTCATTCGGTCGCCACCTGTACACAAAGGCTCAGCCTTCGGAAATATCCCAGCCCGTCGTGCATGTATCCAGCATCGAATTCCGTAATGGCTGTGATAAATAGATACTTAGGTGGGAGAGGAACGGAGAACCTCGATCACTGGTAAGTACCGGTACTTACCAGTCACCCATGCTCAGGTTCATAGAATTCAGTTTCAGTAAATGACAGTGCCCGTTGTAACACCTACCAGGGTAAGGGACTAAACCCTTCTCAGGACATTAAGATTGGACCCTAACCTGATCATTGGACGTTGGGGCACATTACTGGCAAGCGGGGAACTAGGACGTAATCCCACTCCAATTGGGCGATTTTTCGCAAATGGGCTTGGCCGAATGTCAAGTAGCCGTTAGCGCTGACCGTAGCCATCCGCTCTATCGCAAGCAATGCGCAAAATTTTCGATGGTTGATACCCTGTCTCTATTCAATTACGATAAGCCCAAGGTCGATAATGCAGAACCGGGGAGGTAAATATAAATTTGGAGCTTGAGGAATGATACCAGGATCGACAGTGACAGTCGAGGATCGGTGGCTCGGGGAGGGTTCGTTGGGAAGCTTGAAATCGTGAAGACAGGAGTGCAAGTCACTGGCACCCTGAATTGCGAACCCGCTGGGACAATACCCAGTCGCACTGACGGTGTCACGGTGCCTGCCCAGTGGGCACTCCTTTATCCTCGGACGCGAGAAAGACCTGCCGCACTTTATCATAATTACAACGCAAGCACAATAGCCCAGAGAAATAGACGCTAGATCACCAAAGGGCCTGAAGATCAAGCTTATCGCCTCCGCATCGTCTTCAAACACATGTCAATCCGAGAAGGAAAAGATCCTGGTGGAGCGGAATCGTGAGGCAGAGTAGGGTCAGGACACTTCAGCGACCGCTCGCCCCCCAAGTTGGGGCTAGGCGCGATAGCGAAGGCTCGGACGATATGGATCAAGATGACTTTGAGAGGTGGAATCGGACAAAGGCTTGACGATCCAACCGTCATTGGAACTCAGATGTCCGAGGCAGGCGTTGACAATCATGGAAACTCTGCTTTCGAAAACGGGTACTTTCCCCACAACTCATGGCCGGTGCCACCCATAGTGCAGAATAAGGTATATTGGGGAAAGAGGGTAGGAAGGGAGGGACGAGAAAAGAACAAAGGGTTCTTGGAAATTTTGACAACGGTCAACCGCGAACCGTCCAACTTTCTTTTTTTTTCTCTTGGGGAAAAGCCTGGGGAAATCCCGCCCCGGGGATGCTGAAAAAGTACAACAACAAAAAAACAACAATTGACATATAGACAAGGTCTTCCATTGCATCTTAGCGTCGAGCTGCTGCCCAATAGCAGCCTGAGGACGAGCTACTTCTGCGCAGTTGTCAAAAAAAGCGAGATACCCTGGATCGTGGAAGTGAGAAGTAAATTCAGATTTAAATCTCGCCCGATTCGACTCCACTCGCACTGGGCGAGCTGTGTCGTAAGCGCATGCTGTACCTTTTCTCTCCTACCACTTCTAGTGAAAGGTTTTGATAGGGTTGCACGCCGGTGTAAGCATCACCGGCCACTGTCAAAGACACGGTTGTTGGAGAACCTTTCAGGAGTGGATCTCAAGTTGAAAGGACCTCAGGCTGGCAGCATATGAAGCACATGGTCACAAGTCGCAAGTCCTATGATAGCAGTTCCGAAGTTCGACCTCTCATAATCATCAATTCAGGGTCGCTGGGTTTTTTAATCTTTTTTTTATGTTATGAAACAAAAAGAGGAGAAAGAAAACATACCGGAATGGACAGGTGAAACTTCAGGTGGGTGGTGATGACGGACTCGAAATTGGATTGGGGAGCGTACTTACTGCGCTCGTATACGTATACTATGGTGGTACTTACTTTATAGGAAGACCCGAATGAGGGATGTTCGCTCATAACGCATCCGTGAGGACAGGACACCGCCCAGATCGCTTAGATGTCTTGACTGATAGTCGAGGTGAAGATACATACGGTGCCGGCAAACATCGTGAAAATCGACAAGAGGATCCGTCCATTGGGCCTGTCCAAGTGGAGTTCCGCTCACCGCGTCTCGCTGGGCAGGTACAGCACCAGATGTTCTCGAACCTCAGGAGGAGTGTCAAAGACACTAGAGAATTAAGTTCAACGCGGAGTAGAGAATTCCAGATTGTGTTCGTGATACATCCAGGTCCCAACACTAGCGCAGGTCGCAGGCAGGACCTGTCATTTGCCCAATGTATATGTGGCGTCGTATGAGCGCGTTTTACCTATAGCCGTACCAAGATTCGTGAGATTTCACATGGGAAAAGCTCCACCGAATCTCCTGCAACAATACGGTGAGCATTGGGCTGGCGACGATCATCGCAACCGGGAAGCGAGCAGCGGCGCGAATTCACGCACACGCACGCACACGCGCATGCGCGCACACGACGCAGAGTTAAATCTCGGTCATAAGCCCCATGCCTACGAGCAGACTTACACGTATTGTCTGGCACACGAACCTGGGTGTAGCAAGTTAATATATCTTGATAGCTAGGGTTGTTCAATTGGATGTAATCGATCGGCAGTACGTGAAAATCCGCCATGAGGCTAAACACGCTTCCAGAGTCCACCTTGTGGCGGTGCATATATTGTGATGTGCGTTTGTGATTTTTACATTCAAGGCTTCACGGTCGTAGGCGAGTTTACTCAACGTTGCTATTGGTCCAAAAAAAAATCGGTGGAGTGTGGATTTACCTCCAGGTTCGGCTTGATGAGAAGGCAAGATTGATGTCGATGAGCGCTCATCGCCGACTGCGGGGCCTGCCTGATTCGTCGCTCCAACGAATCATGATGCGTACGGCGTAGTGTCGCAAAAAACTGGCCGAGGAGAACACTAACGAGCGAGGGAGGTTGATGCGATAGTAAGCAGCTCCACAGCGGGGCGAGGCAACGGGATTTGATGTGTACATCCATTGTTAAAATTACACATTGCTATGACTAAGTCCGGCTGAGGAAGCAGCGAGCTAATGTATTCTGTGAGTGAATCCCGTCCGGGACGGGATGGGTGAGGTGATGCACACGTCGCTGACTTGCCGAATGATGTTTTTCGACGTATTCCGAGGTATATTATCAGGATTATCCAGGGTTAGGCTGATAATACGAGTTTGGATACAAATTTGGGGAACAATGGTGGCACGAGAGGCGCAACGAGTCCCATTATCCCGCATGATAAGGAAAAGACCAAGCGCCTGACTAGACCTGGGAATATATGTCGGGTGGTGGACAATGACTCGATGGCCAAGTTAATGAACGTGAGAGGTCTTCTCGCTTTGCCTGGGCCATAAACGCTACCCGGTGATCTGAAGAGTCATGTGTTCGTCACACTGACAGGTGGGTGTCCACAGGACGAAAACGTGTTGGGGTGCACGGCTAAATCTATTCACGAAGAAGTGTGAGGCGTTTGGGTCGACTTCTTGGTCTCTGCCTGCAGGCAGCCTGCCTAGCAATTGCAGCAATGCGTACCCACAGAGCTCTGGTATTTCATACCCGTCCCATATGCATGACCGGCGGCAACAGACAGCCGGCGTCGCCCACGAATGCTTGACGAACTATGTCATGCAATTACCAAAAGAGGAAATTTCAAATTTCGGATGGTGGTCAATTTCCAATAGCCTGATGCGACCGCGCGTGAAAATGGACGACAATAAGTCAATAATGTTGCCGGTTTCACGAGACGATTAAGTGCGACGATGGAAAAATTTCAGAGTGACATCATACGGACAGAAAACTTGCCTTGCGGTCCGAGTGCTGCAAAGGAGAACAGCAATCCGACTGCACAAAGTGTGCGTAGATTGGGTGGCAATCTGCCAGAGTTGTTCAAATGAATTTAGGACGAACATTAGGTGGAGTTGCGTGACAGGATGATTATGAGTCGGCGAGTCGAAGATCAGAAAAATTGCGCAATCTGACCAGCAAGTGCTGTCCGTCAGATCTGCTGTGGACGACCTACCCTCAGCCCGACCACGAGGTGGACGAGCACACCAAGAAGTGAGTGATTCGGGCAGGTGCAAGTCCACTCGGGGTCATGACTTGACGTGACTACAAATTGCGCACCAGTATTAGGCAACAGCCTTGCAATATCCAGCGTCGGATGACAGAAATAGCGCGTAGGCTGACTGGCCAATTCTCCTGCCGTCCTGGCCAGATTCGCGGCACTGTATCTGGGATCTTTGGAATGGGCGGAAGTGAAGATTGATTGAGATATAGTGCAGTACAATGGGCATTGGGCGGGAAAGCTCCATGACAACCTAGAGTGGATAAAGTCGGGAACAGCACCCACGAGGATTGGACGCTGACAGGTGCTGATAGATGGGATGGCGCCCAAGAGGAACAACAAGACCGCGGGACAGCGCTGAGGGCGCAGCAACGGCTGCGCGCAATGCTCAACAGTTTCGACGAGCGATGATCGCCGATCGCTAAACGACGAGGAGTCGAGTGACGTGATGGATTTTTGAAAAAAGGATGGAGAAATGGGCGCAGGATTTGGGCGCAAATGGGTCCGGGACCGGCAAAACTGAGGACGGGTGTTGACAACGAAACGCTGGGATCGGGGCCTGACAAATATGGAAGGGGCGTATCCGAAGCCGAGATTCTGGGATCCCCGATGCGATCTGGGGCCCTGAAAACGCAACATGTGAGGTCAATGGAAAGTGCCCAAAATCAAAATATCCTCGTACCATATAAGACCACTGCCTCCTCCCCAACGCCCCCCTCGTACACCAGTCCTCCCCACCATGTTCCGCAACGGCTCCCCATACTCGCCCTTCTTCACCTCCGGCCTCTTGTCCACCGCCGCCTACCCCCACCCGCCCCTCAGCGCCCCACTACCATCCGACGAGAGCATCCTGGGCCAGCGGAGAGGGAGCCTGCCAACCGATTCGACAACTGTCGATGAAGACGCATCAATAGCCAAGGCCACTGACCAGTCCTCCGCCTTCTATGTCACCCTCCAACCAAAACGCGACACAAGGGAGCTCAGATCGTTCCTCTCTCTCGACTTGGCCGAGTCCCAGTCTCTGCGGTCCGCAAGTCTTCGCCGCAAGTTCTCTGGCCCTGCAAAGCAAATTCCACAGCCATTGTCCCCGGTCTTAGAGTACGTCGTTTCTCATTACGTGCATTTTAGTTGACCAACCATTTCAATAGGCGTCGCTCAGAGGACAAGCCCCGAACTCCTTCCCCAATCCGTTCGCGGCATTCTCGCGAGTCACTCCGCACCCTGCCTTCACCCAAGCCAGCTCCCTCAATAACTCTCCCCGAGCTGCCAAAGCAAGCCCCCGCCTCCCCAGCACCATCTCTCCCTCCTCGTCTCCCCTCCATCACCATCAACCCATCTCTCCGCCTCTCTACAGTTTCGACTGCCTCGAGTACTGATTCTCCTATCGCTGCCACCACAAGAACATCAGCTCCTGACGCCATGCGTCCGCTTCCTCGCCGCACCCCTACCACTTACACTTCTTCCACCGTCTCGACCCGCACCCGTGGCATTAACCGATCAGACGCTCTGGCACGTTTGGAGGGTCGGATACCACCCAAGAGGTTCTCCCCCTTGCGACGACGCGGAACTTTCAGGAGTAACTTTATCAACTTGAGCGACGAAGAGTCAGACGTCGAGGATGATTATGTGATGATTGCTGCCCTGGAACCGGAGGACATCGTTCTCCCCCCTCCACCGATGCCCAGGAAGTTCTCGAACAGCCTCTCTTCTCGTTCCCCCCGTCGTCGCAGGGAGCAGCGAAGTTCGTACAAGGACATGTGGGCACCGGATAGCTTCATCGACCTTCACGACGACAACGTCAGCGGTGCCTGGAACTGGAGAAGCTTCATCGAAATCGCCAGCATATCCTGAAGGGTTCTATCAAGAACACCTTAATCCCACCCATACCCTATTCACGTCCGCCATGACCCCTTCATGTCGATACGTCTGGCCATTCGCTGCCGTCCTACGCCATGCCATGCATAGCATATAGAATGCTTCGATAATATCCCACGACTTGGTGATTCAACTCGCAGTACATTCTTGTGGCATCCCTGTAACTCTCCATGCAATCACCACCAGTGCATACACCCCCTCCTACATGTGTCCTCTCGGGCTTCTCCAGCTTTTCAAGTCGCATAAGTTTGATTTCGGCATCAAACCTCGCACATTCATTCTAGAAACTCCAAATCTAATCGATGGCTGTCTCATTCCTTGACGACCGGCTCGTCTCTCACGCCATCCGCCCCACGATGCACACATACGCGAGCCAGTGGCAAGTGAATGAAAACTCGCCTCGTCACTCATTATATTATCTGTAACCCGTAACTGCACCATTCATGTGCTTGCTTTCCTTTCTTGAACGGACTATAGTTTCCCCCCCCTCCCCATCCTTTGTACACACTCCCTTCCTTCCGAAGTTGTAACTACCATGGACTGCTCATATATGCTACAGATACAATACCTGCACGACGTTCCCTTGTTCTATATGCTCTGTGAGCACGAGAAATTGCGCTCGTTAATCACGTACTGCTCCCGTTCTCTTGTAGTACCCTCTCGTTCTGTCTTAAAGCATAAATAAATCACTACCACTCAGTTGTACAACTTTTTCGTTGCCTTGCCTTCTTTCTGCTATAGTCCCATCTTTGCCACGTACACGTATACGCATACCTAGTCAGTCTCCCATGTCCGCATCAACGGTCGGCTCAGGAGTTGATATCGAACACGTAGTCTACAAAATAAAAGTTATTTGCATAATAATTTCATCAACTCGAAATCTGACCGACCCAGACCAGATCAGACGGGGGTACTTGCTGGAATGGCTTGATGAATGATATATCCCTTTCGGAACCTTTTCCTCCTTCCTGGATGTAAGTTGGCATTCAATTCATTCACGTCAAGGCACACACTTTTTTTCCTCGATACGTACTCGGGGATGTCGCAACTCCGTTACATAGATGTCGATGTCCAGACCAGAACGGGGTGACTTGTCACTGCGACCCTCGGGATGGATGTGTATGTTGTGCATGCGCTGCCGCTCTCCTGAGTGTTTTTGCTTATCTCGGAATGTCAAAATTCACATCGAGCCCGACTTGATGCCGACTTGACGAGACATGGAGTCGCCAATGGATCATAGCCACGCCACGCTGTACCATGCGTGCCAGTGCGGTCGGTGCACGGCGCACCGCTGCCATGGTCTATAATTGTGTCGCCGCCACCGGGGTGCCAGTGATGAAGATGATGCGAGAGAAAATGGAGAAAAGCTCGGAACCATAGAGGAATGCCCATCGTCATCATTCTGACAAGCCCACCCAATGCCCCATTGGCCATGGTGGCCCCCGCGGGTGCAAAACAGGACAGGCACATTTTGCTTCCGGGAGGTAAGTTGAGATAGCGTACTCGCCGATCCACGCACCAGCGTGTACTGCCAGCCGTTCCTTGATATCTTATGTCCGACTCTGTGTGTCGTGGATTATGATGATATCGATCCAGAGACGTCAATCTACTCGTCAATTATGATCATGGATGACCTTGCATCAATCATCATCATAGGAGGAACGCGGGTTGACAGCTGGCTATCAAAAGGCAAGGGATAGGGCTCCGGTGTTTGAAAACTCCTGAACTAAGCGCCTGAAATAAACCCGTCACTGGTACTGGCACTGGCACGGCGCCGGAAGAGACTAGTGATAGAGTCCCAAATGAATTCAACACCCGCGAATGGTGAGGGTACCGCCAAGGTAGAGGACGCCGTTTCGTGCTAAACCAATGTTGGCAGTCACAAACCTAACTAGCTTTCTTTTAGTCCTGATACAGTAGTACAGCTGTTGGTCTGTAGATGTGGGCTCCAGAATGTGCCAGTGGGCGCCGGATGCGCTAGCTTGAATTCGTATGATAGCGGTCGACAGCCTGCCCCCGAGCCCGAATCGTCCTGATGCATATCAAACTTAAATGGAAGTTGTACTGCACTTACTGCTAGTATATGAGCTAAACCCAACAGAGCAGTGTGGGCCCGACGTTCAACCTTCTGAGTTCCGACTTCAGAGTTCCGGGCGAAATGGCCCACTATGAAACTTGCTGCTCAGCAGGTGGGCGTCTAGGACCTAGAGCTTTACAGGCACACCTCCATCAAGCACGGAGACCTTCAAAGTTGCCGAACGCTGTGCTTTTTGATGCCGGCGTCAATCATCCAAATGACCCTATTCAGCACCATCTGGCCACCCAGGAGTCTCGCCTCCTTCCTATCCACCCCACTTGGTGCTGATTTGTCCAAGAGTTCGCTATCTGGTGTTGGGACCTTGACCTTGGAGCTAAGAAGTTCGGGATCTCGCTACTACGTAGTCTCCTAGATTAGGCGGCCACCGACCATCTCACCGCCGCTCATTCTCACACCCAAAGTAGTGTTTCTTGACATGATTGGCTCCCTCCCTCAGGCTAACGATGTACGCTTGACTTCCACTTGGAACTGCGTACGGTTGATTCCGGTGCCTGTGCAAGAACTTGAGTGCATGTGACGGACAGGGAGTGGTGAGTGTCCCAGGCTTTCTCGTAAACCCCTCTGGTAGAAAGGTGTGCTTCCATCGACTAGACCAAATTGTGTTAGATCTGACGTGCTTTTTCGTGCCAGAACAGAAGGCGGGACCTCGATTGATATATTATTGTGCAGCCATGGTGTTTGGTGGGCATGGCCAAGATGCACTTGAACGCACCGCACGAGTATAGCATTAGAGTTCTACCCACACCACGCTGCTGGCAGCTGTGTGCTCTTTCTCACTTGGGTCAGGATCGTGATGATAGTACCTCTAGTAGGCAAGGATAGTCATCCTCCGCGAATGAAGGAGTGCGCTTGCTGTCAAACCCTTTTTACTCCTTGTAGGACCAAGTGCTGTTGCCTAGGCAATAACTCTGCCTCTGACAGTGCATCGTGGCGAGCTATGTAAAGAGCACTCCCGGTTCTAGCTGGGTATCTGATAGGCGATACCTTTCACGCCAAGTTCTGCCTGGGATCCTCGAGCTATTTGGACCCGGGTCCAATAGAACAGCAAGATAGCTTCAGCTGTAGGAATAACTCGACTATCTTGCTTCAGCTGTAGGAATAACTCGACAGTTTGCGTGCAAGGCACATCACGTCGAGAGTCGTTCAATACAACATGCCGACGTCAAAATGTGCCATTCAATTCACCGGCTACCCAACGCGGAGCTTGTATGGAGATAGTTTCCAGACACGACCTTCCTCGCACCCAGACAAACCAAAATACCTGCGATTCCAACGCTCATCCTCCACAATAGCTGTAAGCGTGTATCTCAGTATAGGCATATTCTACTACTGATATCCCCCGATGTACTTGCACGCCATCTGCCAAGGCGAAAGCATTGGGGATCATAGACCGTCCCTCCAAACCTTCCATCAACGTCACGATGCCCAAGCACCTCAAGGCACAACAACGTCACGACTGGGCATCATCGCAGTTAAACTCCCAATAAGGACCAACCGGGCCCGTTGTCCCTGGGTGGTTTCTTCGAATGCGATTTGATAACCATGTGCCAGGTACGCCCAGGAACACAGCATGTCCTTGCAGTCACAGTGGAGAGATATTGAACCCTTTCGCCCATTTAGCATTAACGTTGTACTTTTTGACGAGCGCCTTAAATCCGAAAGGGTGTGTAAATGATGATCCTAAGGGGTGTCAAGTCCCGACCTGGATAAAGATGTTCAGTTCCAGCCGAATAATCTGTACGATGTGATTAAACCTTGGTGCCTTGACAGAGGAACGTGCTGGATACTTGGAGCTTCATGGAGATAAATTGCTTTGGGGCCAATTCGGCCGCGACAATCCCCACTCATTAGCTTTCGGCATTGCAACTTCGCCGTGAGGTCTGCTGGTGGTAAGTCACCATGGCTTTGCCATGCGCGTGCATAGAGTGAGGATCATGCACAACTTGGAGGGTGAAGAAAGGATGCCTATCCTCATCGCTAAGGGCAGTGTCCAAGGCAATGAGAAGGCAGGTCGTAGAGTGAACCTGACCAATGACCATCTAAACAGCCATGTGCCTTGCTCATTGTTTCTATTTCCCAGGATGATCCTCCTTGTTGCCTCTGCAACACCACCACCAGGCGCGCAGCCTCGCGTACCCCACCACTCTGCAGGTATTGCTACCGCTCTTGCCGTAACGAGGTACATAGGAGATGGTTCGTGGTGGCATCCTTCATCAGTCAACATCGCTACTAAACTGAGGTGAACTTGCTTCTTGTGTTGTTTACCGCTCATCAGGCTTCAATTCAGCAACAGAACGAGGAGACCCGTCCCGCGTTCGTTGCAAGCGTGCGCTTCTGGTTGTTGGGCACAGAGAGCTCCGTGAATCGAATCCTAGGATCAACCACTCTCAATGCCTACCAGTAACCACTTCTGAAATCTTTTGCCTCGACAAGCGACACGGAATTGCCAAAGGCAAAGGTTGTACCTCGGTCCTGTTCCGTGGTGCTCTTGTCTTCGCTTGTATCTTGACATCATGCTCAACTTCTCGGGCTTCTGGGGACCTGATTACCGCTTGCAAGCGCAAAACAACGATACACGGAGGATGATGGTTTGCCTTCGAGCTCACATCAACTTGGATAACCAACCGGTCAATCTTCTTTCTCCATTCCTAGCATGCGCCACCAATATCCTGATCAGGCACCTAGGGCCTAATTCCCATTACAGTATACTTCGGGGGTTATTTCGCGCCGTAACCTTGTAGTGCTCAATACGAGACTAACTCGATGCCAAAAAGTGGCTATCCATCGACCTGGAGACGGGTTAGTTGGAGTACTAAGGCTTCGAATTCCGCATGATGGTGAGAAATCTGGTGATTTATCTGGGTCCACTCTGGCACTGTTCATTCGAAGGACTGGTGCCACGAACGTCACGGACCCTCATGTCGAAACGACCTAAATGTGTGCGTACCGCGTAACTTCATACGGCTTCTTTCCGGGCTCAATTCGGGCCAACGCACGATTCAATCAATACGTCGTTATACACACTCTTGTCACAGCTCCGCAGCTTATCGCAACCCCTTCGCATAGGAGGTGTGAAACACCGCGGACTGGATCTGTTACCGGCCAATAAGTGCGTTCACCTACTATTCATAAATTTGAAACCGTTCCTCTGCTATTTTTAGCATGCAGCCATCTGTGAATATTTGAACCTTGCCATCACGTCGGGTTGATAAATTGCTGACGGATTCAATCGGCAGGACAAACCCACCATATTGCAATTTGGATGCCGAATATTGTGACCACGGGGTACCAATGGCGGACATCTGGACAGGAGCTGGTCGAGTATGCAAGTGATTGTACTCCATGGTAGGGAGGGTGACAATATCCATTGACGAAGGCATTGAAATGGAAGGCTGGCACCGATAATATTCGAGTGAGTAAATTTACGACCGCCACAGGTCTGATTGTTGTTATGGATGCTCACTAGAATTTTCGTGCAGGAAACAGGCATATCGTGCTGACAGCATCGCTCCATAGGAGAACGGCTGATCACGGTGAGGCGCGGACACCTTTCCTGAGGGTTAGTAAGATTCATTGGTGGCGTTTACCAGATGATCGGCAGCACTGCAGACCCTACCGCCCCCATTTGGAGCCATTCTGCGCGTCTGGTTCTACAAAACTCATTGGCAGAGCTGCAAGCAGCCCAAAGGCGAGATGACAACTACAGTACGTACTGTAGTACATGAGCTCAAGTCGTTCACAAGAGTGCAGATCGCCCAAGGTGATCACTATCGGCGGTAACTTGAAACTCGAAGATTGCAAATCTCTATTAGTCACCGAGGCTCGAGCCATAAAGAATCTCCAGCGACCCTCCCATGCAGGCTTCCAAAGTAGCCAATGCCGACCGCCCAACAACGCCAACCTTCCAACACCCTCGGTGTTTGTTGATAAATGACTCCACGCCCGGTGACTATCACATTAATTTTCGGGCATCCGGCGACGCGCACGATAGCGTGTGGAGTACAGGCGGTCATTACGCGCAACGCCGGTAATTTTTGCGCGCCACCGCAAGGAAAACAGCGATTTCAATTCATCGGCGTATATAAGGTTTGTTAGGAGGAGGTGAATGAAACTCCATGGGTCCTCGGACAACTTGATGTCGTCGACCCGGACTGGTGTGGTCGTCAAGGTATTCCGTCCAATTCCATCCACGGATAGGATTTTCGGTTTTCTAACCGCTTGCTCGATCGCAGTGCTGGTCAATATGTTGAGGTAAGCGCGATCCTAGGATTTATGATGCCGATTGAGGATTCCCGTCCTCCTGAGTCCCGTGTCACATTCACCTCATATTCGGAACTGATAACGGCACATAGAGCAGGACAAAAACTGCAGCGGTAAGTATACCCTCTCTAATGCGCTTTTTTGCTCCAAAGTCGGGCCGAGCGCAAGCGCTTGAAGCGGGGTCGTTGTACCTGGTTATCATGCTATCAAAGTCGGAACGGCGTATATACCCCAAATGAGACGCTAGTTTGATCAACATAGTGCATATACGAATACATGGTAACAACTAATATATAGATGTCCGTGGTTTCTAATTACTCCCCGCCCTCAAGTCAGCGAATACCCTTACCGCCGCAAAAAACCTCCCAGAAAGCTTGGTAAACTGGACTTCTGCGGTGTAGGCGCAGCAATACTCGAATGCGCTATTGAACCACTAGCACCCGGGGATGGCGGATGATGATCACTAAAGGATGTACGTGAATTAAGAGAAAACGACGACGAATTACGTAGATGGTGAGTTTGGTGCCCATGAGTCGATGAACTCTGCTGGTTTGGTCGCGGGGCCATGAGGTGCGCCGTATGCGGTCCATACAAGCTTGGAGCAGGACTTCCATCTTGAGGGTCTGTGATAGGTGGCCCGCTATGCTTCTTCGTTTTATGAGTCGGTCGATGTGGAGATGTCGGGGTAGGCGGAGTAGAGGGTTGTTGGTTCAAGGCACCCTGCTGCCCAAAGCCCCAATTAGGTGGTTGTGTCGACTTTGCGAGTTTGTGTGGCGGACGGGAATTGGAAGGCGGTGATGGGGAGGATCGTCTAGGGATATTTGCCGATGAAGACGCTGAAAAGGACGGTGCAGGCGGTTTTGGGGGTGGCTTTCCTGCTGTTGAGCGGAAATTAGTTGAGATGAGATTGAGTGTGGATCTGACACTGTAAAGTCTATTTGACATGACGTACCTCTTGGATCCTCCTTCCTCCTTGGTTCTCGGGCCGTTCTGTCCCCTGCAGACGCTTTTGGCTGCAACTCGGGCATATCGAATTTGCTCAAATGAATGGTCAGGCTATTTGGTGGTGCGTATCTATCTCGTGCTGGATCGACGTCATCAAGATTTATTCGACGGGGACCCTTTTGGGCTTTCACGGTATCATATAGGACATATTGGTAAAGCTCCTCTTCCTCTTCCAATCCTATGGGACGCGTCAGTAAGAAGATCTAACAGGATGCCCACCTTGCAGGACTCACCGGCTTTGTGTCGTCTCCGCTTTATCTCTTCCACGACTAGGATAACTTTGGGAACCTGCTCTGCAGCGGCAGAGTGTATACTGACAAGTGTTATGTCATCCTACGAATCATTACGCCACAAGTCAGAACCAGTCCTCACGATGAAACACCCGAATACACCATATAACCTGGCGTACTCAAACAAAACTCCCTACTCACCTCAAACAGCCGACAGCAATACTCGGCGTAATCATTCACGTCACCCTCTTCTTCCACCGTAACTTCGTTGATTTCGCCTTTCATAGCCTGCATTTCCGCTATTCTGTCGGCGCCCGACATCATCACAGGTTTTGGGGGCAGTGGCGGTAGCGTTGGAGGTTGAAGGATCTCGGGGCCGGAACCGGAAGCAACACCAGCAGCGCCTCCTGCTGCTGCTGCGTCAGATATCTGTCTTGATATCGGTGGCGCGGTTGACACGTTATTGAGGGTCGTAGGGCTTTCTTTTGGTCCGTCGTCGTTGGAGTCCCGGAATGTCAGGAGAGCTGTCAGCATAACAATTTCCAGTCCTTTCCGGTCCTCGATGTTGAATCTGGATAAAAACACGTATTAGTATTAATTGCGCAAAAAAAAAAAGGAAGTATGGCAGCCGGGAGTGTTTCGGTCCATGAAGTGGAGTATGAGGTGTCCTCCAAGACACTAAATCTTCACAGATTTCATGGAAGCAAGGAAACGACAGGTAATAAAACAGAAGTGTCAACACCCACCGATTCAGATTATAGTCCAAGATCTGGACAGAAGTGGTTTTATGTGATCGTCCTTGTTCCTTGATATCCCTCGTAAGCGCAACGAGGATGGGCGGATCTGGCTTTCGAAGCATATAACACTCTTCCCGCTTCCATTCAAACTCATGTCTGTGTCACCGCGTCAAAAGTTTTCAAGAGCAATCAAGTCAGTAAATGGCAAGGTTTGGGCCGAATCTCGGGTAGGGCGCTCATGCTGTCCTTGGCCAGGCCACCTTTCCGCCATTAAGTAGTAGATGGCTCCCGTAAGTTAAGGGGCGTCGGGTGGTGGCGCAACAGCATAAGAGTAATTTGGGAAATAGAAATGGAGAAAGGGTATTAGGATCGACTTACTCTTCCCATTTGAAGCCCCATCTAAATGAAATCGTTCCCGTGTACTTCAATTCAACCACCATAGTCGGGTTGCACAGTTCCAGCGTCTTGGTTTTGCTGGAAGCAGAAGGTGCGGTTGCCGTTATCAGCAGGGCTTCTGTCATTGGGTCTATTATGCGCAATGGATCAGGAGCGCCAATCATGAAGGCATGAAGGCGGGGGAAGTGTAAACGTCAGCACTAATATCCTTATCACACTTCCACCGGAGAAGTAGAAGAGGATCGAGCAACGAGGACACGCACCATAAACTTCCACCTTGTACACACTCCCTGGCAGTCGTCGTTTCCTATAGTGAGCCTGTCCAGACGGCTCGACGAGTTCCACAACGTGTGGATCATTCTTGCTCGGTGTTATAACAAGTGTGAACAGATTTTGATCCAAACTCATAGGGTATCAAGAAGAGGCGTCCGCAGAATCGAATACAGTGGATCCCAGCCGGGGGGGTGCAGTTGGGGCTTTTGAGGAAGAAGAATTTCGACCTGGTACTGCGGAGGAAGGAGAGCAATCGGCATCGCCTCAAGGAGATTGTGCGCGTTTGGCCTGGGCTGACTTGGGCCCCTGTCCGGCCAGGCGTAATTTATTGATTGACGCTTTTCTTGGGACGTGCGCATGCTCGCATCGCAGGCCCGGATGGACGATGCTAGCGAATTCGAGGCTTGAGATCAAAATCATTCCGACTACGCCTGAGTGCAGTTGCTTGCAACACCGCCACACAAAGGCAGTACAGCGCAGTACTACATAGGAACACGTATGGTCATCCCGGGTTGGGGGAAAGCTAGTTTCACACAAGGAGAGTGGTAGCGTGGGCAATTAAGCGTGATATCATTCTAATGGACCGAATAAAGATGACATGGTGCGGGTACTCTAAGGTCCTTTTAGTAGTATATCATGAAAATAAAAACAGTCCAATCCCCGGTGCGTCCTGGACACAAAAAGGGCTGATTGAGTTCAACATCGTGCGTCATTTGAAGTCAAAGATACTCACTATAGTGATGTAGCTATTTACTTGCCACCGGTGGTACCCATACCCATGGCAGCCTTGAAGGAGTCGTAGATCCACCATTGGAAGCCAGTCAAGGTACCAATCATGATGACACGAGTACCGAGACCCTTGGTGGCCAGGGTTGTGATTCCGACTTCACTGGTGATGGCACCGACGGACTTGCCCTTGTTCTCGGCCTTACCGAGGAGGGAGACAAGGGAATCGGCAGGGTGAGAGACGATGGCGCAAACGACACCAGCGAGGTAACCGGAGGCGAAGGTGACACCGAGTTGAGTTCCCTTGCCGTAGGTCTCCTTTGGTTGAGTGAAGACGTGAGTGTAGAATAGTTGGACAATCTTCTCAAAGAAGAAGAATTTGGCCATGGTATAGGGAATCTATTTATAACGTGTTTTGTCAGCATTCATCGCGAACCGCCAAGGTAATGATACGTACTTGACGGGACCAGAGAGGGACGAGGGAACCGAAGGGGTACCGTGTCTCGACGCGGTTCTTGCTCATCTCAGCGAGGGCAGCACCGAAGGGAATGGGAAAAGTGCCGGTAGGACTTGTCTGGATCTTGACCTTGGTCATTTCCAGAGGGCAGAGAGCGATGTCAGCGAAGACTTCTGCGGAAGCAGAGCCAGCAAGCCAGATAGCGGGCTTGTACTTCTGGGCGATCTCTTCACCAGCGAGGTTGGAGTAGAAATCCTTGAAGACTTCGTAAAGACCGTACTTGAACATTCCCTGGAGGGAATATCCAACGAAAGTGGGACCGAAGCCCTTCCACAGACCCTTGCCACCTTCCTCTTGTGCAATGAGTTTTATGGTGGGACCAAGACCGGCGTACTTGGCGGGGTTGACCTGAAGACCATATTGTAAGTCGTTCAAGGCGGTTGACGTGTTTGCGCTGAAATACACACCTGCATGTTACATTTTGCTACATCGAGGGGGGTAATACCAGCGTGTGTAATACCGCAGGCCAAGATACCGCCGAGCATGCACTTAGCGTAGTAAGTGGTATCGTGGGGGACGGGGCCAAGATATCTAAAGGAAAAGCGTATTGAGAAAATGGATTCGATGTTAAGATAGCTTCTTCGCCTACCTGGCATCCCATTTACCAGTTGCGGGGTTGATACCGGACATGACTAGAGAACAACGAGGAAAGTCTAGGGAATGAGTCTAGGAGACGCTTGACTGGATGGCCTGTCCAGGTGCAAGCAGAGGGCAATATATAGCACTGAGGTGGGAGGAGGGGTTGAAGTTGAGCAGCGATTTTTGCTCCTGAAAAACTGCCATCCGGATTGTCCCGCGATTGGCCGAACCGACAGCCTTGTTAACCGATCCAATCACGGCCCGGCCTCAACTCATCTCCTCCGTTTATTGGCCTGCACCTTGGACCGCTCAACCACCCCGGGGCGCTGTTATCTCGGACAATGACAGTTCTGCATATGCTCTCTGGTGGCCCATCCGATGTGGTGATCAAGCCCCACTTGACTATCTTAGTGATCTTTGGCAAGCTGTTGGACGGAACAGTTACGGGAGGCGTGCAGGAGCGATTATGTCCTTGGTCCGAGTTGTCACTGAAACCGAATCGCCCGGAAAGGAGGCCTGCTGGCCTGCAAGCAGGCGAACGTGCATCCACCGCTCCGAGCCGATTGCAACGCGTCATTCGGGCAAGCTGGCTTCGGCCCCGATTCTACTGTATCCAGCAGGCTACAGTGCTGTAGACGTACAGATTGCCACTGAACGACTATTATAACCTCTAATGAGGTCGACCATGACACCTGAGTGCAGTGCCGTGCTTCATATTCACCTATCGCGCGTTTCGTCGTGAAGCGTATGGCCGCCATTCCGTAACATGAACGCAAATGTCGTAAAATGCAGATGGCGGGTACTTGCAGAAATGTTACGATAAGTACTTACTCGGGGTATGGATATACATCACTTTCGAACATTCGTTATTCCTGTGATTCAACGCCTCCCATCGCTTTTAGGTGCATTGATAAACCTCGAGTAGCAATTGCATTCACTACCCATTAAGTTTCTGCCATATAGTATGTATTGTCTTCGCGGCTTCTGTCCAAGAGTAGTCCATTCCCTACTTATATGTGTTGGAGGGGGGTTGACCTGTGAGGCTGTGTTACTATTTGGAGCCAGGTCTCTAGTAACGGATTTAAACTGCATATTCTACAGACCATCAAAGCTTCGCAACAATCTGTCGCTGAGAATGCCTCGCATGAGGCGTCAGTTGACTGCGTATGGCCCATAAAGCTCTGACCTTTTGTTGGGGGGGTCCAATATGTGCGTATTCTCAGTTTGATCAGCCAGCTGAGCGCTTCTTCATCTCACTTTGGGCTTCGCACCTTTCCCATTGAGCACATGACCTCAAACCGCTTCACTCTTAAATGCAAACTCGTGCTCAATCAACCAGGTACTGAACTCCTCTCTTACTATCCGCCTGAGTGACGCCATACTAGACCAGTTGTCCACCAGCAAATGCTCGTTTGTTGTCGATTCCTCTGGGCGCAATACTTATTGAGGTGTGAAAGCACCCTGCTGTCCTGATTTTACTTACCAAGAAGTCAAATATTTTGAGGTCGGAGTAAGCTACATATGGTCCCGTTCGATAAACTGATGCTTTTTTGGTCTACCACTAGAGCACTAGGCATCAAGCACATCGGATGCGAATCGACTTGCAAATGAATGCGGCGAAGGTGTAGCTTGGGCGGTTTTTTGGTATGTCATTGCTCCATGATTTATATAAATGCCTGATATTCGAAGTTCGAAGGGAACGAATAAGGTAGTAAAAGCCAGCTGTCTACATGCTATCAAGAGTGAACCCTTTGGGCTCACTCTTGGTAACATGCAGTAAAAGACCATAAGCTGCATAGTTGTGATGGCCGCGCAAGTACATTCTCATTGTTGAGGAGTCGCGAAGCGAGATCATAAACTCTAGTATTGCTGATTGAGTCATCACATGAATACATTCATCTCATTTATGTTCTTTCTCCTTGGGTTGGGTATTCACTCCTAGGTGCTGCTATAGCCTGCGGTATCCCAAGGCGAGTTTTCTTCATCCAGCCGACTCGGCTTAGAGCTCAGTGCTTTACTCTAACGATTGACATGAAATACTACAGGATGCATGCATTTCCCCGGACCTCGCTTTACCATAAACCGACCGCCGTTAGCAATGGCCGCAATGCAAAAACGATCAAAATTATGGCGTCGAGCAGGTGTAACAATCTCACCAAGGACAGAGAAAAGGTGCACATATAATGACCTCTGAGGAGCTGAACACGACGCATATCTTCCAACAGTGCATATTCTAGTGGGTCAACAAGAAGCACCATCTATCTGCCGCGGATCTAGCTTCCATGAGTCGCGGAGCGGGATAAGGGAACTGCTTCAAGAAATCAAGGAGTTTCAATCTATGGGGATTAATTCTTTTGAACCTTGGATTACAAACACCTACAGAGTTGTCAACCTAAATTCCTCGTTGCCGATTCTCATTTTCATGTTCGTCCTTCTATTTACGTTGCATGACATTCAGTGGCAAGGTCTGAACGTCGAGCCATTGGTTCGAGTGCGGGTCCGCTGAAACTAGACCAGGGAACCATCGGAAGTGAGTTAGCATCCGACCAGCTATTAGAAAATTGCACATCACGTCCTGATCGTTGAGGAATTGGCTCTATGTTCAGCTGAGCCATGGAGCTTATCACTTGTGCCAGTATTAGGTGGACACCAAACCGTAATTCGAGGATGTGTGTTTGTATTTTGTGGCGTGATGGCTTCACTATGCGCCCTCGTTTTGCCGCCTTCGAGGCCTCGAGATCGGATATTGAATTTTCAGCCCTCCTACTGAGTTCAGTGCTCACAGTCACGAATACTTAACAGGAGTACATCACCTGAACTTTCATGAAGTGATAAGGCCACGCCCAATAAGGCCACGCCTGTCCGATGCCCAAGCGAGCGACTAGGGGTCATCCCATAAAAGGGAGATGCTTCGATGATAGAAGGTCCAGGACTCCGATGTGGGCATCGAGCGAGGTGCGTTGTTGGATGCCCCTCTCTTTACCGAAAACTCAGAATTTTCCATCGGCATCTGTTCTCTCTCTACTAATATAATCTCGTTTGTCAGCCATGTATTGAAGAAAAATTGCTGGGGAGTGCAATCCCTTTTTCGGTAAAGGAAACCATCGATGGTCACGGGGCACGTTAGTTCAAGCATTCTTTGCATCAGCGTCGTGCATTAAATTAGTCTGCTATTCGTAATTCTGCTTTTCTCTCAGTCGGGCTATAATGACGGCTTAGCAAGCGATTTGCATTAGAGATGACTGTATTGGCAGTGTCGTCAGGTGGACGAGATATGCCTCAAGACCTCATTTCAGTGCCACGTGAAGCTGAGTCCAACGCTTTTCCGACGTCGATGGATGTGAAGTTCCGTGTCTGGTGCAGACCATTCGTATATAAGGATCTAGCGGGTCGTGTTTGAGTGCGAGAATGATCAAGGGTAGATGGGAAGTGATGGTCGTAGGCTGTTCCAGCATCAATCCAGGGCTTAAGACTGCGACGAAGGGTAAGGAGGTGGCTTCGACGAGTAGATTCATGCCAAAGCAGGAAGCGAGCCATTATCGCATTAAGCCTGCCCGTCCCAAAGTGGGATTCAATATGCACCGTGCAATCAAGAGCCACGAATGGTGCTATGCAGCAAGTGTCGGAGTGTAGCCCAATTAAAACTGATATGATGCTACTGCTTTAGACGTTACACAGGTCCTAAGCAATGTAAGCCCAGGTTCGCAGCAGCGCTGGCGCTTGATGCCAAACACACGACGTGGTCATTCCACGTAGTCAAAAACTCTGTGGGGCAGCTGTAGCGTGTCCGAGTCTACCAATCAGTTCCTGAAGCCCGAGTAATGAAAACAACCAAATGAACAACTCACCAAACTATCTAATTATACTTCTGAACATTGATGCTTTGACAACAAAGTCCGCATTGGAATGCTAGAATACCTACATGATGCCTGGACCCTATTTGGCCGTTGTGGTTGATGACACTGCAGGGAAGTGTGACCACCCTATGGATGCCAACGTTCAAGTTGGTAATCATCATGTCCTCGGAGGTTGGGCTCGCAGATTGCTGATAACTAGTAGGAGGCAGCGTCGGGATTGATTGGCCTTGTCGCTGCTATATATTCTAGTACGTTTTTCGGAGCTCTACGCCCAGTCTAAGGACCCAGGTAAAAAATGCTGGAATCTTTTCCGTATGGTAGTATGCGGGGTAGCACTGATCCGCACAAACCACGGAGACTGTGATGTATGTGAACTCCTTACCAGATCGCCTTCCGGCTGATTGATACCTTCTCATCCATCGCCCTACATTCCCGACCAGTTATGTCACGTAATTTACAGATGATTATAAAGATCCTAATTCGTGCTACCTGTCCCGGTCCACTTTTTGTCAGCATCTTCCCCCTCTTTCTCGCTCCCCTCACATTGGCGTTTTGGGATTTTCACCTCTCGTCGTTTGAGATATTTCTAGCGCATCGTCGGAAGTCTATACCAAGTATACCCGAAAATGGCACCAATCGCTTTACACCCTCCTGTGACAATGTCACCACCCCCCACAACGCAATTACTCAAAACTGCTCACACTCACACTCACCCAAACTTAACCGGTGCGACGCCAACATGGAAGCCCACGCTGGTGTCCAATCCTCCTCCGAGGACGGAGTTTGCCTTTGATTCGATGGAGGAGGCATTAGAAGCATTCGCTGCAGGAGAATTCTTAGTTGTGATGGATGATGAGAATCGCGAGAACGAAGGAGATCTCATTATTTCTGCCAGCCAGTGTACGACAGAGAAGATGGCCTGGATGATCAAGCACACCAGGTAAGCCAACCTCGTTCTTCCTCCGAGCGTCGTGCGAGGGGAATGTCGGAGCAAAGCGCTAGTTTGTGTTGACACGTGAAATTTATCTCACTTTCCACCCTGCATTGATTCCAATCAACACCGCAGCGGTTACATATGTGTAGCATTAACCGGAAAACGACTGGGAGAGCTCGAGATACCTATGATGGTACCAGAAAACCAGGATAGACACCGAACAGCATACACAATAACAGTGGATTATAAGCACGGTGAGTCTGGATTTTAAATTTCTCGTGGTTTTACTTTTTCTTTACCCGGTGCCTCGCGTGTCGCTTGTTTCTGGTCTCTCGACCGTCTTTGTTGTCTTCTTCATAAAACTAAGCTCTAGTCCGCAGGGACGTCAACTGGAATCTCCGCCTATGACCGCAGCACCACCGTCCGCGCACTAGCCTCTCCGTCATCCACAGCCGATGATTTCAGCCGACCAGGCCATATGGTTCCTCTACGTGCGCGCCGAGGGGGCGTCCTAACAAGGACAGGCCACACTGAGAGCAGTGTAGATCTCTGTGTCCTCACCGGCCAACAGCCCGTCGGTGTACTCTGTGAGCTGGTCAACGATGATGCCCAAGGGACTATGGCAAGAAGAGACGATTGTAGGGCATTTGCAGACAGATGGGGATTGAAGATGATCAGCGTCGAGATGATCGTAGAATGGAGGAAGAACCATCCTTTTCCACCTGAGCTAGAGGCTTCATTAGGCCTATAGGCATAGGTTGTAACCTGTCCATTGTTACATCTACGTGATAAGCTGGACTATCTGCACCAACTAGAAGTTCTTGCTGTACAAAGTACCCAGATGTAATTATCAAGTCAATTATCCCACTCGTACTCCTGGAGGTCAATTGCACAGATCCAGAACGGATGACTGGGATACCGTAAGAAAATTGAAACGTCAAGTGCGTCATTGCGCTCGATGGAGAATGTCAATCAGATGAACATGACTAACCCAAAGGATAAATTTAGGCGGACAAATTAAGCACTCGGAGTCCTTTCTCTCATTTCGGCGCAGATGGTCAATCTTATGCGTATATTAACTTCTCGAAAGCAATAATTAGTACAAACCCATATAATCATTACAAGATCCATTGAAAGCAAGTTATTAGAGCGGGGGTAAGGGTCTTCGACATTGCGGGCATATATTCTGGAAAGGCCGATTAGAAAGCGCGAGGAGAAGAACACAATAGTAGCTCACCTTGATAGAAAGCCACTACAAATATGAAATTGGGAGGTTAAGGCGTGTTTAGGCAGAAAGGAATACACGACTTACGCGTTCAAGACATTCAGTATGCTATCAACGAAAACAATCACTATTAGCATCATGCACATCCAACAAAACACCAAAAACACTCACGAAAAGATGATGACAAGGCGCCAAACTATAATTCTTCCTCGCAGTAGCCTGTTCCACCCCGATCTGCACAGCGCTTAACAACCCTCCAGCTGTCTTCCTCGCTGAACCATGTCCAGAGCTCGAACTATCCCATCCACCTTTCTCGTCAATTGATTTCGAGCGGCGACGGTGTCCATCTACGAGTATAGGTTCTAGGCAGATAACGCAGTCTCCTAGTGAAGGTTCGGGTGCCTCCGGATCAGGTAGGGACATTGGTGGGTGGTAATCGTATGTCTTTGAGACAGCATACTGGAGAGCAGACACTTAGGGTGTATTTGAAAATAGAATAAGCAAGAGCACGTACTCGTCGTGGTAGGAAGAATGCAGGACCAAAGGTATCTTGAGCAATGAGGAGAAGGGCTTGACAAATGACAAACAAAGCAAGGAGGTATGCCCAACCTGGAAATAGGTGAATATACGCGCACTAAAATGGCGAATAACAAGGGGTTACTTCTCGGCTCGATGTCAATGACATTCTTTGGGCAGGTTAGAAAATCTATCAGCGAGTATATTAGTCTCAAACTAATGCTTCTTGTCGGTGTCGAAGAAAACTTACACAACGCCAGCGCCAGGCGGAAGAATGTCGTTCCAAGGATGAACTCCTTCGTCAGGCCGCTACTTCTTCCCTTCTTCACCGATCGCACAATTTGGGGTAGCCAGATATTGGAGTACGTTATCGCGACGAATAGCATAGATAGCGTCGGTGATAGAATAACCCGAACGACGAACGTGAGGAAGATGAACAACATAACCCCTAAAGCAAATACCTTCAGCATCCAGTCATCCGGGCTGGTATGTGTGAGACTTACATAGACGGGCCTGAGGATCGGTTTGGACGTGCTGGATGAAAAACGAGAAGAAACCTTGTCGAGTGGGTGAATTTGCAATTGAGGTGGGGGAATTAGGAGTTGTAGTTGCATTATTGGTTGTGGTGGGGTTCGCATTGGCGCCCGTGGTGGTTGGTGTGGCGGACGCAGCGGGTGGGGAAGGCCCTCCAGAATTGTTGGTTGCTGTGGGTGTGGGTGCGGGTGCAGCTGGGACTGTATCCTCAGGCAATTGAATCGCGGAGATGAGGGCAACAAATTGCTGAAAAGAGAGTGATAAGGGCGACGAGTGAGGTAGAGCCGAAGAATGGCACGCACCACTTGATAGAAGAACAGGGCACATGAAAGGAATGCAGGGGCAACCAAAGACAAGGATGTCCGACCTTCGGCTAGGATGGAGAATGTAATATGACCAGCAAAGGATACAGAGTCTACAGCCAATTGGGAGACGAATGTCCATCTAGATACCCTCGAAATGCCAGAGGCGGTTCGGCTAATGTGTGCCTGTCTCGTGAATAAGATGAGGAGTGCCAGATAAGCTAGACCAGCCATCGCAGCGTCTATTAGATGCAGAATTAGCCAAATTACAAATTATCAATAACATTAGTATCAAGTCCAACACGCACAGGTTGTTACTTTGCGGAAGAAAGAACGAGAGCCAATACCCTCTGACTCTTTGATCTGTAATATCATTCCGCAATCCTGACTTACAAGGATGCCCGTGAGACGCAGCTTTGGAGGAGATACCGTCCAAGCACCAGTTGGATTTTGTAGCTCTCTTTCGAGATCAATCATGAGTCCCCCGGGGATATTAACAGGTTCAATTTGCCCATATAAAGAGAATGTGCAAGACGATTCAGGGGGTTCATCTTGGTTGTAGCGTCAGTATTAGAATATATTTAATGTCAACCATCAACCCACCATCGTTTGACGTATCTTGATCTAGCACTCCAGCATCTATTAGGTTCTTTAACTTTGTGATACGGGCGTTGAGTTCTGGCTCGATCAGCCCTGCGGTGTCGTTCCTACCCGATAGGGGTACTAAAGATGGCAACAGACGAAGGTCTATGTGCTGGCTGGAATGTGTTCAGAGGTAGTGGTGATAAAAAAGGATTGAAGACATACTCAGGAGGCTTGACAAGACCATAGATCGACCCATTCTTAAGGAAATGGACGCCTTCAAAATGGTATCGGAATTCGTCAGATGTGTTAATATTTTCAAATTCCATTCGACCCTGTACAAGCTGTTCAGTGGATTTCTGCTCAATCAAAGAACTAAGTTGTCACACACATGGAGCAGTACAGTGTCGTCGGAGGTATTCATCAAACTGCTTTTCACTGCCTGTCGCTTCTCCACCACGCTGAAGGAAATCTTCTGGGATGCCGTCCAATTCCAAGCCCCCAATCGTTCCTCGACCGCAGTCATATTGCTCTCAACTCCCAAATCGTCTATTAGATTCTTCCAAGGCAAGTCATTCCTAGATGCTATTGCGTCCGATGTAATATTGTGCATCTCAGTCTTGCCACGGATAAAACCAGTGAGATTGGTATAGTAAGAAGCTTGCAGGGGATCTTGTTCATTTCCAATTAAGCCAAATGCATTTAAGAGAGGCGGAATAGCAGGGTCTTGTTCTGGCTAATCTCCGTTTCACTATTGACAATGCATAAACGAGTGAAATAGGGACATACCACTGTGTAATTTATCGCAGTCCCATTCATCCAAGCCGTAAAGTTGGAAAGCTGCCATGTCAAGGCATCCAGGGCTTCTTGATGCTGATGCCTTGCTAAGAATTCATCGCCACTGTGACTGGTTAGGAGAAAGAGGACAGCAGTAAGGAATAGGAACGAGGGTATCGAGCTTCTTGGTCTTGGACGCGGGTTATTGAGACCAGTCTCCAGGTCGCGATTAGGATCGTTCATGGAGAAGCCGGACTAGGTGTCTAGCTTGTGATGTGTGGTAATCGTGGTAAGCTTCTGGCGCCAACGTCGCCAGCGTTGGCGGAGTCGAGTAGTGTTCCCGGCGCTTCGGAAACAGCCACGGCCGTGATTGGTCATTGCTGGGCACGTGAGCAATTAATTGAACGCGCCACGACCGTCAGCTCTTGTCAATGAACAACAATCAACAAGGCAGTCGACGCTGGACACACTTCCGATCAGCCTTGCAGCTTGCAATCCAGCGTTCTGCGCGCAAATGGACGTGAGTTACCTCATGCATCATAACGAATGAACTTACATGTGCTTCAAGCTTTGATGATTTCAAGGAATGCTTCCCACTGTATGCCGAAGAGGACAAGGAGGGAGCAACGGCGATATATAATCGCATTGTGGAGTACATCGAGGCGTCCAATATGGTGAGTCAGACATGGCTGCACACACCCGCGTTCGAAGCTTACCGTCGTCCAGAAAGATCTAAACGAGCTTTTCGAACAATATGATGTACAGAGGAATATCGACATCCTGCATGAGATAGTGGACGAGGCAAAGGATAGAAAGGCTAATGGGGTAGTTGGAATGGACGTTTGGAGGGAGGACCTGCAACCGCGATCCGCCACGGCTGCGAGAACAATACCAGTGTTGGAGAAGGAAGTGCAAAGGCTCCGGGAGACTTTGGCTCTGGTATGCCACTTGTATTCATTTCTTGTGGTTGTGATCCCATGTCTGGCAGCTTCAGGAGGATAACGAAAAGCTCGCAGATGAGCTGCAGCAAAGTGTCAATGCTACAAAGGCAGCGAACCAACGGTCTATTGACCTGATGGATAGACTGGAGCGGGTAAGAGGTTCTGCCCCTTGCAGGAAGGAGACTCACTCATTTACGAACTTAGGTCTACGAGGAATGGCAATCCGCTCCGATAAATGAAACAGAAGAATGGGCCCTTCAAACTCTCGATTCCCTAAAACCAACCAGCGTGGGTTAATTTTTTCAATATTTTTCTATCAATCTATTGTATACCTCCCATCCGTATTGTATGATTCAATGGGCTCCCATGTTTTATTTCGTATCTGCATTGTATATTATCCACGGTACTGCTGAAAGATTTAAACGAAGCCAACCAGCGTTATTGCCCTCAATTCTTGAGACGCGGGTAAATGAAAACAATTATACTATATCCCAACGAATTTACAAAGGTTGGGATGCGCATCGGTCCAAAGCTGCTCTGGCCGATAAATATACCGTCAATGAGGTGAGAAATCCCCAGTTGATGTATTCCACCGCGTTTTTTTACGCCTGTTCACGCGAATGATATGATGGAGCCTCCAGGGAATGACGAGACTTATTTCCTTCATTCCCTACCTCAGACATTCTGAGAGTCTGCTTCTCGTTCCTATACATCACTTGTTTCACGGCCGGAGAGCCTGTAGATGACGAAGGCTCAGGATGCGCCCCTTGCCTGGGACTATTAGGTGCCGTTGGTGGCAACACGTATGGGTCCACTGGCATAGACACGGGCATTGGAACCTCGTGTTCCTTCTCCCCTCTTCTCCATGGAGTCCAAGACTTCCTAATAGATCCGACTTCGTGCGCGTGTTTTGCCTTGTTATGCTTGTACCACCACATACCGCATCCCAGTACAAGGATAAACGCGACGAAACCACCTACGCTACCTCCTATGATTGGGCTTAACTTGGGACCAGGAGAGCTGGTGGCACTCTAACCAATGGCGTCAATCATCCAAAGCAAGCACGCGCATCAATCATGACGTTACTTACATTATTGGATGAATTTGATATCAAGTCTGGCTCTATGCCATCGTCGGCTACCGTGAACTATCGTATCAAGCAATGAGGCAAGGTAGTGCACGGAAAAGAGATGCAAAACGTACGTATATTGCATCATCCAAAGCTCCCCTCTCAATATTAGGTGTGACAATTGGTGCATGATTGGCCGTCTTCAGCATTGAAGTAACTCGGTAATATCCCTCAGGAAGACCACTCTGCAATCGAACTGTATGCATCCCATCAACCGCAGGCTGATTAAAGCTGTGAAAGAACAAGTAGCTCGCTGGGGAGTCCCGAATGAGTATAGAAGAACCCATCGCCTCCACGTCCGCATTCCAAACTTCGGTTCTCTCAATAACAATTGACGCATATCCGCTGATGAGACCTTGCTCATTAACTTGCTGAGGTGCTGCAAGGAACCGGGTCTCGGGATTGGTATATTGACCAGTCGCAAATTTATTGACGGCGAGGGTAATGTTGAAGGGTGTGTCCCTCTTGACTCGCACCTCGTGATATGGGAAAACAAATTTACTAGAGGGCTAATAGTTTTTAGCATTCTCTATCAAACTTGAGGCTACTTCTGATGGACGTACCGTAAATCTGCGAGCAGGCAGGACACCAATGGGGACCGGATTGCACACCGAGGTTGTAGGTTGGGTACCGTTGGCTAGCGTGTTATTCCGTGTAAACGGAAGGCAATTGTTAATAAAATTATTGACAGATGTTTGAGAATGTACAACAGCATCTGAAGGATCATATACGGCATCAGTGGTAGGTGTGGTGAAAAAGACTAGTGACGAACGCTGGAAGGGATTCTCAAAGTCGGCCATTCCATCATCACGGAATGACTCTGCGATGGAACGATTATCCAGCCGGGGTATCTGGTCCAAGTCATCGAAGGATAGCTGTCTCTTCAAGTTCGTCGATTTACGTATAACAATAGGAGGGTTTTCGACTTTCCGGGGACTGATTGTACGAGGAGTTGGAGAATTGCTACTAGCACTACTATCTGCAGTTACTGTAAACTGAATTGACTGAAATGTAAGCATGTATGATACGGATGAAGAACAACGCACGTAGATAGCATCCCCAATCCCACCATGTCTGGCCAGGGGAATGAAAACTGGTTGGTGGTTGGTGGCGAGTAGGGAGACAGTCAGGCGATAAATCCCGACTGGAAGTCCTTCATCGAGATAAATTACTTGGCCACCAAAAAACTCACGAAATACAAGAAATTTCTGAGGATCCGTTGGTGTACGTTGGTCAAAGGACGACACATCTTCGACGACCATATGGAAGTGCCCATCAATTCGTCCTTGGGCAGTCAACTCTTGCGGGGCTCCCCAAGCTTTGCTAGGAGGTGCAGTGGAGCCAGCGTCGAATTCTCGAGTAGACATTTCCACATAGAAGGCCTCGTTTGCGCGTATGACATCGTTGTTGAAAGGATGCATAATTCTGGCTGACGGTATTTTGTCGCGAGCAGGAAGCACGCCAATAGGAGCAGGTGTGCAGAAACCGTCGTTAGGATCACCGTGTTCACCTATGATCTCATAGCCCTGAACGATGGCACAGTAATTTATGAAGTTGTTGCGAGTTGTAAGCGATGCCACCTCCCCTGTATACTCATACATTTATCCAATTTATGCAGGTAGCACAATAAGATCTACAGACCTGGGTTAGGTATATTATTCTCTGGACCAAGTTCAGGGATTCTGACATCTTCGTGGAGGCGAGTTGAGTTGTACCACGCATCCCAGTCGTCATCCTCTGGTAATTCTGAATCTGATTGTCGGGCGGCAAGCGATGCGCTGAAAAAGGCTGTGTCAAAAAAGTAACACGGCGGGTGGGAATTACATACCTCTGGGAGTCATGAAAGTTTTGGGGTAACAACGAATCGATGAAGTATGGCATTTCGTCCAGTTCAAATAAGAGCTTAACGCTATAATCGAGCCGGGACGTCCAATGGGGGGTGATAAAAGAAGAAAGGAAGGACACAATGTGTAAGTTGAGTCTTGACAGTGGGATTTATGTTGCATCTTGATAGGGAACCCCGAATATTCTTGGGTTCAGAAGGGATGCCGCATGATGACCATTGTTCGTTGGATTTTCAGTCGTGGCAGATTTCGCCGTTGTAACTGTGGGTCCATATAGGTAGGGTTCAGGACGCATTAAGTCCATTAATTCTATTCTGTCGTTCTACCCTTGGATTAGCTCGATATCTTGCATCAATATATGAGAAAATCGCAAGCCGTGTATGGCGCAGTCACATTGGTCATGGGCATCGATATACCTGCACTGGATATTAATCTGACACAGCCCTAAAATGAGGACTGCTTATGGACCTACATGCATAAACAAACATATGATACCATCTGACCAAATCGATCAGCTGGGTACACTGCTCTGGCCGGCCATGAGGTACACCTGGTAGCAAGAAGCAGGTGGGCCCTGTTCTCTACAGTGTAAGGTATTTCACCGACAATGGTCCAAATCGAGCTGTGGGACTTACTCCTGTCTTCTTAATCGTAGGTGGATTTCGTACCAATGTTGTGGCGATGACGAAACTGTGATTAACCTGAGAGCGCGTACATGAGTTGACAATCTGGTTCAACTTGCAAAATGTGACCCAATTGGCGGCCTAACCGGCCCGCACATCCAATATAGCTTCTAATAGTGCCAATAAGTATTGTAGATACATGCAGATTGATTACAAGGTGGGGTGTAGTAGCTAATTAAGGGCTCACAGTCCAGTCAATTTGATCGTCCAAACGTCTACACATCTGTAGCCTCATATTGCAACGATGGATTCGTAACTCGCTTCTCTTGGTCGATGTGGAGGTGTAAGAGACTCTCCAAGCTCTTGGCTTTCATTCTCTGGGATTTCATTTTCAACGCCTCGCTGTCCATCACTATATAGTATTTGGTGGCGGGGTCTTGTAGGAGAGGGTACATCATCGTCAGAGTGTGAATCCTCGCTACCTCTGCCAGAGTTCGCCGTTGATAGCATCGGTGTTAAAATATAGGGATCTATCGGAATGAACTGAGAAACGGGTCTGGGAATTTCCGGTTCTTTTCTTTGTCGACTCCATAATGACCAAGGCTCGCGAATTTCATAAACGCCTGCACCTTTACGGTTGTTACGCTTGCACTGTAAGATGGCCCAGACTAGGAGAATTATGAGGGTGATGAGGCCAGCTACACCACCCCCTATTATGGCAGCTAGGGGAAGGCGTCCTGAAGAAGACGTCTCGGAGTCTGTAGTGGGATTCTGGTCGACCTACGAAATTGCAGTGAAGCATCCGCGGTGCCTGGATGAATAGTACTTACGTTGGGGGTACCACCTGATTGCGTCAACTCCGGCACTATTCCATCGTCTGCCACTGTGAACTGTAGGAAGAACTCGTCAACTAAGAGACACAAGTACAGTGGATAGCCTAAGACGTACGTATATAACATCTCCCAAAGTACCTTTCTCAAAATCCGCCGTCACAATGGGCGCGTGGTTTGCTGTCTTCAACATTGAAGTGATCCGATAATACCCAGCAGGAAGGCCACCGTCCATTCGAGTTACATGCCTTCCATCACGAGCGAGTCTGTTGAAGCTATGGAAGAATAGAAACTCGGCAGGGTCCGGTACATTGGTTGGAGAAGTGTCTGTCATATTCTCACTCCGTACTTCGGTCCTTTCAATAACAACAGAGGCATACCCCTTTACTAAGCCGCGTTCGTCCATTTGCTGAGGTGCCGCAAGAAACCGAGTCTCAGGGTTAGCGTACTGACCAACGGCTAATTTGTTCACTGCCAGTACTATATCGAATGGTGTATTCGTCCTTATTCGGACCTCGTGATATGGAAAAACGAATTTACTAGAAGGCTACCATGCTTAAGCAATTGACCAATCTTGTTATCAAAATACTCACTGTAGATCTACGTGCCGGAAGGACGCCAAGGGGCACCGGGTTGCACACCGAAGTTGTCTGTTGGGTACCGTTGGCGAGCGTTCCATTCCGTGAGAATGGGAGACAGTCATTGATGAAATTGTTGAAAGAGGTTTGAGAGCGAGAAATATGATCTGTGTGAATGAAAAGTGATTATTATAGCTTCAAACGATGAGAGGGAGACAAACGTTGGATAGGATTCTCAAAATTGGTCAAGCCATCTTCTTGGAAGGCCACAGCGATGGATCTATTAGCTAAAGTATAGCTCGTCTCTAGTTGTATCCTCTGCCGTCCTTCCAGGTGTTGGGTTCTACTTGCTAGAGCAGGAACTCGCTTGGCTCTTTGGCCGTCTGTGGCCCCGTCTGGTAAACGGCTATTTGAATCTGATGACACTGTGATCTATCTTGCTAATGTGGACACTCCAACAATAGTCAATTTAAACCACTTACGTAGATAGCATCTCCAATCCCGCCATGGCGTACGAGCGGTAGGACGACTGGTTGGTGATTTGCTGCTACCACAGAGACTGTCAGGCGATACAATCCTGGTGGTAGACCCCCATCAATAAGGGCTATTGTACCGCTATAGAATTCCATAAACAATGTCGCTTTTTGTGGGTCCGTAGGTGTATCCTGATTGAAGGAGGTTAATTCTTCAACGACAAGATGTGGGTGTCCAGCAAATGCTTCGTCTGAATAGAATCGTGTATACTGTGGAGCAGAGAACGCCTTTTTAGGGGGTACAGTGTGCCAGTAGTAGAAGTTTCTATAAGCCATTTCTACTCCAATTGGTTGGTTCGCAGGTATAGTGGCATTGTTACGAGGACTAGAGATCCTGACAGCAGGCATCTTATCTGGTGAGGGTATAATGCCCATGGGAGCTGGTGTGCAAAGCCCGTCATCAGCGTTGGCTGCTTCACCGATAAGGGGATAATCTTGAACGACAGCACAATAATTAATAAAGTTGTTCAAACTCGAGAGTGATGCGACCTGGCCTGAATACTATGTCAATGGACTGCTTTGCATTGCTTAAAAGTACACACGGACCGGGGTTTGGCACATTATTATCTCGACCGAACTCAGAGATTCTGATTGCTGGGTGAAGAACAGTAAAGTTGTACCATGCCTCCCAGTCATCTTCGTCAGGAAATTCCGAATCCATCTGTCGAATTGCAGGCGGAAGGCTAATCAGATGAGTATGACCCCAAAAGACGTGCCAGGGGCGAAAAATAGGTACCTTTTGTCCAACGATCGATAAATAAGCGGCGACATCTTTCTCGAATCCAAGGAGAATGTGAACAGAGGCGATAAACGAGCGGGGGGATGAGGAGCAAGTCGGAATCGACTAAATTTAAGAAAGATTTGCAGGGGAACCCAACTCCAATGATCTGTGTTTCAAGAAGCCGCATCGCCATTTGACAGGTGCGTCTCATTCTTTCCAGAAATGAATGGCTGTTGATGCGGATTCCACTGTCGTAACTGTGGGTCCGTATAGTTGAGTATTTGGCATTCCAGAATCTGATCTCCCCTTCGATCTCTGTCTACACCAGTTATGCGCTGGCAAACCATAGTATGAACTCCGTGATATTTGTCGCCCCGCATGCGTTATATGGACTGCCGCTGTTACTTGTCGGCCTGAGACTAGGTTTGCGAGACGTGAGTTGGTTGGTGAAACTCGATCATAGATGCACTGCTCAGTAAGCTATGCGTAGTTGCTTCTGAGTAGCGGCCTGTGTACATAGCTCTGCATTACCTCAAGGAGGGAGACCTAGGATAGCGAAACTGTGTCAATTAGGGATAAAATCGAGGAAAATACGAATCTGACTGCCGAAAGTTGACAAACAATTAAAAATCCTACAGAACGTATGAATCTTAATGAGCTAAATGAAGTGGCTCACTTGGGCTCTGTCGGGATACATAATCCATCATAGCAAGCGCTGTTGCCATGTGCTTCCTTCACTTGGGATGCCAATCCAAGGATTGGGACTGTAATTGCTGTTTTGAGCACAAAAAAGTCCGTAAAGGGGAGCATATACTTGGTAAAGTCGTTGTCCGTGGACGTGCCATCGAATATGGACCCACATTGTGCAGTGCTACACCTCAAGCTTCTGAAGCAGGGTAGAGCAGCTGTCAATCACATCGGAATTACTTGATGCTCCGTCGTTTCTATAAGCCGTCTCTTCTGCTATTCATTGCTCGTACAGCACGCCGTGAGTCTGGCGGTAGTAGGTCCAAGGGGCGTAAACTTGCTCCCGTTTGAGGCTTACAAATCCGGAGAACGCCGATCCGCCTCAGAACAGAACGTCGCGGCCGCAACGGAAAGACAAAAAGGTCCAGAGAGTGCACAATGTCAGCCGCTGTTCCAAAGCCCTCCTTGACCTATCACAATGCCGGACTCTCGACTTCCCCGACATAGCAAACAGATGGACGACCCCAAGATGATTGGTCTCTGGAAGGTTGGTCGTACGATTGGGAAAGGGAGTTCCGGTACGCGTTCGCTCTGCCACCCCTAGCCATACTAACGAATCGAATAGGACGAGTAAGAATAGCGCGTCACTCCAAGACAGGTCAATACGCAGCCATCAAAATCATATCCAAAAGCAACTTCAGCTCCCGTAAATCCAAAGTGGCAGCAGAACCCACCGAACAACAACAAAGTCAGCTCGCAATCGAAAGAGAAATTGTCGTCATGAAACTCATCAGCCACCCAAACATCATGCGCCTATACGACGTCTGGGAAACCTCCACCGAGCTCTATCTGGTTTTGGAATACATCCAGGGTGGAGAGCTCTTTGAATATCTATGCAACAAAGGTCGTCTTCCGACTCTCGAGGCTTTGAACTACTTTCAGCAGATCATAGGCGCCGTTGATTATTGCCATAGATTCAACATCTGCCACCGCGACCTCAAACCCGAGAACATCCTCCTCGACCAGGATCACAACGTCAAAATCGCGGACTTTGGAATGGCAGCTTGGTTCGCCAACTCTGAAGGCGGTCTCCTCCACACTTCTTGTGGAAGTCCTCACTATGCTGCTCCTGAGATCATCACTGGAAGCCCGTACCGTGGTTCTGCTTCCGACATCTGGTCTTGTGGCGTCGTTCTTCATGCTCTACTTGCCGGAAAACTCCCTTTTGACGACGAAGATTGCGTCGCCTTACTGGAGAAAGTTGTCAAGGGTAAATTCGTGATGCCTCCCGACATTGACCCTCTGGCGAAAGACTTGATATCTAAGATGCTTACCACTGAGGTTCCGAAACGGATTACGATGTCTAAAATCCTGGCTCACCCGTTCTTCAACTTGGCCAAACCGAAGATTTTACGAGACGTCGTGCCGAATCTTGAAGATATTGCTCGACCACTTAAGGACGTTAACTCGATCGATCCCGATATTCTGGCGAATTTGCGAACACTTTGGCATGGGATGCCCGATGAAGAACTAATACAAAGCCTGACGGACAACAAGCAGACCTGGCAAAAGGGCGTTTATCATTTATTGGTCGAATATCGAGTTAAGCGACTGCAAGGTTTCGAGCGAGAGGAAGAAGAGATTGCACGAATACGAAGTCAACGCAAGAAAGCTAAACGAGAGAAGGGATCCGGGAAAGCCAAATCTCAGGGCGAGGTCCAAACCGCATCGGTCTCGCAATCGCAGCAACACGCCAACGCCACGACGAGTCCTAGGCCCTCGTTATCAGACCTCCCTCCTCGAGCTGCACCTCCAACACCAAGACGAGCATCTCACCAACGCGAGGCACTGTCTCCTTCTGCAATCGACCTTTCGATCGTCAAAAACCCACTGGCCTCAATCCCTGCACCATCGACCTCCTCCCCCGGTCAGCCTCCTCCAATCCCCTCCGCTCTCACACCTCTCCTCGAAGCTCTCAAGCTCCCAGCCGCTCTAAACTCTCCTGAACTGCAAGACGAGAAAGTACAAGCCTTTTTTTATCAACTGGCGGAACATCTTGCTGCGTTGCAGGCTCGAACTGGAACACCTGACTTGACTGCTGCTTCGCCGAATTTGACTTTGATTACGGAGCTGTTGAGCACTCAACTTTCTGGGAAGCATGATATATCTACGACAGTGCAGGGTAAGAGTACTTGGGACAATGAGGTTGGGGATACTGGTCGTCCAATTGGAGTACTCGAGAATGGGACTACGCGACCACTGTCTGTACGACGAAAGACTAAGCCTCAACAGCGGCCACAGAGCTTACTCGGGACAGACTGGAACATGAGCGACAAGGAGAACGGTGTCCCTCCCTCTCAAGCTCAAGGTCCATTACGCAACAAGTTTGCTGAAGATAATCGGTACGGCACTCAAACAAGCAACACCATCCCGGACGGGAGCAAGATCAAAAGCAAGAAAGCCAAACGCGTCCTCATCATCGAACCATCCGAGCGATTCAGTCTACGCCGTAAGAAAAGCTATGCTCTCCAGCCCTCCCCTGTCCTCTCCGACACAGGCACAGGATCCTCATTCACCCTTCCTTCTCCAACGCCCTCCCCTTCCTCTCCTTCCCCACCCTTTTCTTCCTTCTCCTCTCACTCCCATTCCCCTAAACGCCGCTGGTTCAGCAACGTCTTCAAGTTCCGCATCCCCACGCCCATCTTTGCGGGGGGCACACCCCGGTTCATGCTCTACTCCATGTTTGACGCGTACACGAGCCGGAACGAGTGCCGGAGGATCCTGATGGGGATGAACGTGAGAGTCATACTCGAGGGTGTCGAGGGGCTGGGTGTGCTCAAGTGCAGATTGGACGATGTGAAGGATATCCCGAGTTGGAGGAAACACCCGGACCAGGGATCGTTGGGGTACTATGGTGGTAGTGGGGCTGGTGTAGGGGGAGGAGGAAAGACGAGCGGGTTGAAGGCGGTCAGGTTTAGAGCGGAGGTTTTGAGGATCCACAGTCCCGGATCGGTATCAAGCCGTGGTACAGCCATTGAGGACTCTCCAATCTCCTCGCCCGCCTATTTCTCCCACTCGCTCCCAACCGCGAATCGCGATCGACTCCGGGACCGGGGCCGCTTCGATGCTGGGGGCGTAAACTCTCATTTCCACCGCCACCACCATGACCACGGCCAGCCGGCGCGCGAGCGCATCATCGCGCTGCACTTTGTGCATGAACGAGGGTCCGTTGAGACGTTCAAGGAGATCCAGAAGCGGCTGGAGAGGGAGTGGAAGTTGGATGAGCCGGGCGGGGCGCCGTCGAATTCGGTGTTGCCGAGTCCGACGATGGTGAGGATGCAGCAGCACAGGTTGAGGCAGGAGCGGGACAGAGAGCACGAGAGTGAGAGGGGGAAGGAGTATGAACGCGAGCAGGAGCAGGAGCAGGAGCTTCGTCAGCTTCGGGTGTATGGGCAGAGTCGTAGTCTCAATCGTTGATCGCGATGGAGTCTAGCCATGTCGAATTTCTCTTGGGTTCGGGCATTCTTTTGGGTTTTGAGGTGACACTTTTTTCTATACAATCCATTGCAACTGCGACACGTGATTTCATTTCAATGCATACATGCACTTTTATCTGCCTTTTCTCTTTCTTTCTTTCTTTCTTGATTTGTGGTTTGACTACGTATATGCACTAGCTTCAGGGACTTCGGGTCTATATTCACGCAACTCTTCATGTGGACTATGATATTCTTTTTGCCTTGGTTTCATTGCACAGTTGGGTACGATGTACTTATATAGAGCATAGAGCAATAACATGACCTCACCTTTACCTCCAGCAAGCAACCAGTTTTCTACTAGCTGCTTACCCACACAGCGACCCTCGGGCTTTGCTCTCCGGGCCGCCTCTTGTCTCTACACACAACCGCTCACGAGGTGCATCTACGCACGCACAAGCAATGCCAGGCCAAAAAGCCCACCTGCCCGCGCACACTTCTCGGACATATTGCGTGTGGACCAGGGAGAACAGCTGCACACAGACGACACCAGAAGTCCATTGTTGAATCACCAACAAACTCCGTGACTCTGGACAATGTATGCACAGCTACCGCGTCTGCTCTCAGCTGGACCACGCTCGGCGATTCATGCGCTCGATCACATGGGCCACGAGCACCCCAACCACGGTAGAAGCGCAGGGACATATGGACACGCAGCGATGGCGAAAGTGGGTACCCCCACAGGCAGAAGGCCTTGTGCTCAGAAGCTGTCCCGCTGAGAGAATGATGCTGGCCCGGAGCGCATGGGACGCACTTGTGGTCGAGCGGCTAGTCGTATGACGACCACGCTGGGACGTGGTGACAGAGACCTCGAGGACCATTGGAGAAGAAGAGACTGGTGCGAGTGTATGCTGGTGACGACGCCGGATGGATGAATGATGTAGGGCATGCGCATGTGCGTGGAAGTGCGGATGCGGATGTCACATGTGCGGTGATGCCTTGAGAGTGTGATAAGATAGGTGGTGATGTCGGGAGAACACGAGAGTAGACGCTGGGGCTGACGACATGGTCGTCTGGGACGAATATAGAAGAGCAGAGAGGCCTCGCTTGGGAGGCGAAGCATCGATTAGCATCAGCGTGATTGACAGGCGCAGGAATAGCACGACGTGGGTGATCGATGGCATCCCAAGGCTGTCAAGGGCGTGCATTCCGAGTCGACGATAGGAGGAGGGCAAGACGAATCGTCGGGAAGAATTTTTCCGGGACGCTCGGCGGCATGGGTCAATTAAGAGAGGCGGGTGGAGTGTGGTCGAGTGCGCTGATGCACGCCGTGTGGTCGATTTGCTTGTGATGGCCACAGCCGAGGACAATCGGAACAACGCAGATGGGGATGCGCGAGTTCGAATACGCCCTGCAGGCCATTTTGTCGCGATGTCGAAGCTCGCCGTTGCCGTGCACCACGTGTGACGTATTCGTCCCACATCCGAGCGCATATACTCACCTCACCCGCCCTCGACCCGTACCCGGTGAGCGCTGGCCCGTTTCTGAGACCGTGCTGGGCGTCGCACACGACGACGGGGCAGAATACAGCCCTGGTCTGGCTGAGCGAGGCAAACGACAAGAAACGCCACAAGGCAGACACACACCAGCAAACCCCCCATACGGGCCCCCGTTCCCATTCTATAAAAGACCCCCGTTTCCAATTTCCAATTCAGCTATTCCCTGACTCGTTGCTCTTCCTTCCACTAATCACCTTTTCTTTTCTTCATCCACACCACCCATCTCTTCTCCTCTAGACTGCACCAATGGCCGAGAAAGTCGACGCACCAACCTCCTCCATCGGCGACGCCGCCACCGTTGGAGCAAACGGCACCAACGGCCCCAAGGCGATCATCAAAAACGTCGACATGAGCGAAGAAATGCAGCAAGAGAGCATCGACATCGCCTCCTCCGCCCTCGAAAAGTACAACATCGAGAAGGACATCGCTGCTCAGATCAAGAAGGAGTTTGACCGTCGACATGGTCCCACATGGCATGTCGTCGTTGGAAAGAACTTTGGCAGTTATGTTACACATGGTGCGTTCCTTTTCCCCGCCCCCTCTCGAGGTTTTCCCCCCGAACCTGCTCCCCGTTATGGTCCGTCCATCGTGCTCGAAAACGTAAACGCGTGCAACGCGTACAACGCGCGGTTTTAGCCTGATCATTCATATCCTGCTGTTTCTCCGCCCACCCTTATACATCCCTCGTGCATGTGATTCAATGCGCATTACTGACCCCGTCTGTCTCATCTTTAATCACAGAGACAAAACATTTCATCTACTTCTACATCGGAACCCTGGCTATCCTCGTTTGGAAGTCATAAACCCTACCCACCATGACGCAAAACCCCCATCTTCCATTCTTCTCTCGCTTATCCACGCATTCATCAACCGCATGCGTGTCCAACGTGTATGTCTTGTGATGTAGATCGCTGTTTTCGTCAACCCGGACTCATTTTTGCATTTTTACCTTTCCCAGTGGGAGGAAAATGGGCGTTGGGAAACAAATCCAAATCAAGCCTCTAGAACTGGATGTCTACAGTTTTGCGTCGCATTTTTCCCCCTTGTTGCATTATGGTCTCTCGGCCCCTCTCTTTTCTTGTTGCTCTATTCGCGTTGCACTATTCGTTGTTCAGTACTGTAGTCCATCTGATTATCAAACGAGACAATATCATAACTCGGTCGCATCTCATATCGCGAGATCGCATTGGTGGCGATGAGCCCTGATTTTGATTCGGACACGTTAAGCATCAATGCACCGCGATTCGGACCCGGTGACGCGATGGGATTATACCCACCGACCGCGCGTCGAGCCTCGACGTGTTTGTGCCATTCCTAGACCCTGGCTACCACACACCCGTGCACACCCTCCAAACAAAACTCGTTGGTATGTCCCGGTGATCTATTAATACATAGTAATGTACATGTACATGTGTTGTGATATAGCGTACAAAATCTAGACTATCAAAAGATGTGTGTGCTACATTATTAATGCATACGTAAAAAATAAGAAGTATCTATAGAGACCATCGAAAGTTGTTTGAATCATAGAATCAGAGAAATACGCGTAAAATGTAGTCCACCACACCGCCCCCGGGCACTAAACCTCAACCTCAACCTCAGGCTCAGGCCTCGTTTTCATCCACCAGCATCGCTCACGGGCGCCAGATAGTTCTCCCACTCCAATTGCAATTGATCATCAGCGGGGCCAGCGGGGAACGTTGCTGATATCACACAAGCACAGCAGTAGCAGCAGCTGAGGCCCATCTCAGCTTCTCCCGACAACCTCCAACACAACCTGGGCCACACAAGCCTGAGCACCTCCACCCCCGGCCCCGGCACCCGCCGCACCCGTACCCGTACCGTTACCCGCACCTGCACCACTCCCATCTTTCAAATAGACTCCAATCTCCAAGACACCTAAATCAGCCGGGGCAGGTACACCAGACAACTCTAATCCCACTCCACCACCACCTCCCCCTGGCCGTCCTCGACCCGTATTAGCATTGGCATTGGTGTTCATATCAACTTGTATAAATCCAGGTAAAGATCTTCCCGAGATCAATCGGACTTCGTACATATCCTTCACCTGCTGTCCTTGTCCTTGTGGCCTACGATTGACGATTGGGACCCTAAACTTGAACTTTTCCCCAGTCCGAACGATCATCCGAATAGGCCTTGGCGCTATCGTGTTATTCGTCATGATACCACCGCCGACGCCGCCGCCCCCTCCACCTCCACCGCCACGATCACTCAGCCCAGCTAGACTCAAACTAGCGCCATGTGACGACTCGAGTGACGAAAACGACGATCTGATGTGAGTCGACGCCAACGAATCAACGGTCTGCTGTCCGCCGTGTCCTTTTCCACTATTACCATGACCCCTCGCCTGACCTTGACCTTGGACTCGTGACCCAGACCCAGAGCGAGGAATCGACGGCCCATGATCTTGAAGCAGATCCGCAATGCCAGAGCCAGACTGGAGCCCCAGCGTCTGCACGTAATGCAGCCCCATCGTCAGATCGTCCCCGCTTCCGCCGCTTTCTGATTTCTTGAGATGTCCAGTTGCTTTACTTGTACCCCGGTTTGCTGGGGTGGGCGTCATTGTGGCTGCACCTACGCCGCCACCGCCACCGCCTACGCCTATGATTTGGACGGTAGAAGGTACAGCGGTTGGGGATAAGGTTGGAACAGGAACCCTCGAAGCACTGGTAAATGGGACAAGCTTCGGCCTCTGGTTCGGATTATTCGGCGTCGCCACTCCTCCTCCCGTGCCAGCCACCTGAGCAATAATATCTCCACCGCGATCCTTCCCACTAGGCGTGATAGGCTGAAGGAGGAGCGAATTCTTGTGATTGATGTAAAGCTTCCCTGATTGCAGGCCATTACCCAGATCTGAGGTGAAGGAGTGATGCGAGATACCGCTTCGAATACTTGTTGCTCGAGAGGCGGTCTGGATGACGGCCTCCTCAGCGTGAGCCTTCATTGCAAGTGAAGACATGGATTCTAGCGAATCTTTCTTCGCACCACTGACAGCCTGAGGGGAGAAACCACTGGGATTGATGAATGGATTATTCGAGGGGCCCAGCTGCTGTTGTCCTTTAAAATGAACTTGAGGAGGTGCTTTCAGATTTGCAGGAAGTGCAAAATCCGCTCTTCGTCTCGGTATGGATCGGTCGTCGGTCGACGTGGATGGTGAATTCGTCATGAGCGTGCTTCCAGGATTACTTCCTGATACGCCCGGGCCTTCAAATGGACATTCTAATGGAAGTTCACCGCCCTCTTCTCCCGCCATTGATAATATACTTGGGCCTTGTCTCGTCGTCGACTCGCTTGCGGGATTATTTGAGGTAACAAGTATAGGTTTCCCAATAACCGGTCGATTTCCACCATTCAACTGAACCCGATGAATTGTGCCCAGATTCTGTCTCTTTAACGAGCTCTGATTATACTTGTCGCTGACCTTCCTAACCGTCTGTCGAACCTTGGACAAAAATTCTCCTTTCCTCATCCTCCCCCTTGCTGGACTCTCAAACGCTCCGGCTTGAGATTCACTCCGTTCATGAACGCGGTGCAGCCCGAGTCCCAGAGCAGCTGCGATACCACTTGCCGGAACAGGCGGGTTCTCGAGGTACGAGTTTGGTCGGACGACCAAATCAGGTCCACCACGACTACCCCCCAACTTTTCCTCCCCATACCGTCCATCACTCCACCCATACCCATACCCATACCCGTATCCAGCACCAGCATCACCACCACCACCACCCTCACTCCCCATTTCTCCCTCCAAGCTTCCACTCCCACTCCGGCCGAGGGCAACTCCCGCAGCCGACAAAGCTGCATTATCGTAAATCCCATACCACTGCTTCTCCCTGTCACTCCACGCATCTCCATTCTCGTCTAGGACGGCGCTATCAGGCACTCTTGCCCACTTCCTAAAGCATGCTAGACCAATCGCCAATAGCGCACCCCCTCCAAGTATCCCAAAAGTAATGGCGAGAGCTAATATCAGTCTCGCATGCGAGTTTGTGGACAGTGACCCGCCGCCGTGTGGAGAAACGGCATTGTTTTTAGAAGTGATAGTGAGGGCGAGTTTGGAGATGGAGAAGGTAACGAGGGAGAGGACGGAGATGGTTGCTAGCGTTGATTCGCCGTTTGAGGGCTTGCACGAGTCGGAGAGTGTGCCTGTTAATCGACCGGAGTTGGGGTCGAACTTGAGGGAAGAGTTGTCAGACTTGGAAGAGGACTTGCAGGTGAAGTTGACGACTGAAATTGAGGAATCTGGATTCGGTAGTGCATTTGAGAGGTACGACGATAGATCCACGTTCACATTCCCATCGTCTTCGATTTCGATGGTAGCGCTTTTATTGTTGAAGAACGAAGGAATGATGTTGAGGGTCAAATTCGTGTTCAGTGTCTGGTTGAAGGTAGATTCAACCGACATCGGGATAATCGGCATGAGTGTCCTCCTCTCCCCATCTCCCCCCTCGTCGTCGTTTGCCAAATCGACAGCAGCTCCTGTATCTGGGACAGTTCCTGATAACCAAAAGGTCCCAGGGTCGAAATTGAGCCACGGGAAATTCGAAGTGTCCAGAGTGACGCTTGTAATGTTCTCTCGTTGAATCTGCTTGCCATCCATCGCCAACCCCCTGAAGGCATTGAAGGGCGATAATCTGACGTCAAATTGCGTTCCTCGAGTTAAATTGACGTGCAAAGTGGGCGGCCCATCACCTGTCCCCCCATCACCACCGTTCGACTCCCCTCCCGCACCATCAGTCAACACAGAAAGATCGTGAGCCGCAACCACAATGTCAAAATACTCCCTCCCTTCGTTCCCCTCCCTATCCGTCGCAACCAACATCAACTTCACCCTATCCAAAACCTTCGTCGCATCTTCTTCAGCCTCCTCTTCCTCATTCCCGTCTTTACTCCCACCACCACTCTTCCCACTCCTCAGATATGACCTCGGTACCACACCATCTAGTGTAATATCTCTCTTATTAAACACCATCCATCTTGGACATGGCGTCCCATCAGCCTGCAAAACATCATACCCTATCCCATCGTCGCTCCCCGTCGAGTCCACAAACGTATCAGGCTGGAACCCGACGCTAAAGCTCCAAGGCGGGGGTATCCTCAATGCAGGTATATGGCTCTCCGTATTATACAACGCCGATCCAGGAGAGATGGGGAAGAGCGACCATATCGGCGGATCGCCAACCTTAAATTGTTCAGCCAGGGGGACCTTGACAACTGGCGAGGTCGAATTCGAGGAAGACGGAAGAACGCGCAGGGTCGCCTTTGTCGACGCCTTTGACGAGGGCGAGGACGAGGTACGCGCCGTGAGCGTAAACTGGACTTTGACGTTCCTCTCAGAGTCCAACTGGTTCGGGGGCGTCCCGGAGAACGACATCGTCGTAGAGTCAAAAGTAAGCCAAGACGGCAGATCAGCAGCTTCATAAGTAGTCGTCGCGCCATCGTCCAAGTCCTTGGTAGAGAACGTGTCCCGAGATATCGACCAGTTGAACGGCGACCCGATGCGCACGACGGGTGGGTGTTGGTCCGCAAGAGGGATATTGACCGAGATAGTCCCAGCCCGTTTTTGAATTTGGACAGCTCGCGCTGTTGCCGGTCGTGGAGCAGGGGTATAGGCATGATTAAGGTGACTGATCCTTGATGTTGATAGAGCTGGTGCGGGTAGTGGCGATGGGGCCAAGGGCAGTCGTAATGATAAACTTGTGGGAGCAAACCGAGGAACGCCCCAAACGCCAGTAGCAAAAGAGAGGAACCACAAAAGAACGGCAGTCATTATAGATGGAATAAAAAACTTGATGTTAATGGCACAATTCGTCTAGATTGGAGCGAGCGTCAAGTGAAGCAACAGGAGCAGTCTTGAATAATAGAGAAAAACGAGTGGAACGCGAGCCGTCCAGCGAGCTCGCTGGGAACTTTGTACAACTTTCGTGATCGCCTTTCCGGTTAGAAGAGCTCCCGCTTGATGACGAGGGCGACGACAACGCTGGGAGCGTGGCGAGACGTCGAGGGCAGGGCGTGTACTGGGGGGCTGCTGGATTTTCGTCGGAAATGGTGATCGGTGTGTCGATGCTTACTTTACCTCCCACTTTGCCGTACGTCCCGCCCCGCCTCGCCGTTGAACGTGATCGAAAGAGCAAATGTGACAATGTGGAGAAAAGAAAGATCAACAGGGCACAACATGGTATGGGACGTTATACAGTCACATATATTCATAACCTGTACAAGATTATTCCTCTGAGTTGACACAGTAGTCTATGAGAGGGACGACAAAATGGACGATGGAAAAAATGAAAATTGGGCAGTGGGCGATGGCAAGTTGGAAAATGGACAGTGGAAAATGTGGAAAAGTGGACAATGAATGAAAATAGGAGAGGATGTGGTGGCGACATTGACAGTGGGGAAGGGAGATGATAATAGAACATAAAACACAACACACGAGCAGATGGATAGGGGAATCATCGCGAACAGATCATCACATAAATCGAAATGAGGGGGAGGGATGAGGAGATGTGAGTAACGAAGGACAGTGTGATGTGGTGGATACAGACACAGTAGAAACACAGATAAAAAAAAAGACAAAAAAAGAACGAAAAAGACCTAACCTACTAATCTTACGCCCCCGATAAAAACACTGCCAACCCCGCCGCCTGCACTCTCCCCGGGTCCTGTGCATTCAACGCCGCAATCAACTGTATCAACTCTCCTCTCACCTCATCCCCAACCTGATCCGGCCCCGTCGGGTCCAGCACATGCGCAAACACCGCCAACAGTTGGTCAATAAAAGGCAGAACAACACCACTATTATTCTTAAACAAGAAGAACAACGCGCGGAACACGGGTCGATTCTCCAGATAATCGTTTTTGAGCGGCAGCGCGTTGATGAACACGGGCAGCACCTGGTCCAGAGGCACAGCAGCCGGGTTGCGAACGATCATGCGTCCAACAGCTCCAGCGGCGTTATCCTTCGCGTTCAACCGCGCAGCCGGCATGTCGGGTGAAACGTCAAACAGCGGTCTTAGTCGTTGGAGGAGGAGACCATAGTGCGAGGCCAGGTCGACTTCAGAGTTCTCGACCAGGAGACCGATCGCGAACGCTGCGTTGCTCAGGACCTCGGCGTCGGGGTCGTTGAGTGCTCCATAGAACAGCTCGAGCAGTGTCTGAGTTGAAGGTGTAATAGCACCTTTCATTCCACCAATGATCTCGGCAAGACAGCCGATAGCAGATGAACGATCGCTCAAAGAGCGATTCGGTCTCTATTGATAGTGAATCCATTAGTCGCGGGCATCAGACTAGTGGTCAGGGGAACGTACGTAGTATTTGACAATGAGAGGCAAGAACGTGTTGAAGGCAGGGGTGAAATCAACGCCCAACGCATTCGCCAGGGCAGAGACAAGATCCCCAGCAGATGAAATGAGCACAGAGTCGTATTCGGCCGAATCTTCAGGGGCCTCCTCATCGTCATCTTGATCAGGATCTTGTTGGCAGAAAGCCTTCTGCTCAAGGACCTGCTTAGCGATATTGCAAATAGCATCGAGGTCTAAATACCGCCGATGGCTATGAGTTTGCTAGTCTCGTTATATGAAACATGTAACAGCACTCACGATTCTCAACAAATGCGGGCCCAATTTTATTAATTGTCTCCGCAAGGCTTATGCAAAGCGCAGACACGACGGACCTAAACAGCAATAGCAGCAATAGTTAGCACAAGCCATTAGCACGGATCCAGACGCGTAACGCGTAAGGCAAAAAAAGATCAGAAGTGTTGGAAATAAGTTGGTCACATATCGTTGATTCGAAGTGAGCTGAGTAAATATCTCATCCGACGAGGTAGGGGTGGGGTTAAGGAGTTAAGGACAAGACGTACTTGTTATCCTCAGTCTCATACATCTCCAACAATGGATGAATACTGTGCCCAATAAGTTGCCTCACAGTCTGAGGAAGTGGAGCAGTCTACCGCCGCATAATCAGAAAAAAATTCCCAAACCACCCCAAAATTTAATAACTCACCACTGAACCGGGCTGCCAAGGCTCATGGTCACTCAAATCATAAAATGTCCTAACAATCTCCAACAACGAATCCGTCGCGCTCTTCCTGATTCCTTCATAATAATGCGGCAGCAGAGCCACAAGTTCGAGCGCACATGGCTCCACATACGGGAAGAAGTGTTGTTTGGTTGCCATAAACAACGTGCCAATCGTGTCCGCGGCAATTTCCTTTTCAACCGCAATCGCGCTGTTGACGTCCAACATCTTGTCCAAATCAATATCTTCAAGCTCTATAGAGGTGTCTCCGTTGACGTCGACATCGCCGTTGGCCGGGCTGTTACCTGAACTGAAGGCTGAAGCTGCATCAGCCACGGAAACTAACGAGTAATGAATAAGCGCAAAATTACGCCAAGTCCCGAAGGAAACCTACCAGATAAATTCTCGTCTCCTTGTTCGGGTTGCTTGCAGCTAGCCAAAAGCGGAGGAACAACACTAGGCAGATAAGGAGCAAACTCCTCTTCAAAGACGCGAGCCATAACTCCGAAGAACAGGAAGCTGCATTCCCTAAGCCTTGCACTACCCATCTCAAGCCCCTGGAACGCTTGCTTCATCATATCAGGGAAATAGGGTCTGAAAACGTCCTTTCCGACAGCCTCAGCAAATGTGCCAACGGCATCCATAGTGATACCGCGAAGTTCAATTTCCTCACCCTCGCCGGTAAGGACGAGGAAGTGTTGGAGGTGTGCCATTGTGGGTCTGAAGTATGGGAGGAAATGTTCCTTGGATGCATGTGCGGCGCTGCCGATGGCACCAGTGACGACAGCTTTGACGGGGATAGGAGCAGTTTCAAGGAGACCAGCAAGACGTTCCATAATGAGGGGGAGGTATTGGTCAATGACATCGTGAAGGATCTCGAGGAGAGCATCGAGAGCTGTGCATGCGGTTCGTTGAGTAGCGGGGTCGTTGATGAGAGTCATGATGCCCTAATAATGCGATATTAGCGGGAGAATGCAAGTGGACGCGATCAACTTACGGGCACAAGGACTTGGTGCCTCTCGACACACGCTTCCTCCAACCACTCGCACAGACAGCTGATAGCAACGCAAGTAGCCTTGCGAACAGATGGATCGGGATCGACGAGACCCGCTTCAATGACGGGCCACACCTCACCCATGAGGGGAGTCATATATTCGCTGCAGCCCTCGACAGCAACACCCAAGGCGAGCATCGCGCCGCGGCGGAAGCTGGGATTTGGCGAAGAGAAGTATTGGCGGATGAGATTGCGGAGAGCGGGGAAAACTTGGGTGGGCGGGAGTGCGGTGGACAGACCGTCGATGATGCGGAGAGCAGACTGTACAGAGCATTAGGGCACGGCGAGCTCAAAACTCGAGAGACATACACGAGAAGGTGCGTCATCATCGACATCCTCCGGCTCTTCCTCCGTAGTGATGGGCATCAACCCTTCCAGGATGGCAGCAGCCAAGTTGTGGCTCTGAACCTTGGATTTTTTGCTATCAAGGACATGAGGTCGCTGTGAAATGGAATTAAGAGCGAGGACTGACTATTGAACTGTCCAGTTCAGGGCATTCAAAGCGAGAACACGAAGCTCGCCATCAAAAGCGCGGTTACCACCGCATTGAAGCAAGAAATGTGCGAGTTCGGGAATGAATTTGCCAAGGAGCGGAACTTCCTGTAGGCCGGCGTCAGAGCCAAGGAAATGGGGATATTGTATGGCGTACCAAGATGAGAAGCGTCTCTAGGACATCAAATAGTTGTCGGGCACCAGTCTCGTCGCTGCTTTCTACACACTGGCCAATAACCCTGATCATATCGGGCAATAGGGCTTGGAAAGCTTTCTATAAGGGTGTTAGTTGAAGTTGACGAGCAAGCGCATATACATACTAGGTCGGCCTTGTCATCGGAGTCGATATATTGAGCAATGACACCAAGAGCTCTGCACGCTATTAGAAATGCAAAGGTGACTCATCAAATAGGCATACCTAACAGTAGTGATTCGGACCTCGAGACTCTCGGGGTCGTTCAAGAGATCAGCGAACAGCTTGAACAGAGCTTGGAGATGATCTTGGAAGCCCTCTACGATGTTCTCAAGGACGGTGAAGAGAATAAATATTCCAACCTCTCTGTGGACAACCTGAGGTGATGTTGCAGTTTGGTGAAGCCAAGGCAGTAGTTGTGACCATGTTCCATTGGGGATCTCGACGGAAGCAATGGCAGCGATAACACGGGCAGAGGAGTGTCGTACGAGTTTACTAAGCAGAGTAGATGCGATAAAGAAAAGGACGATGATAGACACGCATATGGACACACTTTGATTCGTTGAGGATGAGCTCCGGGAGTCTCTCTTTTATCTGCTCTCGCTCGTCCTGACCGAGGCGAGTCCAGAGCACTCCGCTGTTTTGTGAGACGCGTTTGCGCATCTCGACGGCAGCAAGTTGGCGAACCTGTGCCGTGTGGATTTGAGGAGAGAGATCGGGATGTGTGGATGAGATGAGGACATACGGACTGCTCTGGTGAGCTCGCGATGATGGTGGCTAGGCCGGGTATGCATGCCGGATTTTTGTAGTATTCCTGATTCAGTGTTGCGGTGGCCTGGGATTGAACGGTAGATGTGTGGGGGGCAGTACTATGTGCGATGGGGAGATATGCATACGGCTTTCACATGGTTTGTGTCATTAGATGTTGTCTGCGCGAGCAAGCTGTGAAGCCCTTGCACGAAATTGGGCTGCAGGGATTGCGGGGGGTGTGATGAGGAGCAGGATCGGCGACGATTGGGGACGAACACTTACGTCCATCGCAAAACTGAGGAAGGAAGAGAGATGTAGATGGACAGAAAAAGTTGGCGAGTGTATCAAAATTTTTGAATCGGAGTTGGCCGATTATCTGAATTGGATACCAAATGCGGGAAGCCATAGCACTCTGCTGATCAGCATGCAAGATCACAGCGCGACTGGTACGCGAGTCTGCAAATGTTGTATGCCCCGATGGCCCAGCAAATCGCATCGTTATCATGATCAGCCATGACGTTTGTGGCCCAGGGCCCTGACCTCAGGGCGGCTTGGCCTCAGCCCGCTCCCCGTCCGCCATCACCATCGAACCGCCTCCCGCCCACGATCTGCCTCGTTGCAGCTGCCAGCAGGCACCCCCAATTTCCACCCATTCATCCACCTCAGACCCACAGCCCTGTCCCTTTTCTCATCACCCCCACTCGCTCCTCTCAAATGGAGATGCCGTTTACAGCCGCCAATAACTCTCAGTTCTGCTAACCCCACGTGGCCTAGGCCTGCAACGCGTTCTGCGCATCTGTCGAGCCCGTCAAGGCCAACGTGTCCGCGTGCACCTGATTCTGCGGGATGCGCCAGTGTATAAATTCCCTGGCCCTCTGATACCTCTTCGTGTCTCTCTGACTCCCTCGAATCACATCCTTCTCCCCTTATCTTACCGTAACGCCTACTACTTTTCACGCCAATTAGCAATGCCTACCGCCCCATCCACGCTACCACAACCTCCAGCACCTTCGGCACCCCGAAAACTTTTGTAAGTCCGCACCTCATGTTTTTTCTCTTTTTGTGCCTGCATCGTGGCAGTCCTTGACACATCCTTCGCTCTAGACGTCGCCAACCCTCCGCTGCCGCACGGAAGAAGCGCATTCCAGAAAAGCTTCCTCTAGGCAACGACAACAAGCACGACGACGAATTTCCCCTTCCCATCCCACCACAGTCCAAATCTAATCACCCTTACGGCCACGCTCACTCCCGTTCCGGCTCTGGGGGCTCTGTCTCCCTACAGCGTCGTGCAGTCCTCCTATGGAAATGGCTAAGCCAGGCAGCCTTCTGTCGTAAATCCCAGCGGTACTCGTACATGCCTCCTGGCTTTGTAAAGGTTGAACTAGGGCACGAGTCCACGACGTCACTCGAGTCAATGGCTACAAGGGCAAGCCACGGAAAAAAAGACGCCAGGAAGGGCTATCAATAACTTCCCTACACCGTCGTCATTGCCCTTCTGTCCCCACCGTCACGACGTCATGATCATGACCCCCACGACCCTCATTCCTGCTCTCACGTCCATGCTCTCGCTCACAAACTGCTGTATCTCACTCCATCATCGCCATCATCATCTGTACGAACACACTCATATCGCACTCGTGCACCCACCAGCACCCTTCTCTTCACTCGCCAGTTTTCTATCTCTTATGCTATCCATATCCGTACGATTATCACGATTTAACGACTCCCAGGCGCCTGGTCCCTGGTCCCAAAAACGCTCAGCGAGCGTTGTATTTATCCCGCCGTCGTAGTTCTAGGTAAACTACGTTGATCTGATGCCCACATGCCATACTGCATATGCCAGTATGTGCCCCATCATGCATTGTCCACTATCACTCATGTGCACACTAGCCTAGCTCTAGCACCCGATGTATCACATTCTCTCCGAGTCGTATCCATAGCCATAGCCACAGTACGCGTACGCACAGCTATATATTTATACTTACATTGTCGTCGACGACATTAGTCCTTTTCCACGATCCTATGAAAGCTATGACTCTCCGAGTTCCATTCCTTTTCGTTATGATACCAATCGTGGCTATGCGACCCTTTGGAAACTATGCAATTATGCAATATGTAGCGTAAAAATTAGGTAGCATATGTACTTATACGCTAACAACATGAAATAAATCATAAGCCACACAGGAATGTGGCTTTCCTTTGATCCCGGGCCATTGCTAATCCAAATCCTACTGCAATATAACCCGGGTCCACTTATCCTCACCACCCATCGGTACTATAACTCCAACGAACCACAAAGAAAATGCCTATCTTGGGTAGTATCAATATCTTGACATCTCACCTACATATCTCCGCTCACTGGCAAGATTTGATCAAATCTTATGAGATGGCCACTCAAGTGCCTCAATCAATGAGGGAACGCCTCCTTTAACGCCTCATGCATCTTCTTGAATCTGAATTTTTTAGGCTTGCAACATTTCTCTGGGGTTCAGGCTGCGTTTGTGGTGATTGTCGGCGTCAGATAGGGGCAAGGTGAGGGTGAGGGTATTAGCTTGAGAATTCACTTGCGTGCACAAAATATCAAGTCTCGCACTCGCAGTTTACTGTATAATCGCCCACTATTTTGCTCTTTCTAAATTTCATCTACAACCTTGTAGTCTCTGAGCCCTTCCCATCTTCTTGAAGTACACCGAATGATCCTTTTACAAAACGGTTTCGAGGCTAGGTGGCTCACTTTTTGGAATTCCAAGACCGGTTCTCTGCCTGCAACTAACATCAGGTAGAACACAAATAGCATCCAAACACGCCTCGTCGAGTTCACAATAGAGTGAATCAATGATGTCGTGCTAATCCATGATTTTAATACATGCCCACAACTGGCACTCGAGATTGCGAACGAAGTCGTCCGTGAGGGTGAATGCAGTTCTGCCCTGGTGCGAAGTTGAATTATATTAATTAATTTACCGGACCCTGTCACGTGCTAGAAATTCGACTCATTGCCATCGACATCCACAGCGTCGAGGCAGAATTGCGCGCTCACCATCGTCTTAGACTCGCGAGACCAAAGCTGGCCGGTTTGCTTAGACAAGGGACACTCTCCCTCTTCCATCGTGGCTGTACTTATTCCTCTAGCCGTTGGCGGGCGGCCTCTTTCCATTCTCGTCACTTGAATTCTTCAACATCACGTTCAGCGTCGACCACAACACCTACAAGCAAAACGCCATCGAAGGAACACTCACCGAAACCTACAGCATCCATGAACTGGTCTACACATGTCCACACGTCATATTCTTCGGATACTAATCCAAGCATTATTGTGACCTTCGACTCTGCAAAGTATCTGATTAATGCTGGAGAAAATACGAACAGGGCTTTCTTTAGTAGTAGGGGGGCAGGCAGAGGAGGGTTGAAGAAAATGAGGGGGATTTTTCTCACTGATTTACGATCGGACACGGCAGCTGGTGTAGCAGGTATGTCGCACTAGATCATCGCTTCTGACGCACAGCTCATTTTGTGACGTGCCGCAGGACTTTTAATGTCGTTTGCAGATGCTACTATATCAAAGTTCCACGTTGCAGGTCCTCCCGGACTCAACCATTTTATGGCTTCAATGCGAATGTACACCTACAGGCGTGTGCTCCCCTCACCAACCCCTATTTTGACCACGAAACTAATCATTTTTTTCCTAGAGATTCCATGCCCATCTTTACCAGCGAAGCGAACCCAGGAAACTGGTCCACAGATCCCAAACCCATTTATTTAGACGACAATATCACTGTATACGCGTTCCCCGTGTACAAGCAGCTGGAGGATCCTAATTCAAAAGCTTCCACGTCTTCTGTGTCTAAAAGGAAACGAGATACTGTTGGCGAGGATGCAAGGCCAAAGAAACGCGCAAATACTGATCCAAGTCCAAGTCCAGAGCCATCTCCTCCTCAAACTCAAGCAGAACACCCTGCGACACACTCAGATCTGCGAATATCGATGATACAAACCATGTTTCCTGCATCAAAGGCAAAGGCACCCGGAAATAGCACCACCAAACAGACCGAAAAACAACAGAAACAAAAGAAAGGAAAAGGATCGAAGGTGAAAAGCGAGAAAGGACTAACTACGAATGAACAATCGGCTTTGACTAAAACTGAACTTGTGAATGACTCAACTCTTTCAGAAATTTTGGTTAATCAAGACGCGTCTTCGTCAAACGCACCAGATGCCGAGGTTTGCATACATCTATCACGATTTTGAATCCGAGTTGTTTATTGACACGTTATGGTAGCCAGACATCTACAAACGGGCTGCGGTTCCTCCTGGCTATCATTCTCAGCTACCAAAATTCGAATCACGCGATCCTGGTTGTACTCAAGCCCTGGTCATCGTCGGCCCCCGCGTCCGTGGTAGATTCGACACTCAAAAGGCTGAAGCGCTGAACGTCCCCAATGGTTCAATACGAGGAAAGTTGACGAAAGGCGAGACCATTAGGTTTACCGTGAAGGTGAAGATGGTAGGTGAAGATGGAACGGAGGTGGAAACCGAAGAAGAGAGGACTGTGAGACCTGAAGATGTTTTGGACGAGAGTGAACCTCCAGGTGTAAGCAGTATTTGCATGAGATTGTTCGAACGTGTCTACACCTAACCCACAGGTTGTCATCGTATTGGATATACCCACAACTTCGCATATTTCATCCCTAATTTCAACATTCCAAGAATCACTATTTTATCAACGTTTCCGGTCAACAAAGCCAGAAGATCTCAAGGAGCACAGTGTCAGGACGATTTATCACCTCTGCGGAAAAGATGTTCTTGAAGACCCTCGATACACTCAATTCATGAAGGGCTTCCCAGATACGGTTCATGTAAGGCCCATTTCACTAAATCCCATGCGATTAACCCTTCTAAAGCTTAAACTTGGATCTTCAGCATGTAGTATCTTCGCCTGAATACCTCCCAGACCCAATAACATTCACAAGTGCCGCATATAGTCAACTTCGCCTGAACAAACTCGACCCTCAGATGTTCCCGTTACCAAAATTCTCCCTCCGCCCTTCCAAAGTTCTCTCAGGTAAGTCCTAAGCAGTTCAAATTACTCTCCAATCATAGCATTTACTCACCCGCTCTCAACTTTTCCGCTCGATTTCATTGGACGCATACAGAAGTACCGAACCTCCCACCATTGACCCACCCAATGACCAGCACTATGCTAATCACCGTAAGACCACCAGGCGCCCCACAATATGTCACAGCAGAACGTGCAGGCGACCTCTTCCATCCATCCGTCATAAGCCGTCCCCCATCTCCCAGTACCAAATCTAAGCGCAACCACGGAGACGAAGTTGTGAACATGCTAGAATTACCGGAACTGACGGAACAAAAGTTTGAGAAAGCCAGAGAGGACGTGAGATTGGCTACTGAGGCCTATAACAAATTGGCAGGAGTGGTAACAAGAAGGGAGACGAGAAAGAGGGCGGAGAGCCAGAAGCGAAATGACGAGGCTGAGGAAGAAAAGCGTCTGGGCGAGAGTGGCAGTGAACGTAGTGAGGTCGAGAGTGAGCAAAGCGAGGGTGAAGAGCAAGCAAGTGCTACAGTTGTTGGCAGGGGAAGGAGAAAGAAGGACCCGACTCGATCACCCACCGCTTCACCAACTGCCAGGTCTGCGCCTCGGAAATCATCCCATGCTGCAAGTCCCGAGCCTACTCCTGAACCAGTTCCCGAGTCTACGGCCAAAGTAAGACAAGAAAAGGAGAGCTCTCATTATAAAAGAAAGGGTAAAGATATCGTGATCGCTCCTCTAGGAACTGGTAGCGCCATTCCGACCAAGTATAGGAACGGTGCGTATAACTCATTTTATAGGCGCCACACAATTGTAACTCACCCTTTTTCTAGTTTCCTCAACACTGATTCAAGTCCCGTATTGGGGCAATATACTCCTCGATGCAGGCGAAGGTACCTGGGGTCAGCTAACTAGAAAGTATGGACTCGGGACTCATGGCCCCAAGCCGAAATCGGGGAAGAGAAAGGATCAGGACGGTGTATGGGAAGTATTGAGAAACTTGAAGTGCCTCTATGTCAGTCATATACACGCGGATCATCACATGGGAGTTGTCCAGATTCTCGAGAAGCGAAAGATGGTATAGCTTTCTTTTGCATCGTATCATTTGCCCCTATTCACACTACTCGCCTTTATACCAGCTGGATCCTCCTCCCAAACATCCTCTATTCCTCATAACAGTTCGATCAGTTCATCTCTACCTTCGTGAACGCTCCGACATCACCGATCTAGGTTTAGTCCTAAATGTTGGGGAGAACGACGACCCCAGCAACACCAACGACACGGACTGGCTGAACACGAATGGAGTTATACCCATTATGAGCGAAGCCCTGCTTTGGCGCAACTCGGGTGGGTATCTAACTACTGGCCATAGGGTGTGGAGAGTCGGTGGAGACGAACCTTGGACTAGTTATGAACGGTATATGTCATTTCCTGCTCCGCGAAGGACGCATATATTGACTGAACCCGGCTGCGCAGATCTCGACAAGCTGTAGCAAAGCTATGTGATATCATGTGCTTACAGAGCTTCACCACTGTGGACGTACGTCACCGAACCAAGTGTTTCGGACCCGTGATCAAGCATAAGGACGGTTGGAGCATTGTGTAAGTTTTGATGCCTTCTACCGCGTCTGCATTGCGTATTTTAGTATTTTAATTGATTTGTCTCATGCTTCGACAGCTTTTCTGGTGACACCCTGCCGACAAATTCGCTCGTCCATGGAGGTCAAAGAGCCACACTTCTGATACACGAAGCCACCATGGCAGACGACCAAGAAGACTTGGCCAAGAAGAAAGCCCACAGCACCGTCGGTCAAGCTCTAGAAATCGGCAGAAAGTTCGTGATTCCTTGATACTTTGACTATGAATGATTTTATTGAATGATTGCATAGGATGAGAGCGGAGAATATCCTCTTGACACATTTCTCTGCGAGGTATCCTAAGATGCCGCCATCTGAGTTGCTTCGACCCCCTGCTTTACCCCAACCTGATGAATCGTCGGCAGAGGTCTCAACACCCGATGTCACTAACCTAGACAATCCGGATGTGGCCCAGCAAAACAAAGAAAAGGACGCAGATACCGATACAGCCTCAGACGCTTCATCCGTCACCAATCAGATCCGAGCGAAGTCATCACGACTAGAACCATTTGTGGCTCTAGCGTTTGATCATGCTCATTTCAAGCTGGGGGATATGTGGAAGTTCAGGTGGTACATACCTGCTATTGAGCAGAGCTTCGAGGATATCGTGGCTGTCGAGGGTGAGGGTGAAGGCGAAGAAAGTACGGCGCAGCAGGAGATGGACGTTGACATGACTGGGTGATAGCTATCGTTTTATCATTATTGTTATCTTGTTATCTTAGTGCAAGCTTGATTAATAGACACTATCCACGTCCATTCGCCTGATAGAGCCCCTCAAGTTTAAGTTGGAATTGTGATGTTTGGTCTTCAGGCTTGTCAAGACGAATGTACAACAACTCGGGAAAATGAGATTACTGACATCTAGCGTAGTATACATTTAAAGAAAATCCAAGAAGTCTACTCAGACTGTGATTTAAAGCCGGCTAGGCCCTGTATCGGCCTCGTCAACAATTTCGCTTTCTTGCAGCATATCCTTCAATGCATCTTCCTCGTACTCAATATCCTCACCATACATATCATCAAACAACACATAATAGACGCGTCCTTCATTCAGCTTGACGCGCACCCCTTGAACAATGTAATTCCATCGAGGTTTTTCTGGGTCGTGAGGCTGAATTAGGATGAATTGACGTTCGAAAAGGTCGAAGGAGGACAGTAAGGTGGTAATTTCTGATGGGGATAGTAGTCTAGATGACCGTTGGACGCCCGGTTCCTGAGTCAAGGTTGAAGACCTGGTTTCATCCTGAGGTGCTTTCAGAGGTTGACCCGAGGGAAGTGGCAAGGTACTAGTAGAGAAATGGAGCATCGGTGTGGTGGTGAAAGCAGAATTAACATCAGGGTTTGTCCAACCTGGGGGTCGTCCTGGAATTGGGGGTGTGCCTTCATATTTGAATCCACCATTGTCAATCCCGATCGAAATAGCCCTGCAACTAGAGTGGCATTAGCTCCGCTATCTCTCAAACTACTTCCATGCAGTACTGGAGGCGATTGGAGCTAACAAACCATCATTACCACTTACGATAGTTCGTGTAGCCGTCTGGAAGCCTCCAGAGCAACATTCTGTGGTAGTCGATTCACGACGGTAATCATGTACAACGTAATAGCACTCCATGCTTCAGATACAGTTTCATACATCCTATGGCAATAAATAAGATCAATGGTTTGTAAATGCAAGACTTTGAGTGGCAACTCCACTTACTCATCTATATTCGTTGGTTCTTTTTGCATTATTAAATCCAACTCCTTCAGCTGTTCCATCTGCGCATCGTATCCCTGTACCTTCCAAGCTGCAGCGAATGGTCTGGATCTTGAATTCTGTTCAAGTCGCTCAGCCGCGGCTTGTAGATCGCGCTGAGTGTATTTCTTCTGTAGCTCATTTGTAAAATGGGTAGCGATGCACTCATAGTAAAAGAGACGTTGGGCATGTTGCTCTGCATCCATGGTTTGTTATGGAGGAAGACGGTGGAGAAAGTACCGTAGGTAAGACACAACCCGAGGCTGTTGGAGCCACGGTCGATCTAATACACGCGTTTGTGCGTGAATAACCTCAAGTCCATTGATCCAAAGTCCACCGAGTCCGTAGGCGCGTACCAAGTGTTACATATGGTCTGGATGGGCTATCATAGATGGAGTATACTGTCCCGCTTTTACCCACCATGGTATGAGCCTATTGTGGGTGAGTGAACTATGAGTATTATGATATCACGTGACAGTGCCGACGCGTACACCCTCGACGTCCTGCTTCCACTTGCTCCCATCTAATCCTTCCCAATGACCACCATCCACAGATCAGCCGGGTTCGACTTTTCAAATCAAATAAGGTGAAAGGCCTTACATCCCTTTTGTATCAATATGCTTACGTCTGGATCAGAAATAACTTCTTGAATGACCGTGGTCTGCCTCTACCCAAGGCTACCAGCACCGGAACGACGATCGTTGGATGTCTCTTCAAGGACGGGATAGTACTGGGAGCAGATACTCGAGCGACAGAAGGCGACATCGTTGCAGATAAGAACTGCGAAAAGGTTCGTTCACGACTTACGTGCATCTCATTGCCGCGGGATTGACTGCACTACAGATCCATTACATCACCGAATCCATCAGATGTTGCGGTGCCGGTACTGCTGCAGACACAGAGTTCACGACTGCTCTTATCTCCTCCAACATGGAGCTTCATGCTTTGTCGACGGGTCGCAAGCCAAGAGTAGTAACTGCCATGACGATGCTGAAGCAAATGCTATTCAGGCAAGTCCATCGACTTTACACGCAAACTTGCCTTAACATGAAATAGATACCAAGGACACATTGGTGCTGCATTGGTATTGGGCGGCGTTGACGCTACAGGCCCACATCTCTTCACAATTCACCCACACGGGTCCACGGATAAGCTTCCCTATGTGACGATGGGTTCAGGCAGTTTGGCTGCGATGGCAGTATTTGAAAGTGGTTGGAAGCCAAACATGGAAGTACGTTAGATTGGTCCATCATCCCTCCCTTTCTCTTCTCACAGTCTATGGCTAGCGCGATCAAGCATTGGCCCTGGTCAAAGCCGCGATCGCAGCCGGTATCTTCAACGACTTGGGATCTGGTTCCAACATCGATGCTTGTATCATCACTGCAACACACACAGAAATGCTGCGTAACGTCGAGATGCCCAACGAGCGTGTACAGAAGGAAAGGGATTACAAGCTCAGGAGGGGTACCACCGCATGGAAATCAGAATCTATCCGTGACCTGATCGTTGATGAGGACACGATATTGGTTGGGAGCGGTTCGGGCGATGCGATGGACACGTCATAGGAACCTGGCATTTTTTTTTGTAATTCAAAGTTGTACAATGCTACATAATGGCTGATCTCATGGAATACCTACAGATGGCAACAAGAAACACAGATATCGCCCAACAATCCTAGCAACCATTGCAGCGCGCTGCACCCAATTTTTCTGAATCTAGCTTGGAGTCCTCGAAATCTAGACGTACAACCTTTCATTATGTCTACGCGGGATTTCCAAACGTAAACTCCAACTCATAGACTGCATGACCCTATCAGCGTTCACACCTTTATCCCGGAGCCCCTCACAAAGGCTAAATACAGCACAGTGTCTCTGCAGGTACTCGAGCGAGTATTTCTTCTGGACGCCAGGATTCATATATTCATACTTGGAGCGACCCTTAAGCGTGCAAGATATGGCACTGTCCAGCCTCTTCCGTTGTTGCTTGTATTTTCCTCCAATTTGACAGGCGAGAGAAGTAGATTGCATTGAAGCGACTTCTTTTGACATGGGGCATGGGTTAAGGTCGTAGGAACGGAAGGTTAATTAAAGTTGCGTCCAATCCAATAGAGCGGGGAGGATAACAACAGTCACAAATTAATTTATCCTGAGGTATAATTTCGAGCGAATCCACCTATAATATACGTGTATCGATACAGTTGAACAACACTCATAGTACAACCCACCCAACACTGTCCGCTATCCTGCTATCCCGCCGTAACCACGCTTAAGGGTTATATTACTCGCCATCCTCGAAATCCTCTTCCCCGAATCCACCTTCCCTAAACTCGACAAACTGAACTGCCCCTAATTGTAGTTCCACCTCTTCGTCTTCTTCATCTTGTCGTACTTCCTCATCTCCGTTCTCGTGCTCGCCTTTCTCTCCTTCATCCTCTTCTTTCACTTGGTGACCTTCCTCTGGTCCCAAGAAACTTAAACATCCCCAAGAACAGCCTCTCCACATCAACGGAACCAATCCACCTACATTCAGTTCCGAAATCTCACTTTGCCATGTAACCCTCGATTCTGCATGTCTAGCAAAAACGCCATCGCCCAAGCAACTTTCCGAACCTTCTTTCCCGTTTTTGTGGTGTGGAGCAGGACATACCCCAATGCTATTGATTCGCTCCCACTCCGTCAGGTCTTCTGGTGGATCCAAGGACATAAAGTCGTCGAGATACACCGAGCCGGGCACACATGCTTCGAGCAACTGCTTTAAATGGATCGGAATGGGTTGTTTAAGCCTTCGCTTGTTTCGCAGAGGGGGTGAACTGGGGTCATCTTCCTCCCGCAGAGGTAGCTCATATCGAGCCCTGAGAAGACATCGCTCGTGCATTTCCATTGGTCGACTCTTGACTGGGGTTGTCAGGCTTGATGGAGGAGGCTTCCGTACGGGGGAAAACAACATTCGCAGGCAAAGTTCCGTTAATGGGAGGATTCGGGGCAGATAACGGGTTGTCGGGGAAATGGGATTGAAACCAGGAGCTGGCAGGGATGGTGGATGAAGGAATGGGTTCGGATGGACTTGAAGAGACCTCAACGATAGCGACAGTATCTCAGCCGGTAGATAGCTGAGTTTATTATTGGCAACATTCAATGTATGGAGGTGCTTGAGATTACCAATCTCCGGTGGTATTCGGGTTAAGTAGTTTGAACCTTATCGAAGCTCAGTGCAAACACGAGTTGGGTGGTCAATACACTTACGAAGCGAGAGGACAGTCAACTTTTGCAGGTTCATAAGCTCTATCGGTAGTTCCGCTATCTGGTTTCCAGACAAGAATAGCCGTATGTCCTCTCTTGGGAGTCCCCCAAACGTCTGGGTTCGGCCATTTTCAGGTGATCTTGAAAACAAGTTCCCCGCTCCAACAGGGGCAGTGACAACTCGAGTAAACAGCCGACCGCCACCTTTTGTAGGTGGGGCAGAAGGCCGATCGCCCTGCTTCTCCGGTGTCACGGGCTCAAAATCAACAGGGGGGACATAGAATTTTTCGAGGTCCGCGATGAAGCGCTGGGGTATGTACGTCAAGTTTGTGTTACTGAGTCAGGAATACATCTGCATTAGCTCATGAGCAGCACGAGTGTAGATTGGGACTTACTCTAGTTCTACGGTTCCGTACACACCGTCTATAACCCTTGTGCTAGCCTCGTCCCAGATGGCCGCCTCACGCTCTTCAGGTGTGAGGCTCGGACTGGGCTCAGGTAACGTCGGTAGAAATTTGAGGGAGTCCGGGACGTTAATAATTAGGTTCCGTATGCTCAGGTTGGTATATCGCGCTCGTTTAGCTGGGGTTTCTGGGTCATCGAAGATATCTCGTTCTACTGCAGGTCGTTTCTTCTCATATTGGGGTGGTCCACGAATTGGTTTGGCAGATCCTGCAAATGGGTCCGCTAAGCACTGTTCTGCTGGTAATGAAGAGAATGTGCTTCCTGGGGATGATGGAGGCGACGAGTCCAAGTAGGCTGGCGAGGACGGGGGAGAGGATTCAGGTGTATAGGGCAGCTGGGCGGTGAACATAGAAAAAGAGGGAAAAGGTGCAATACAGCGGCCTTGCCAGGTAAATACCCCAGGCTTCTGACATCATCAATTAAGTTCAATCAACAATCTTTGGCGCGATCATGTGATCGCGTCCCAACCGGGTCCAAGCGTGACCTGCTTTACCTTGTCCCTTCCTCTCTTGCCCTTTACGCTGAACGTTGGATACCGGGCTCAAGCTCAACAACTCGGTCAAAATCAGTGAGTGGCGCAACAACTCCTAGTCATTCATATACCATAACAAGATAAGAAAGGTGCCTTCACTGGTGAACTTGCCACCAGAGGTATTAACGGAGATTTTGCGAGGGGTATCTTGGAGAGATGTTCTTCGAGTCAGACAGGTATGCAGTATCATTCGACCTAGTTCGTGGACAAGGTCATGATTACGGAACCATTTTTAGACCTGCAAATACTTGCACGGCATCTCAAAAACCAAATTTATATGGCAAGCTATCGCTCATAGGGAACTCTCCTGCGGTTCACACCATCCGCCTGATTTGTACTTGGAACGACCCATCAATACGTATACCGCTGAAGAATTGGAGCACCTCATTCTTCGTTGGAAGAGTGCAGAGATTGGATGGAGAACAGACGATGGTGCACCAACTCGCGAACGTAGACTCAATTTTGGGTTTCCGCCTGATATTCAAGTAGATTGTCTTCACCTCATAAGAGGCGGGAGATGGTTACTAGTGGGGCTCACCTCAGGCTCCATTGTGTTCTACGATCTCGATGAAAGCGACCCGACTCCTCGTGTTCTCATCCCTCAACCTCAATCAATCCCTGATGCAGTCCAGATAGCTATAGATATCGATACCTCATCCCCGATGTTAACCTTCGAGCTCGAATCCAAAGGTCAATGCAAGATTGAAATTTGGCGCGTATCACTTGAATACGACTCCCATTATTCAATATCCAACCTGGTTGCTCACCGACTCAAGTCGTTCCAACCAGAACCTTATGGCCGAGTACCCACAATTTCGATTCTTGGGGAATATTTGGCATATTCTCTTGTACACGATGAAGCAGATATCAAACATGCAATTGTTATGCGTTGGGTTGACTTGGGAGATACGCCATCAAACTATGATAAATGGGCCAAACGCACCCAATTCTCTGTAAGAGTTCTTGTTCACCTCTGACAAATGTGCTCACATTCGACTAGATGTGCGTCCGCCTTCTTCCTCAAGGTTACATACTTCTCCGCAATGGATCGAATGTTTTTCTTTACAACTATCTTTCCTTCCCCAGAATAAGAGACATATCCGAACTAGGGGTGGGCATAGGTGGTATATTGCCACTCTGGGTCGCGCATCCTGACAAGGACACTCACCAAAAGCACATTCCAGAGCTCAGCTTTTGCAGAGGTTCCATTAGAGTAATCACTTCTACAAAGAGTGGGGTCTATGGAATTCTCATACATAATCCAGAAGGCCAAACTACATCGAACGATATCGGGGAGATGGTTAAGCTTGGAGATATTCCGCGGGGCACATTTTTCATACTCACTCCCAAAGCTTCTCATGGCTATCGTCACTCTGCACTTTGGGAAGGCTCCACGCTCACATTGATTTACCATCCATGGCCAGATGAGGCCTGCGAGAAGCACTTCACCGTTGTTCAAAAGAAACCCACTCTTCATGGTAAGGCTCACCTGCCACTGGAATCGGACATTGGTGCAGGAAGGGTGGTGATATATCAATGGAATGGAACTTTCACCGTTATGGAGCTAGGACGATTTAATGCATGAATCCCTTGCATCCTCCAAAGAAGTCATGAGCTCTTGGGGGGCGTTAGTGTCTATATTTCCAATAAGTGCACTGGTAATCCAATCAAATGAGACTACCCACCCAATATAACGATAAAGAGAATACTATCTTCATGCTTGCTGACTCCAATTCTTTCCTCTCATCTTTCCCTATTTCTTCTGCTGCTGTGTAATATACTGCAATTGGCACCGTACGTGAGCTAACTTTTCTTTCAGGTTAAGAACATATATCCCATCCTGCAGAAACCAGGGTGGAAAAAAAGGCATGTGGATGGTAGGATCGACAACACATCGTATCACGGTAGGTAGATCTGCAGTACGTCTTTCACACAATCGCGCATTTCCGCCAAGCCGAGCCCGTCGGACTGTAAGATATCAAAATCACAGTGCATTAATCGTACACTACGACACGAAAGCAACCATCTAAATCAATCCCTCCACACCGCTCGTCACTGTACTAACGGCGGTGAGCCCGCCCCTGACAGAATTTGCTCGTCGATAACGTCGTCATTCTCGGTCCGCTTCCACGTCTTGATCGTTTCGCCGTAATCAGAGATCTCGTATATTCTGAATCTCCGGTCGAAACTGGGGGATGTGTTAGGCGATCCACTTACGAATACTTTTATGTAAACACGTACCCAATCTTGCCATAGCCAGAATACGAGCTAAATAGCACGAATCCTGCGTCAGAATATAAGTTGAATACAAATCCAAGCGAGACTCACCCTCCACCGCCAAAGCACATCCAAATGCCTTTAATCCGTCGACAATTCTCCGTGACTAAAAAGCCACCACTCAGCATTCATTCTCGCCTCTTTCATATCCCATCACTCACGATGACAATGCCCGTTGGCAACCACCTTGACCTCTGGAGCGTGTCTCGCAACGTGGTCGCTTTCCTCTGCTTTCAACAAGCCATTTTGGAACATTCCTCCATTCTCCTTTGCGTTTCCCGGTTTTTCGAGGTCGTGAATTCCGACATCTAAAGGTTTACCCGTTCGTGGATCTTGGTCTGCAGTGTCATAAGCTTCCGGCCTATACAATCAAACGTGGTCAACGGTGGGAAGGAAACAAAAGGGCGGGGTGGATATTACGAACAGAGGGATGTGGAAGAACATCATCGCGTTTGGTTTGGCGAGCTTTCGAGTTTCGGGTGTTACTTGGTCTGATTGGCGTTTGACTTGCCATGCGTGGCCAATGTCTCTGCCTGAGTCTGGTCTGAAAGGACGTTCAATGGGGCTTATCGAGGCTAAGCAAAAGTGCAATTAGTATCAACCCGGCTGTACTTGGTTGTGAGAAGGGAATGGGATGTTACCTGACTCTTCGAGGAACCAGTCGATTTGGTTCTGGAGCATGAATACTAAGTCGGGTCGTAAAAGTGATAATGCAGGGAAGGGTGTACCTCGTGTATCCAATCATACGCAGTAGGAGTAAAGAATCCCCACCAATCAAAGAACCCTTTCGAGTACGATCCAGAGTCGAGGAAGTACAGCGTAAGCAGGTGCGTTCTCGACCTGTCAATTCACAAATACCGGTGCATATAAAAAATCCAACCAAACCCCTAACAGCAGACGGCACTTACGCATCAGCGCTCTTGACCTTCAACACATAATTCGCCACACCATGCACATCTCTCGGCCCTCTCTCCACCAAACTATATGGCAAAGCCTTCATCAACCGCACCTGCTCCCACTTCGCCATCCCATCCTCCTCGTCGTGGTTCCCAAACACCGCGGCCCACGGAATCTGTCTATCCGTCACCGCTCGCGCAAACTTGGCCAACACGGACCTGGGATCCCAGGACGTATCCTGTCCGTTGAGTTGGTCTCCTGTGAAGACTATGAGATCTGGCTTCTCTTTGTCAAGCATGCGGCCAAGGAGGGAGTTTGTGAGGTTGTCTGCAGCCTCACAAGGGTCGAGGAGGGTGTCGCGGCAGACACCTTGGGAGACAGAGTAGTGAAGATCGGCGACTTGCATGATTTTGAACTTTCCATCATGGGAAAAGTGTAGCGGTGGGGCCTTTGGAGGTACTGACGCGGGATTTATATGGTGATCAGTCTATGAATTGGTAACAATAGGAAGGGAGGACATACTCTTTACTCCACGACGGTATGTCAACCAGACAGAGAGCCTATTATCTTGTGGCAACGTCGTAGCAGGCTCCAGTTTCTCGAATCCGTACCATGGCACGTCTTCGCCTGCTAGAACATCCAGTTCGGTGATAAGATTTGCCTTCTCCTCAGTGTTCATTTCTGCCGCTGTTTTGCCTAGACGATACCAGAGATAGAGAGGAGGTGCACGAAGAACACCTGCACGAAGCGATGTTTCGGCTTTCTCCCAACCATCACCCTCAGGTTGTTCGTCCTCCGGCAGTAGTACAATGTCGGTTATGAGTTTGACATCCCGTCGTCTTGTCCGTCGATAATAAACGCTCTGTTAGTGGAATATAAGATATGGTGGGTTGTGGGATCAAATTCAAGACATACCAGCCAGCCTGAGAAGTAGCCAAACTGCATGTTAAGATCTCTCTCCACCCGCACCCATGACCCCTTAATCGCATCCTGTTGAGATGTCGAATCCGGCGCACACATATCCTCATTCATATCCGGATCCATCATGCATTTCGTCACGGTGATTTCTGACACTAGTCAAGCGAGTTGGTCATTAGCCGACACACTCCACAATCGCCAACGCTTGGCGCAATGGCAAAATGGCTACAACTTACATCCGGTGTCATGAGGCAACAAAGGAGTCCATACATCTAACGGCAAACTCGTTGAATCGAATGTGTCCGTTGTGGTTGTGACGTTCCACCAGTCCACACCCTCTGGAACTTCCACGTCGTCATCTGTTTGATTGGATGATCCAGTGGTTATGCTTCCTGCTGGCAGAGTCCCGAGTTCGTCCGGCATTGTTATGCTGTCCCATGACTGCCAACTGAGTCTCTGAGCTAGTCCTGGCCCGTAGGATGGCTGGTATAGGATGAAGATGAAGGTGAGCATGAACGAGAAACTGATAACTGCTACAACGGGTGCACAAGCTTTCTGCAGGGCGCGAAGGATTCTCCATATTGTGACCGCCATGTCGGCTGGGCGGTGTCAGTGCGGCCTGGGCGCTCGCGGACTGTGGTGATGTGCGGAGGGGTGTCGAGGTCGGAGGGGAGATTGATTCCGTCTCCTGGGGTAGACACCCGCCACCGAGCCCAAGACTGACATTGACACGCTACACGTCACGTGTTTCAGGCTTGGAAAAATTCGGCGCAATGTTCAGCTTCCTCAACTCCTCCCGTCTGGTACAGTCCCAGATGCAGTCCCTACGTTGCCTGGGCGCGCGTTCGATGCGCTCGCTCTCTGTGCCGCTCTCAAGCTCGGTCTCCCATCAGCCACTCACGCGACTTGCACTTTCCACGCGATCCTATGCAACAAAAACACCAACTCTTCCGCCCGCGGCGTTGGCAGCTAGGACTGCATCCACACCACTAGCAGTTCGTCTGCGCCGCCAGAAAAAGTCTGGTCCAGTTGCGGAGGGCGAGTCTGATGCAACACGCGAAGGATTAACGCCATCCGACTTGGCACGGTACCAACGTCTCAAGGCCAAAGGGCAGCTCGTCAAGGAAGACGGACGGGTTCTGACGAAGAGGGAGTGGATCAAGAAGGTCAACGCGAGACGCTCCAGAATTCGTGGTGTACGGACAGTGGTGAGAGGTGGCAGAGAGGAGACAGAGGTTCTGGGACGAAGAGTCTACCTTCCCAATATCATTTTCCGACTCGTGCGGAACAACACTCCGCCGGGCCAACCTTACAACCCATACGAGGCGACATTCCGTGTTCCTAGGTCTATCACAAAAACGGATATCCGCTCCTACCTGCTTGCCGTCTATGGTGTCCAGACGACCTACATCCGCACGGACAACTATATCTCTCCCATTTTCCCCCGCATGCGGAATAAGCGTAAAGCATTCAAGACATATAAACGGGCTGTAGTCGGTCTCGTCGACCCCTTCTACTACCCGCACCGAGTGGAAGACATGGAGCCAAAGGAGAGAGAAGCCAGGGAGAAATGGATCGAGGACAACTTCCAGATCCAGGCGACGAGGAATATGCAGAAGTACGAGCTATTGCGACTCACAAAGGGCCAGGCCAAGGGATGGGCATTCAAGGAGCCTTTGGCCACCAAGAGGTCGCATATCCTCAGGCTCGTTGCAGAGCGTAGAGAGAAGAGGGAGAAGCTTATTGCGGACCAGGTCGAGGAATGGCGGGAGATGCGCGAGAAGGGAGAACAGATCACGTTTGCTCCGCCCAAGCCCTCATCCAGTGACGTTCCCGCTACCACCAGTTAGATCTAATCTCGTTATTTAATGCAAAGTAATACATGCCCTCTAGTCCTTATCATAAAAGTATCGTGTCCACTCAAGAGAAAGTCGTGCATACATCTACACAGGTTGGTGTGGGTGTAGTAAATAGGAAACTCGTCGCCGGTGACCCCACCCTCCAGCTCTTAATTCAAATGCAGCATTAAACGGTGTATCTTGCATACGATCCGGGGAACTCCCGTTCTGATGAAACCTACAAACGTCATTAAATCGCTGACCTCCAGCTAGAAACTGCAGAGCACTACTTACATGCGTCCCATTCCTAGATTCATTGAACACACACCCCAAATCTCCGTATTAAACATATAACCGTACTCCTCAAATTCATTCGGGTTCATCACAGATTGTCTTCTCCGGTCCCATTAAAATCAACCTTTAAAACGTTCCAGAAAGGGTTTCACTCTTGAAGAACGGGGGCAGCAATTCGTTCCTCGCTTTCACCATGCGAGCAAGCGGCATCCTGAAATGCGCTGGCGAAATGGCTGTTTGGATCACGTACATGCAATGCTTGGCCGGGGAATAGAGGAGGGCATATCTATACCCGGAAAATCAGACGTCGCTGGCCAGTAGAACGGCCTGTCCGTTGAGATGTCCCAGAGGGAATTCGCTCGAATCAGGTCGGAGGACGACAAGACGAGCACAATGTCTTTGAGAGGTGGGTAAAGAATCACAGGGAGCGATGGGCCGCCATTCGTATGGCGGGCGTGGACCATGGGCTCGTATGCCCAGCTCCCACAGACGAGCGTGTCCGTTTGGTGTGAGAGTTGGTTGGAGTATGCGATGCGCTTCTCTTCGTTGCTCGCGTAGTCCGTTGTGGCGAGTGTTGTTTCGATAACATGAGCCTGTGACGATGACGTCGACGTGGATGGGGTAAACTGTGTGCCCCACGACTGGCGTGGTGGGGGGTGGAGTAGGGTTGTCTTCGAAATAACATGAGCGTGACAGAATTCAAGGCGGAGGTATAGGCATGCCTCGGAGAGCAGCACAAATGAGATGCAGGTGCATATACTTAGGTTTTGCTAGTGCCTGGTATTCCCCTGCTCTCTGTGTAGGATTGAGCTCGAACCAACTCTTGAGGTGTGGTAAGGTTTAGCTGACCGGCGAACTCCTCTTCATTGGATGTAGAAACGCTTTCACCCATAGAACATAGAGCGAGCTGTTTACCGGCAACGTCGCGTCCGAAAATATGATGCTACTGATTATGCCAACAGAAGCACCTGAGTGGGTCTCAACTACATATATATGGTCAAGTAGAGGCGGATTGTCAAGGAAAAAACAATTCAGGAATAATGGAGTGAAAACCTCGGGCGTATTGGCATATGGTGCCGCAAACCCGTGGAAGAACTGGGATATCATGGGTGAGATCTGGATGGAACGAGGCTGAGAGGCTGGGGCTTGACGTAAGTTTGCCATGTCAGCCTCCTGTGTCAGTCGTTGCCCTTATCTGCTCGCCTAAACGGTCGTCGTGTGGGTTTCTCAATGTACGTTTTTTTGTACTTCGTGCCATCCTGCATGACATTCTCATTATTGCTATTCTGGGTGGCCTCACTTGACCCGATTTCCGAAGCACTTGTTAGAAATACAGACAATAACGCCACCCGGGGCACTCCAGGCATCTTTGAAGAGTACGATATCACCATCCTTCCTGCACCAATGTCCGATTCTGGTGGCAAATGCACCTCACCACGAAGAGTGGGTTTCTTTTGAACCACAGTGAATTGCTTCTCACAGGCGTCATCCGGCCATGGATGGTGAATCAATGTGAGCGTGGAGCCTTCCCAAAGTGCAGAGTGACGATAGCCATGAGAAGCTTCGGGAGCGAATGTGAAGAATGTGCCCCGTGGAATATCCCCAAGCTTAACCATCTCCCCGAAATCGTTTGACATAGTCCCGTCTTCTGGATTGCGTATAAGAAGGCCGTAAACCTCACTCTTTGTAGAGGTGATCATTCGAACAGAATCTCTGCAAAATGTGACTTCTGGAATGTACTCTTGGTGAGTATGCTTGTCAGGATGCGCGACCCAGAGTGGCAATATACCACCTATGCCCACCCCTAGTTCGGATATGTCTCTTATTCTGGGGAAGGAAAGAAAATAGTAAAGAAAGACAACGGATTCAATGCGAAGAAGTATACGGCCTTCAGGAAGGAGATGGACGCGCACCTAGTTAAATGTGAGCACATTTGTCAGAGGTGAACAAGAACTCTTACAGAGAATTGGGTGCGTTTGGCCCATTTATCATAGTTTGATGGCGTATCTCCCAAGTCAACCCAACGCATAACAATTGCATGTTTGATATCTGCTTCATCGTGTACAAGAGAATATGCCAAATATTCCCCAAGAATCGAAATTGTGGGTACTCGGCCATAAGGTTCTGGTTGGAACGACTTGAGTCGGTGAGCAACCAGGTTGGATGTTGAAGAATGGGAGTCGTATTCAAGTGATACGCGCCAAATTTCGAGCTCGAATCCAAAGGTCAATGCAAGATTGAAGGTTAACATCGGGGATGAGGTATCGATATCTATAGCCATCTGAACTGCATCAGGAATTGATTGAGGTTGAGGGATGAGAACACGAGGAGTCGGGTCGCTTTCATCGAGATCGTAGAACACAATGGAGCCTGAGGTGAGTCCCACTAGTAACCATCTCCCGCCTCTTATGAGGTGAAGACAATCTACTTGAATATCAGGCGGAAACCCAAAATTGAGTCTACGTTCGCGAGTTGGTGCACCATCGTCTGTTCTCCATCCAATCTCTGCACTCTTCCAACGAAGAATGAGGTGCTCCAATTCTTCAGCGGTATACGTATTGATGGGTCGTTCCAAGTACAAATCAGGCGGATGGTGTGAACCGCAGGAGAATTCCCTATAAGCGATAGCTTGCCATATAAATTTGGTTTTTGAGATGCCGTACAAGTATTTGCAGGTCTAAAAATGGTTCCGTAATCATGACCTTGTCCACGAACTAGGTCGAATGATACTGCATACCTGTCTGACTCGAAGAACATCTTTCCAAGATAGCTCTCGAATAGTTCTCAATGATATTTCTGGCGGCAAGTTCACCAGCGAAGACACATTTCTCATCTTGTCCTTATGGAGCGTGCGACACGAACGTCAACTAGTCGATCTGGAGCAGGTAACAAACACCAGAACCAGGTTACGCGATCACATGATCGCGCCAAATTTCCCTGCGGTACAGCATCCCATCTCTGAGCCAATTTTGGCTGAAGCTGCGTATTCATATAATGTGATGCAATGCAAGGAGGCAGTTCACATGCCAAGAGCACTGCTGAGCTTTTGAGCTGGTGTGCAGCAAGCGACCGTTGGAGAGTCTGTAGTCCCGTTGATCCTTGCTCGAGACTAGATAGCTCGTCTAGCTGATGAACCCGGCCGACCGTTTACCGGAAAGTGGAGGTTTGGTTTGTTGGAATCTTTGCATGGAGGAGTTTTCCAGAAACAAGTTCCTCTTTCACCCCGGGCCTTCATGGACGCGGCTCCGATCGAGGCGTTCAATATCCTCGGGTATGATTTTCTCAACGCCCAAATCCACTTCATGAGTGTCGATGATTCGGAGTCGCTCACGAATCACCCATTTTCCTAGGGCACCCTCAAGTAGTGGTATACTGCTCAGCGTGCTCGATGTCATTACCCAGGATTTTAGTAAAGGGCCGCAACCCACCTGTGCATTTGATCAAGACAGCTTTCGCCTTGGTGGACCCTGGGATCTTGCTGGTGTGGCCACAGGGACACATATCGGGTTAGGCACGGATTCCCACGCCCTAAATCAGTTCATTCTTCAAAACTGTGGAGCAGACAATCTCTGAACCCTTCGCGCTGAAGGACAGCCCGTTCTCCTCATCCAGTCCTTCTCATCCAGTCCTTTCTTTCTGCGCCATCTGTGCCAGTATCGCCCCATGTCTACCTCACGCCATACCAGCAACCCTTCCACGTCCTCGTTAAGCAGAAGTGAGCGAGGCACACGTCATGGTCGTGTAAGTCATTCCCACCCGTCTTGCTGGAGTTGCGAACTAAGAGGCGCGGATGGCTGATCCCAAGCAGCCTCCAGTCGAATCTGCCGTCACCCGATTGCTCGTTTCAATCAAGCAGCTACTCGAATCTCTGACTTCTTGGAGCCTTCAGAATTGCGACGAGACCCATGTCAGCGATGTGTATGTGCGGCTAGGGAACGATTTCAATGCAGCAGTTGCAGCATTTGGAGCATTCGGCATCGACATGTCGTACGTGCCCTCTCTGCTGCACTCTCAATTATCTATGCGTGTTTAATACCCTAGATTTCAATTGACCCTTGCAGAGAACTCATGTCCGTACCGAACGATTTACGAAACGTTTTGGAGCAATGTCTAGCCGAAGATGCCACCCCGGAAAACCTCGAGATATATCTACCGGAGGTCCGACAGATAATAACAGGGCTTCTCAACGGGCTTCGGACCAAGCAGACACTTTATAGGCGAGTTGTCTCCGAGAGGAACAGAACGGAGGCTGCTATCAGTGATAGAGACCCAGCTAATACGGAGCGTAGTGAACGGGCTTCGCGAGGGTCTCGTCGCGATGGTCATCATCGCTCTCAATCATCGCGATCACAACCAGACGGCACAGCCTACCCACCCAACGAAGTCCCAGATAGCATATCCAGAAGGAGCGCCCAGTCTATCCGAAGAAGAGAACCGCAATCAGAACAGTATTCAAATGGCGATGGCTTCGTGGGCGGTTTTACGACACAGATAAATGGTCAGCAGTCTTTCCAGCAGCCCCAAGCTCAACCCCAGGATAGACTTGGATCTATGCCAGAACCGCAATTTGGTGGACCATATGGCTCTCCGCCGCCTCCGCCTCCGCCACCACCACCTGCTATTCCTTCATCTCCTCCTGTGCCTCCTAATCAGCCACTCGATTCCAATCCACCCTCAATTTCTGCCCCGATTGTCCCACCTGGCGTTAAACGATACTCCCTTGTTGATGCTCCTGTGGTCGTGGTGGAACCATCCGCGCCTCAGGTTCCCGATATCCGTGCTGATGCAGCATCACCTCCACCTCCCGATGGGCCACCACAGGCCGAAACACCACCACCAGCCGTCGCCAGTTCCCTCGCTGCTCTCAAGGGTGACGTTCTAGAACGAAGAGCATCCAAGCGATTTTCGACGTTCCAAATGTCCAAGATGATGGGTGGTGGAACAAGCCGCGAGCGGTCGGTGCGAAGTGCAAATAGACGCTCGCTTGCGCCTGGGACTGCGCTGACCCCTGGAGATCTGGCGGTGCTGACCGAAGCGGATGAAGAGAATGCCGGTTCTCCTGTGAGGCGGAAAGGGAGTGGAAGAGGTCGGAGATCGATATCTCGAGCTGCAACGCCAGAGGCTCAACCTCCTGTTCCTCCATTGCCTACTAACCTGCCAGAGAGTACAGCTCCTTCTCCTGTGCCTCCTCCAGTCGTTCCTCCTGATGCCGAGGAACCACCTTCTGAACCACCTGCTCCACCTGAACCTTCCAAGTTAAGGGTATATCTTCAGCTTGGGAAGGAAGTGAAGAAAGTGTCAATTGAACCGCCATTGTCCTTCTCAGCATTGCGCGTTCTCTTCGTGGACAAGTTTTCGTACAATCCCGGACTGGAGAACTTTCCTGCGATTTACATTCGTGACCCATCGAGTGGGGTGCAATATGAGTTGGAGGATATCGATGAAGTGACATCTGGGTGTCTGTTGTCCCTCAACATCGAACGTGAGTAACTATCCTTCTTATCGCGCTTTTGCGCTGACATTGTAATTAGCCCTCGACCAAATCAAGCAGCACATAGACTCCCAGATCTCTTCACTGTCTCAAGAACTCAAAGACCTCAAAACAGCCGTGGCTAATGCCAACCGTGCTCCAGCACCACCGCCCATCGTAGCTCTTCCATTGCCCGAGAGCACACCACCTCCCCGCCCGACAGATAAGCAATTCGTCACTGTCGCGCGTCGTCTCTCGCGCTTCGTATCCTCCAACACCGCATCGCCCCTCTCGTTCGAGAATACGCCGCCCCCGTTCGTGCAGCCCCAGATGACGGGCCAGTCCCTCCAGCCGCAAATGACGGGCGGATCGATGCTGTCGGACTACTCCAGCCGAGTGGTGTCCGATCTCAAAACGCAGTTTGACGAGGTCCAGAATTTGCGCAGGGATCTGGGCGTGATGAGGCAGCTGTACATGGAGTTTATGAAGGACACGAAGACGTCGCTGACCAAGCTCCGCACGCAGACTGCGACTGTGAAGCAGCTTGCTAATTCCCGTGTTGGTGGTGCGAGGAGCTATATCGACGACGGGAAGAAGAAGCTGGATATTCGGAGCCAGAACGTGTTGACCGAGGTGGAGAAGCTGCAAGACGTGGTAGAAGGGATCAAGGATGATGTGATCAAGCGGCACATCACGCCCAAGCCGCTGCACGTGAAGCAGATCAAGAAGGACATGGACAGCGTCGCTGCGGAGCTGGAGAGCCTGAAGGAGCACATGAAGACGATCAAGCCGATGTGGAAGAAGACGTGGGAGGAGGAGCTGCAGAATATTGTCGAGGAGCAGCAGTTTTTGACGCACCAGGAGGAGTTTTTGGCGGACTTGTTGGAGGATCACAAGGCCGTTGTCGAGGTTTATGGGCATGTGGAGAAGGTGATCAGTTTGAGGGGGACGAGCGTTGGTGGGAAGGGGAGGATGTATAGGCCCCCGCCGCCCGAGGAGGGACATGGAGGGCTGAGCACGGTTATGATGGAGATCAGAGGGGCATCTGTTGATCCTGCGAAGAGAATGAAGGCAATCGAAGCCAGCCAGAAGAATAGAGAGAAGGAGAAGGCGGGGCAGACTGACGAGCTGCAGATGGAGATTACGGACTTTGTGAAGGGAGGCAAGCTGAAGAAGACGGGAGGTGCGGAGGAGGCAGAGAGGGTGCGGCAGAAGAAGAATGAGATGACGTTGAAGGCGATGTTTAATAGCAGTAACAGTAACTTGAATGGGTCGAATATGGGGGTGGGAGGGGTACCGGTTGGGATGATAAGTCCTCAGCCTACTGGGTCGGGTAGCGCTGTTTCTTCGCCTGCGGCGTCGACAGCTACTTTGGTGCCTTCTGAGCAGAGTGAGGCTGGTGATGGAGAGGAGGAGAACCAGGAGTCAAAGTCAAGGGCTGCTACTCCTACCCCTGGGCAAAACTGATAGTATGTTTTTTTTTGCAATTGGTGTCGTGTTCTTGTTTTGTTTTGTGGGTGGACTCTTTTCTTTTGTATACAGTACAATATGTCTTGTTGCGCATTGTCATTCATATGTCATTCATACTACAATATTAGTTTTTGATCGGCTTGTTGTGGATACGCTGCAACGACAAGACAGTGCGACGGAATCTTCTGCTCACCTTTTTCCTACTACCTATCCGTGTACTTGAATTCATTCGAAGGGTGGGATTGTTTGACGGGATTAACAGTCCTCAGCTCACGACCAAAGTACAATCGGCAGAGGTATGGACCAACACTTTCAAGTTGTCCCACGAGGCTCACATGATTTTGGGCATCGCGACGCCGCGGCTCACCTCAGTATATTGTGCATTGTGACATTCAGACACCAAAATTCATCTTCCTCTACGACCACCACCGCATCTGTTACGATGAACCTCCCGATCTGCGACACGCCACCAATCCTAGTGCAGCAAGCGCATACAACACGATCCTCACGGCTGAGCGGATGACCGACCCCGCCACCAACGCCACTAACGCCATGGATGTTAGAGTCCTCGGCTTCCTCATGATCGATCTATTCCGGAACAGGCATCTTTTCGGTGATGCGCCCTTTCAACGAATCATCCATGAAGTGATGTCCAGTAGCCACTCGGGCCAATCCGCCAACGAGGTGGTTTACGAGGTTGGACGCAAGTATCGAGAGCATTTACTGCGTGCTTGTATGCAACCGTTTCATTTTAATTGCTGGGATCCATCTTGAATGCACTTTAGTCCAACAATCCAATGGTCCTGTTCCGGTGCCTTCTGTGCACCCATCGCACCCAGCCTTTGACACCTTGGAGGACATGCTCATGGATTGTTTGGAAGAATCGGGCAAGAGCCGAAAGACAGCCAAGAAACATGTACATTTATACCCCTATTATTTCAGAGGACACGCTTACTCCCTTTGCTTAGGCTCTAGTCCGCGACGATTTCCGCTGCTTGCTGAGCGGGACCTACGATTCTACATCCTGTAGAGCAAGCCACGAGCTTTACCTGAGGGCGGTGGCATTGTTGAAAGGCCATGCCCACACGCACTGCTGCCACATATTGAGCGAATCCACAGCCCAAGATTATGCTGATCCTGATGACCCGAGGCAAGAGTTGAGGGTAGTTGTCTCTTCATCAGCACCTCCCATGTTCTGACTCTCCCTTGTCCGTAGAGGCGCCATGCGGCCACTGTTCTTGGTGTGTTGAAGACGTTTGGATTGGAGAGCCTCGTCTCTGGGTTTATGGAAGGCAACGGAATTCACGACCTGCACAACATCCTCACTATGAGACCCGAGCTGAGCACATTATTCGATGAGTTGTCGCTCTGGCTTGAGGCGACTAAGAATGCACATGAGGTATACCTAATCACATCTTCCTTTACCCCGAAGTCATCTTTTTTGCAGTATAATTTCCGTGTCCGCGACCCTGCCACGTTCATGTCGTACCCATACCTTCAACGCAAAGTGCGCTTCGAGGTCAACCCCGATGTCAAGGGTAGTCTCAAGGTTCCAGACCTCCCCTTGCCCGATCCCCGCCTCATTGCTTTTCACGCAACTTGTGCACGGGTCGCATACATGTCTGGTGCTGCTGATTACTTTGAGGAGTGGGACCGTGATTTCGAAGATAGCACAGTTCTTGCTCACGATGGTTCCTCCTCTACTGTGCTTGAGGCTGCGCTCACTCGTGTGGTTCCTACCACTACCTAGACCAGGATTTCCAAGAAACCAGTAAACCAGTATTATATCACCCGTATGTATACCTATCGTCGTGTTTTGATATTTGTGAGTGAATTGCTTCTACAACGTCGATCGTCATGGCTTTTAGAGAGCAAACAATTCCTGTAGCTTCCCCGCACGCGTTGGAACACATGAATGCCCCACGTACGCTAGACAAGGGTTCAACCCGACGATCTCGCTAGTCAGAACTGATACTGTATTTTTTGTTGCAATCATTGGCGTCGCACATATCCTTATTGTGTTTTGTGGGCGGATTTTTTCCCCCTTTTCTTTTGTATAAAGTACAATCTATCTGTTGATGTTGCACCTGATGCACATTATTACCGCTCATATGATATTATAGTACTAGTTTTTTGTCAGACATTGTCAACACGCTTCGGACGTTCCTCTCAATACGAACACAGCGCAATGGAAAACACGGGATGTTTGTAGTCAATGTACACGTATACATGCTCCCATGCTATTCTAAGCCCAGTTGACAGGCTATTCCTCACTGGTATACAAACAGGTACTATAAATATTACTCAGAAGTACAATCAGTCCCACTTTTCGCCAACTACACAGGTACTGAGAGCCCAAAGCGGTCCTATTGCGAATGGTAGGATGGTGCAACAGAACGCGTCGAATCAGTCGAACCTCGCCTCTTTTCCCGTGCTAAATCCGACTTTCTAACCACTGAACCCTGTCCCTGACTTTGAGCTTGGGAGCCAGAGGACCCCAAGCCCGACGCTGATCCCGAGGCTACTGGTGCTGTTACCAACGCTTGCCCGGGTGCAAGGCTCGGGCTACTGATGGGCTGGTCATGCATCTGCTCGGTCACAGTGGTAAACACAGCAACGGATGTGTGGGGTGAGCTGAGCATGTCGGTCATTTCTGGGCCGGTCCCTGGATTGCGAGCTTCGATGGGAGATTCTGGTCCTATAAGGTCTACCCGGCCGTATTTTGCTTTTCGAGTTCTTTTGATGAATACATGAACACTTATTATGAGGACCACAAGAGCAAGGCCACCTAAAACACTTCCAATGATGATACCTACGTTTGACCTGTTGTCGTGGTTGTAAGTCGTACTGGCTATTGACAATGCTCGAGCATGCTTACGACGAATAATTCGACCCCTGAGAATACGTCGTTGAGGATCATTACTTAGAGTGGACGGAAATTGGATACTTACGTTCGTTGATGAGGTCGTCCCCGAATCGTTAAAAGGGTCAATACCATCTTGAGAGACAGTGAACTGCATGATATTAGCCCAGTTTATTCTCAAAAATGTATGCAGGCACCTACGTAGATGATATCCTCCAAAGCGCCCCGATCTGCATGGGCCGTTACGATAGGCTGGTGGTTTGCTGCTTTGAGCAGAGAGGTCAGCCTATACTCTCCAACTGGAAGACCCTCCTCCAGCAGTACTGTATGCCTATTATCCACTGCACTTTCGTTGAATACTTTGAAATATGTGTAAATCGACGAGTTAGTTAGTGGCAGCGAATTTGGCGAAGGCGCCAAGTTGTCCATTCTCTCTAATACTACGGCTGCATAGCCTAGAACTAGGCCAGCTTCGTCGACTTGTTGCGGAGCAGCGAGGAATCGAGTGTTTGGACTTGCATATTGTCCCGTGTGGAGGTTGTTGACAATTAGGGAGACGTTAAATGGTGTGTTGGTTTTTATCCGTGCTGCATGCGTTGGAAAGAGGAATTTGCTGGAGGGCTGAACAAAAAATTGCCATAAATTCATTATACATAGAACTTGTGGGAAGGGACGTACAGTATTTCCAGGTGCTGGGATTAAACCTATAGGTGATGAGTTGCATGACCGCCATAACGTTGACTGAGTTCCATTTGCTAGCGTGGGTTCTACTTCATCATAGTATGGCAGACAAAAATTGATGAAATTGTTCCGTGAAGTTAGGGAGGCCTTATAATTAACTTTACGGGTGTTAGTGGGCAGATGACATAAGAGAAAGGGAGGTCGGGCACGAACGTCGGTCGGGGTTCTCAAGTACTTCCAAACCAGTTAAACTAAAATGGCCAAGAGACGAGTCATCTAGACGATTTACTATTTGAAGGTCATCCGAACTCTGCCGTTTCGTGATCAGACTAATATCGCAGCCTGGTTGTTCAGCTTCCCGCTTGACGATCTCTCGAGTAGTGGCGTTGTGTTCGTGATCATCGTGAACAGAGAACTAATCGTGAATGAGATCTTCCTTCAACAGCGCGCTAACTTGGGACTTACGTAGACAGCGTCACCAAGCCCTCCATGCGCGACCACTGGGACAACGGCGGGCTGGTGATTAGCCGCGTGTACGGAGACTGTCAGGCGATACAGTCCAGGCCCAAGCCCTTGGGCTACGGTAACGCTCTCGGAATCACTTTCCTTGAAGACCGAATACTTTTGTGGATTAGTTATCGTTTGCTGATCAAACGAGGTCAACTCCTCCACAACAAAGTGGAGGTGTCCTTGAATGACTGGCTCCTCGTCAGCTTCGTAGATTAAGTTCTGTGGAGCTCTCGCATGTCTAGACGGAGCAGTCAGCTCGCCTGGACCAAAGTTCCTAACTGTAGCTCGGAGAGTAACGCTCTCATATGCGGGAATACTGGCCCCGTTGAGGGGGTAGAGGACTCTCGTAGAGGGCATCTTCCATCGTGGGGGTATTGCACCCATGACAGAGGGAGAACACCACCCCTGAGTGCTGAGTCCACCGCTAACTGGATATCCCGTCACATTAGAGCAAAAATTAATGAAATTGTTCACTGAGGTTAAAGATGGGACTTCGCCTGTTGCGAATACAGGGAATGATGAGCAGAGGCGGAATATGACGAATAAGTCGCAGTATACCTGGCCCGGGGTCGTTGTCATCTGGCCCAAATGCTGAAACAAGAAGGTTCGGATGTACTGAGGTGGCATTGTCCCAATCACGCGGATTATCTACATCTTGTCGAGCGTAAATGCTAGGTGGCCAATCCAACTATAAGATCCTTTCACTCGACTTGAATACAAATAGAGACATACATATTCAACGAGTCCGAAGATCCAAAGGGTGCCATGATGCAACGGATGTGAGAGTAGAGGAGGAGACTTGACTGAGGACAAAAGAGGCAGGGTTATTATAACAATTGAAGGGCAAATCCGTCGGAACGTGTCGAGAGGCAACCGTGTGATGGGCTTCACCGCATGGTCGATTTCACAATATATTACTAGGGATGACACAAGGAAATCACCCACGAAAAACACAATCCCACCCAAGGCTACGACATCTGGACTCGTAGATCAAGAACATGTAGCCTCACATCAGTCGATTTCCCCTGACGCAGGCACACGCCCTATCCCTGCATAACTACACACCCACGAGCATCGCCGTGCACTGCTATTGGATTGAGAGCATTCGCTTTTAAGCAACCTACACTGCACCTGTATTGGTAATCACTTTAATAACCAGAAAGCGGTGACTCTACCCAGTGTTTCAGAAGGGGATCCATCTTGATGGCTCCCTGGGTCACAATGCGGACACGTCAAAAAATGAATCGTGGACCCACAAACACCCACAGCATCGCAGCACAGATATCAGAAACATTTATGTTGGTAAGTTGTGACGAACATACTTTTCGGCATTTTCCGCCAATTAGAAGCCGTGTGGCTTCACCCTACATAAACCCTGATTCACTTATAGTCCTAGTATACACCGAATATAGTATAGCAAAGTCTAATGTTTGATTTCTGACATGTCATCATCGTAAGTCATCGCATTTTTCATCAGCCTTGTTCGTTTACGACGGTAGAACGACAGCACCCTGGTCATTCCTGATCTCAACGCAAATATCCAGCCTTTTTCCAGTATCCAATCCACCTTTCGACATCACTCCTTTCAAGGCACTTCAGCTCGCCAAGTGCGGGACTAAGAGCCTGACTCTTCCTCGTGTCAAGTCTCGCAAACCCACCAATTTCTTCCTCATCACAGTTGACGTATTCCGTATTAGCAAGAGACTTGAAGAAGTCCTTTAGTTTGATGGCAGGCTAAACCAAGAATCCGTCGATCACCCAAGAAAAAGAGAAAGTAATAAGGGCATACGATAGACTCAAAGACCTCGTCAGGGGGCGATATGGCTCGTTCTTCCAACCTATGAACCCAATCTGGGAAGGAAATGGCTCGTAGGTGTTCCTTGACAATGCCTTGCTCGACCAATGCGTCGTTTACGAAAGCAATAGCATCATTCCACTTGATTGGATAAGGGTGAACTGTATTGAGAGCGTGAGGTAGTTTTTCTTTTGAGAAAATGACGTTTTGGATGGTTGTAGCAACAACGTTCATTGGAAGCCATGAGATAAGCTGAAGTATATAGAGTTGGATATAAGGATAAATAGGATATGTAACAAAAACTTAGGGATGGCATCAGAATGAGAAGAGGGAAGACTTACACCCGGAGATAACGGCAAGGCACCAAGATGAATACTGCTCTTCACCAGAATGGGAACCCAGTCCGTCGTAGCCCACGCTCCATTAGGGTAAGCACCAGTAAGCTGACCGATTCTCAATGAGCAGGACTGTAGACCGCTCTTAACAAGAAGCTGGGTGAAGAGGAGCTTAGATACAGAGAAGAGGCAGCAAACAAGTGAGAACACACCCTTTCGCAGATGTACTTGGCAGCACCGTAACCTGGTCCGGCAGCCACTGCGGCATCTTCAATCGGCTCCTCGGGCAAGAACCCCTTGTTCTTGGCCCACCCTTGGCCAGAAGCGATGGACGATGTGAAGAGGAACCTCAGAGAGTAACTGTTTGTGCTGGTGAGAGCAAGGTCAATAAGGTTACGAGTGCCCCGTATATTCTGTTCGTAAGAGGCCAAACTCAAATTGAAGTCAAGCCTCCATGCATTATGTATGATGACGTTGACCGATGTCCGCAACTGCAAGAGGGAATATCATAAGGTACTGACAGTCAAAGTAGAAGGCAAAGACCTTACCTCCTCATAGAGTTCAGAACTTAATCCTAGCTTGTCCTTCGTTGTATCGGATTCGATATATACGACCTTGCCGTTTCTCAGTACCCCAACTTCTAATCCGTGTTCTACGAACCTCCTCTCATGCCTTTCCGGACCAGAAACGCTACCTGACCCCTTACGGTTCAAAACGTATAACTTCGCAACCTTATCGTTCTTAACCAATTGTGCAAAGAGATGCGACCCCAGATTCCCAGTTGACCCGGTAAGTAGCACAGTGACGCATTGTGGAAGAGGGGCATATGATCTTGGTGGAGATGGTAAATCAAGAGAATACTTGAATATGGTATGCTTGATGGCTTGACAATCGTCGGCAGCATACATCGTATCGTCTCCATTCTCTTGAGCCTTCAGCAATGATATGAGGTGGGAGGTGAGTGAATCGATAGTGGGATGGGAGTAAATAAGACCCTCTTTAACTTTGCCAGCCGCGCTCTTAAACGGCTCCCCTTCAGCTTGTCGAAGAACTGCTAAGATTCGTTGACGAAGGAAGGTGACGTCCAGGCTGTCCAACCCTTGGTCGAACAGGTCGGCCGAGGTGTCATAATGAATATCGGGGTGGAAATCTTCGAGTTGACAGAGGATCCACTTTTCAAGATCTGGCCCGTTCCAGAATGCGGGAGGGTCGACCTTTTCTTGTCCTTTTGCAACATCGACAACGCAATTGTACCTACAAGAGAACAGTTCGACGACGGGGATTGTATGTGAAAAGGAAAAGACGCACAGATCGTTGATCTCTTTTTCGAACAATTGGAGGGCACTCTTCCTCGTGATGGTTCCTTTACCTGTACGAGGGAAAGGCTTGTCCGAGGGAACAAATATAATCATCTCTTTGTAGATCCTACTGAACGCAGGGGCATTTTGATTGGCTTCTTCAATTGTAGGCCTGAGCAACTCTCATCAATGTCGAGCAAGTAAACAAATTCGATGGTATACAGACCAGAGCTTTGTCTTCGTAGCCTCCACCTCAGCTTCGTTATTGATATCGATTCGGAACTGAGGTTGGAGCTCAATCAGAGCACCAACAAGCTCGCGTTGACGACCGAACAAGACAACACCATCAACCCTGCGAGTGCACTGAATCGGAATACTGATTTCAACGTGTGGTTGGGGGCTTACATTGGATTGCTAGCAATAATGTTCTCCATAGGTGCCGGAACGGTTTTTTCTCCAGAGGAATGTATAATCACGTCGTCGATACGACCAACGCTAAACGAAGTCAGTGGGGAAAATATTGAGATTAACGTGATACATACACCCTCCAGAATCCCTTCTTCGTCGGATGCTCCTCAACCAAGTCGGACGAAGCATACCCTTTGTCGTTGGGCATATTGTCAATTGCAGGTTCATAGTACTCATTTTTCTGGGAATTCGGCAACTTCATCAACCTGAAACCCAACGAGCAGAATTGATTGGAGACATACCAAAACTTGTAATTCGTAAGTTCCATCACCTTGTGGTGCCAATCCAATGTTAACACGTTCTTCAAATTCCATATACTCCCAAGCCTTATAATCTCTGGATGGAGAGAACCACTTCGTTGGTATGCCAAACTCTGTGCCACCATACAGATTAGCCAACTTGACTCCCTTGTCCACCAACACGTCCCCAGTCTTGGGTGACAGGGCACTACCGCCATAGTACTACATAATGAAACCCCCGGTAAATTCCCATCAAACTGTGATGCAGAAAGAATCACATACGACTTGATCTAACGACTCGAGCTGCTGAACGGCTTCCGGAGACTGAGACCACATTTGCAGGAAAGACGGGATAATGAGCATTTCATTGCAGTGTGTGTATCTTGTGTGCTCGAGCACATTGTTGGGGGTTGGGAACATAGGAAGCTGGCCATGTTTATACACCGTGGGTGGGTAAACTGCCGCAATAGATCCTCCGAGCAGCGGCATCATGAGCTGAGCCACAATACCAAGCGCATGAAAAGGCGGAAGTGGCATGCACGCCATAATGGATTGACTGTCCGTAACCTTATACCTGCGAAGGGCAGCTATATCCTACTGAGAATGTGATAGGATATTGTAATTTGATAAAGGACTCACGCAATGCAGTCCAGAAGTGGAGGAATCGACGGGACCACGGGATGGGCTTTGGAAAACCGGTGCTACCAGAGGAGTGCAAGTAGATGTAAGGGGCACGCGGATCTGGAACGGTGGTACGCTTTGGATAGCGTATGCCAGTCGCAGGTCGTTCACCGAGGTGTCTATCCAGCTGGGGGAAGAGCTCGAGTAAGGCTGGCGACTCGTCAATCCGAAGTTCGAACTTGGGGTTATGGACTGAGAGGTGAGATTTCACCGAGTCCATGAGCGAAAGGGTGCTGTCTTTGGTCGTTAGGATTCTGTGGCAGTTGGTCTTCTCGAGGAGGTTGGCAATGGCGGGAGGAGAATTTCTAGGTGAAATCAAAATGGGCTACAAGTCACGGAGTGAGGCGGGATAGATAAATGAGAATGGGGACGACTCACGATTAGCCCCGCGATGAGCGAACCAGCTACGATGGCCTGGTACGTGACTACGTCTGAGTTGGAAATAATAGCCACCACCTCATCTTGAGGGCTTGTCAAATCCGGTCGTAAGGCGTACGCAGCGCGGTGGGAAGCATCGGCAAACTCAGCACGAGATAAGACTGTGATGCCACCGTCTGCGTTATCATCAGCGTATATGAAGAAAGGGAGTTCTGGGTTATAAGTTGCGTTATGGTTGATGACGTCGGTTATGGGACATTTGGCAATGGTAGGTTGTTCAGGTGGGGGCTGGAAGTGGGACATGTGGACAGGTAGCGCGACTCGTTAACTTGAATCCATGGTAAGGGTTTATAAATTGCTCGCACCTTGAGCAACTCGGCATGGTCGGGATAGCTATGTCGTAAATATAGCTCGTGCCGAAAGGTGTGTATAGGGGACCGATAATATATCGCATTGATTACCGTTGTGTGGTCAACGGATATTTTCGTCTGCGGAAGGGCCTCAGTGGCTGTAGATGGATCTGCGATGCAAAAAAGTCAGAATAGCACCCAGCAAGCATTTAGCCAGCTGTGATTGCACTTGAGTGACCAGCGAGACGAGCGTAGCGCTTTCGATCATGTGACATTAGCTTCACGAACTGTGGCGGCGGCGATTGGGCATGTCTCAGCCTCGTATGCCGTGTCCGATGCGCTAGGATGCGCGAGTGCTCTGCAGATTATTTCATCCACAAATTGCGAGTTACTCCTCTGACCCACAACTGGCTCACCGAAAGAATTTCCCGAGCAGAAAGATCAAGCGGCTAGTCAAAAGCCAATGGTTGACATACTTATAGAACACGCGCCGATCTAATTATTTCGCCGTGGACTTGACCTATGATGTCAATGAAGGATAAGAATGCATTAATGGCCGCGGAGAACCCACCGCAGCAGAGGGGCAGATATCACAGTGTCTTCGAGTAGCGACTCATGCGCCCATTCGTATTAGCACACGACGCCAGCGCAAATGGCACACATCACCCTGGAGCGAAAGCCCAGTCAGTGCTACAATACCGACTGTGCATACAATATGAGAGCTATGTTTCAGATGTTACGCGTACCTGATGTCTCTCCCCGCACAACACAAGCCTTCCAGGACGTACTTTACCGACCCCGAGCCGAAGACCCACTTCCACCCGAAGTAGGAAGTCAGCAGCAGTCTCATACAAGTATGCGCGACCTGGAGGTCGTACAAGAAACCCGCGCATACGCCTGGATTCGCGCCATTAATCGGGCCGTGGCCAGCAAGAGGACAAGAAGCGCAGTGGGAGCAATAAAATATCGAGACGCGACTGTGCAGAGTAAGTCTAGAGATCTGACAGAGCAAGTGCTGCAGCCGTACCAAGCTATGCACCTCGCAGGCCTGGAGCTCAGGTAAACCTCGGTTGTGATTCGACTTGGGATGTACATCGTCACATGGCCCCACTTGGCGCTTCTACATTGTTCATGATGAACATAGCGGCTCGGATGCCACCGCGCATATTCTGAAAAGGTTCAATGAGTTTATGCGGGCACTACGGTGGCATTCCACTAGTCGCAACCCTCGGATGAGAAAAACCAGGAATGCCTCGGCAGACCTCGATCACTACCGCATACCTCGTACCTTGTCCATCAAATTTGCCAGCCATCGCAATCGACGCTGCCAAAGGTGGCTACAAGTTTGACGGGCCACCTCCATGCTGGGCCGTGAACACCGTAATGGCACTACCAGGCAGAGAGGGGATTTATCGGGTTTGGGACTCTCGACGGGCACCATTGCGACTCCAACACCCGAGCCCCATCGCTGCTGATCCTAGTTCCATCCAAAGTGTCAGTGTCATCCCCGGCGCCACCGTCAGGCCCACGTCCGCACTCCTAAGCCTAGCTTGAACTCCCGCGAGTTCAGGTCCGCTGGCTGCCCGTGCCAGCCAGGTCACGCCTTCTGTTCCAACACGAGATTTCAAAGATATCCTCACGGAAAGTCAACGTCCTCCGCTCCTCGTTCGACCTCTTTGAGCGCGCGTACGTTGGCAGATGGAATCCGAATCGATACCACACTCACCCAAGTACCAAAAGAGCTCTGGGCCGTGTTGTTGCAATTGCTCCGATAGACCCCGACAGCAAATCTCAGCGTCCATTCGCAGACAGAGCTAGAAGAATTGTACATTTTTGTTGGGCTACTACACCACATACGACATCGACAGTGGGCTGGCAGGACTAGTCAAATCATGGGTATCAAGTCAAAAAATATACGTACACTAGGTCTACTGGTAGAGTAAACATCAACGAAAATCATGGTGGGACATGTACAACTGTAAACGACAAATTTAAAAGCAAGAGAACAAGAACGAATGTGATACGACTAGCTATATGCGTGCATCTAGAGGGCAATGCGATCAACATGATCAAAAAACAAAAAGGAAGTCCATGAGAGAACACCAATCAATCAACAAGAGGGATGAGAACGGGACATCAACAGAACAAAAAGCACGATCAACACACGCAAAGAGCAGCAAAAGACACCGCATCCTTCGCCCAGGAAGGACCGCAGACAGAACCAACATACATCACAGAACAGAACAAGTACAACAGAGGCCCATAGTATCCGGCCCTGAACTGCACCAAAAAGGCTTTCCGAGTCGAAGAGGCAGCCTTCCCGCTTCCCTGACCGCGAGGTCGGGTGATAAACCGCTCTATTAAGCCTTGAATCGAAGCACCAGGCTTCCCTTGCACCACGTGTTGCGCATCTCCCCACTCGTCTTTCCCCCCTATTCCTACCCCCCACCACTCCGCGTTGAACATCGAACATCGAACACCCCTCATATAACAAACGCAGTCGTACGAGGACTGGTCGTCGGGGTGTTGATGAGCGTCGGATCCGAGTTCATAGTCTCGTGATCGTAATCCTGATCTTGATTCAACAGTATAGTCGTCTCGTCGGCGCTGGTGGGATTATCGCTCCTCGTACTGCTGCCCACGGGGACGTAAGCCGTCTCGTTGTTGTTGTTGGCTGGGAGGCCGCCTGCCATCATTGTTGTTCGGGATCTGAGCGGTCCGGGGGCGGTGGGGAACTGTGGTCGGCCACCGGATCGGAGGGATCTGGCTTTGAAGAGGAAACGCGAGGACCAGCGTGGTGCACTATGGTAGTATAGGGTGAATAGAGTGATTGTAAAACGATGATTTGGGGACTTACGATCCGTTGAGAGTCGCTGTGGGGGCTGGTGGAGCCTCGCCTGGGAGACGAACGCGGCGAGGAGTGAGAATGAGATATGATAAACTGAAGGGGAGCAAGTTCATTTTGTGCGTGTGCGAGGTGGGCAACGAGTTGTTGGGGGTGAGAGCAAGGAAAGGCAAGAACAAGGACGGGACAATGAAAGGGAACTGTTTATAAGTGTCGGGATTCTCTCGACGGACGTAATGGTAAAATCTCGCTGTCAGGTTTTGGATTTGCGTTATGGTTGAGAAGGCGGGCTTTGATGGTGATGATGCCAATGAACCAACAATAAGGTGAGAAGGAATGCCTGGGACGCAACGTCGACGGAAAAGGAATTCCAGTCGAGGAAAGTTGATAGATCCAATATGAAATGCAGAGCCTGTGTCGGAAGAGGTAGTCCAACAACGGAGGAATCGTGCCCTTGTACGAGCCGGGAATAAAGTGAAAGTCAAGATATGGTGTCCGTCCCGGGATCAAGGGACCGAAGAAGAGTCTTGTGATCCAGATAACTCCCCAAAGCGAGGAGAATCGCAGAGTGTTCGGTTTAAGCTTTGAGTGTTGCTTAATTGCAATGAATCCTGTCTGCTTGACAGCCTTGGTTCTGCGAGTGACAGCGTCAACAATTTGTGTTGTTCCCTGCTCCCGGGAGGAAAGGAAGCTGACTCGCGCCCTGTCGGTCAGCAGTCAGAGATAGAGAGAAGAGACGGAGAGTAATGACAGTAGAGGCCTCGAGAGGCGTTGGAAGAGGAGAGGAGAGGTTGCTAAAGCGGGCTTTACGTCGAGACGCGTATTTAACCCATCCTCTCCCTGGCAGCGAGTCACAGGAAACCAGGGATAGGGGCGGGGATTCCAGCATTTCGATGGCTCCGTTGTCGAGGTAGCAACGGCGGTCGGCGCGGTTCATGTCCGTGGTCGCATCCCTTTTGGGCCATGTACAAACACGAGGCTCGTGGCAGCCACTGCACGAGGGCACTGCGCGGTGCGACGATGCTGTCCAGCGTTGTCCCGCTGTTCTGGCACTTTCCCGCTGGAATCTCGTCTCAATGCCATTGCATCACGACTGACCAACCCCACAACATGGCCACGATTAGGAGTGGAAAGCCATGACGAAATGCGTGCCGTGCTTGGCGATTCAGTCAAAGAGGGTACAGCTTGCATCATTCCTGTGCTCTGCTTGCCCTCTCTGCACGCGCCGCTTGACACCTTCCTTTATCGTCCAGCCTCCCAATGCGACATTTAAAACTCTATTTGCCCAATCGTATAAATACGTTCTCCCCGCACTTCACAGGCCACACTCGGGTTCTGCTCCCGCCACCACCACTTCTGCCACTGCATCTCCACTGCGCCTCAGATCTCAACGCGACATGAACACGCCTGCAGTGTCCGCTCTGAGACTTTCTGGGCTCTCGGTGAGCACCGTCTCCGTCCCCGTCCCTGTGCGCCACCTGGACTCGCCAACACCTTCCTCCCCTAACGTCGCTCCTATCATTCCACAGACACTCGACTTGTCAAAGGGACAGAAATTCAAATACTGGTTCGATCTTGGGGATAAGGAGTTCGCATTCCAGTCAGCGCCCGTGTCAAAACCCAGTAAGCCCCTCACCACGACATCCCACCACCGCCTCTCATGTGCACCTCCCACAGCAGACCGCAGCGGCACCAGCATCCCCACAGACGACCGCGAAACCGTCGAAGACCGGGCAACGCTGTGAGTACCATCCCAATGTCACCCGACACCACCCTGGCTGACACGGTGACGGCCACCCAACCTGTCTAACAGCGCACGAATCCTCAGTGCCTTCTCATGACCCGTGATAAGAATTACGACCCTTTACGTCAACCTTAACGCGCTGGATATTCATGTGCTCGTTCTTATCCTCGAATCATCGTCGTCTTGGGCATCATAGTGTATAACAAGCATTATATATGATCTCTATATATAGCATCCTGTACTACTAATCCGTACATACCGTACCAAAAGCAACGAAAATACTGATACATGCCACTGTCAATCAATTCCTCAAGCATTGATCTGAATCGAGCGCCCGATATTCCACCATGCCACGTGCACTGGCGCCTTCCCTCAGCTTAATCAACAACCACAACCTCAACATCCGCTCTCCCATGAAACGGGTGTCTCCATCCACACCTCCACCTGTCCCTATTCCCCGTCTTGCCCTTGGTAGTAGAAACCATGCCCCCAATATGGTCCATCACCAACCTGGAAGTAATGACCAACGAACTCACATCCCCGCCCTGCCGGCTACGGCTACGCGATGACGGCAATGAAGAATAATATGACGTTAACCTTGACTTTGACCTCAAATATGAATTCGAGGAACACAATGGGTCCACGCCCAAAAGGCAATCTTGCACTATTAGATCTGCAGGCCTGCCTCCGCCACTGCCAGCGGACTTGGAGTTGGAGCTGCCATTACCAGCCAGTGGAGTCGGAGGTAACGCTGATGGATTCGCGGAATGGAGGCGAAGGACGGACTGGAGGATGGGGAGCAGCGTTCGGTGGATGATCAGACCGCTGTCATGTGCGACGTTTGGGTGGGGGGAAGTTGCCAATCGTAGCCGCGATGATGGTAATGGTGCATAACGAAGGACGTCACGATCAGTGCCTTGGAGAATAAACCGCAATGGACCAAGCACGCGGTCGACTTACCTCCCACCAGTGCCCACAAACCCGCCCCTTTGCGCTGGAATCGCGCTGTCCGTGTCCGAGCCTGAAACTCTACTCCCTTCGAGCAGATTCAAAACCCTGACAATCGCCTCCCACCCCTTGGCTCCTCCGCACAAAGGAAAGTCGTCTTCCACAAGCATGACCCACTCCGCTCCTGTCGGCGTCGGCATCGGTATTGGCGAACCGTCTTCTCGTGTTCGTGTTCGTGCTCGTGCTGCTCCAGTGCTGATCCTTGTACCAGGTCTAGGGGCGTGGCCCGAGCTTACTTCTCTCCTCCTCTTTCCGTTGATATCGCCCACACGAACGTGTTCCCTATCATCAACACCAACACCACCGACCCACCGAAACGCTTCGGCGAGATGCAGATACTGCCCGGGTTTGTCATCCGGATGGTCATCGGTGTCGGCGAAGAATCTAATCAGTGGTCTCTCTTCGTCCCCGTCCCCACCACGGACTCGGGCTCGAGTGTGAGCCTGGGTAGAGTCGTCCAGCGGGTTGTACCCCTCAAACAACCGCTTCGCATCCTCAAACTCACTGTGATTCGCGGCATGCGTGAACACGGACAGCACGATCGAGGGTCCAACACGATCGTGATCAGAGCCGTGGCTGAAGGATCGATGTCGGAGGTAAGGCAGGTAAGATTCAATCGTCGTCTTTAGAACGCTCGGGGAGAAGGGGGATTTGGGTCGAGGGTATGTGAGGATCAAGATCTCGAGCAGCGGTCTGTCATTAGCAGCATAGTATCCTATTCAAACGACGAGTTTGAACCCCCGAGCTTGGAGGACATGGTTTTGATAAACTTACCGTCAGATAACTCGACTTGGACAGGCGCAGATCCTGTGACCCCTAGCCATAGTCTATTAGCAAGGAGGTGAAACGTCGCGATGATAAAGAGGGCCGAGAGGGCTTTAACAAACGCCCGCCAGACGCCATGCACGGCCTGCCGGAACGTAAAGTCTGCAGGCATCTTTCCGCTGCCAGTGTTGATCCCGAGATCGACGTCTCCGCCGCGGTTAGTACGAGCCGCATCATCACCCGCAGTCCTGCTGCTGCTGGTCGTACTGGTGGGAAGCACCGGGTGATATTGGCTCGCAGTGAAAAGGTTGATTGGCAGGCTCGGTAATGCTGGAAGGAGCATCAACCCAGAGCCGAACAGGCTCCCGACAACCACAGAGGCACTGTACGTCCACACCGCCTGGTCCTCCAGCCATACGAACATTACGCACATCCCCCACAGCGGTGTTATCCATCCTAGCCATCCTCCTCTGTGATATGGCGCATCGTAGTGTCTCCCAGTTCCTCTGAGTATTGCTCCAGTTGAAGAGAATAGTAAGGCTATGATGGATGGCCCGAATCCGCTTGATTTTTCGTATAGAGCCCAGTGGGAGAAGAGGGATGGGTAGGCCCAGCCTACGCCCCGAGAGAATACGTAGCCTAGAATCGTTCTCGCTACTGCAATGTAGAGCCATATGGTATAAAGTGATCGAAAGATGGAGGTTATAGGGCTCGACTTGTGCGACGGGGACAGAGGTGAGGACGAGGACGGAGAAATCGTCAAGGACGACGTCGAAGACGTAGCAGATTGCGAGAACGAGAGTGTAGGAGAAGTCGTGTTGGACGGAGCCGCGTCTGCAGCCTGGGACTCGGAGAGTGCGTTGCAGATTTTCCAAATAACCCAAGCCTGCACTACCCTCGAAACCAGCACCCCGAATCTGAACTCTGCCGGCCATGCCCAAGGAGCGAATGAGAAGGAAACCAAAGGCAAAAGCTGAGATGTATAGTCCTCGTCTCCATGTGCTGCCGGTCGGGGTGCAGGATACAGCAAATACCGTGGGGTGAACTCGAATGAGGGAACAGAGGTCGGTAGGAAGAGAGGGAGAAGGGAAGGGAGAATGGTGTTGAGACATACGAGTGTCAGAGTCCGGTCCCAGCAGGAAGACAAAGAATGGCTGGGCCACCGAATGCGCCAGTTGACCCGCATTTTTTTTCTGATGATGGTGGGTAGGAACGGGGGTTGAAGCCTTGGAGGTGCCAGCTGGGCACTGCGGGCCCGGGATATCCTGCCCGTCTGTTCAAGCCGTAGTTGGGGTAAGACCAGTGATGCACCCGATGGACGGTTCCTGTTCGGTCCTCCGAGTCACCTCTTTAGGTAGCGGATCGGTTCAAAAAAGGACATGTGCAGACAATTTGTGGTCTACGCAGAGACAAGTACGGTGCAGCGGCCACCACAAGAACATTGTTTGCCTTCAGAAGTCGGTGGCTTTAATGTCCTGTAAGGGGGGGATCTGGCCTCGACATAGAGGGGGTCCGATGATTTACCTCAAATGTCAATTCATGAGACTTCGATGGACTAGTACCCCGTCTAACCAACAAGGGTGGGTTACATGTTGTTGTCTTTAATCTAGAGCCCCACTCCATCTTGCTTGTACGGCATCAAAAAAAGGGTTGCCGTGCGGAAAAGTCGAGATTTCAGTAGGGTAACCAAGGGTCGGCTATGACCTCATGGTGGTGTTGATCATCAGCCCGAGCCACCAGCTCCGCAGCATGCGGTCTCGAGGGGACTCTATGGTCCACCACTCAGTGCATTCACTACCTGCACCGACGAGATAATGATGAATGCGAATATTCTGAATGAATGAGTGAATGCATGCAGGAAGAATGGAAAACTAAGAATACACTGATCTAAACCCTATTTCTATTTTTGGGACCTGTCAACCAGAAGTACGAAAGGAGTTGTGCTGTGTACAGTGCGCGGGTCAAGCATACCAAAAATCAACGCGCAAGCAGCTATAAACGCGAAAACAAAAATAAAAAAAAAATATGCCGTGTATCGTCAACGACACACAATTTCCCCTCTCATTAAGAAGCAAAAGCAAAAACCCCGAGACGCTAAAATCAGGCACCAGTAATGCCACCTGTAGCTCCCGTAGCTTGGATCCTAGCCAGGGCATCTGCCTGAGTCGTGCAAGCAATTGAAGTTCCAGGGCTGTTCACGAGTGGCAAAGCGGCGCAGATGAGACCGCCTGCACAAGGGGTGATGACGAACTGGCCGCCAACGCATTGTGCAAATCCACCGTTGACACAGGCTTGGTCGCCATCTATGTAGACATAGAAATAGAGATTTAGAGGTGAGCTATCCTCATTAACTTGGAGAGTGAGGTGTAAGACGTACCAGTGCAGCTAGAGTCGGCAGAGAGACCTGCGAATTTGGCGTTCAAAGCTTGAGCATCCTGTCCATTCTGGAGTCGGAATCCACCAGCACCAGAGCCCGTATTGCCTCCTGAGGGTGTGTTGTTCACAGGTGGAGCAGGAGAGGGGGATGGTGATGGTGATGGTGCAGGAGCTGGGGCTGGAGCATTGGATCCTGAACCGTTACCAGTCAATCCACCGGTGGCACCAGTAGCTTCAATACGGGCGACAGCATCAGCTTGAGTCGTGCAAGTAATGGACGTTCCTGGGTTGTTGACGAGAGGAAGAGCAGCGCACGTGAGGGTTGCACCGCAAGAGGTGATGGCAAATCTTCCGTTGACGCACTGAGCGAAGCCCCCGTTGACACATGCTTGGTCACCAGCTGTTGGGGAGGTTAGAAAATGGGTAAACCTGAACCTAGGAGCTCGAACGTACAAGAGCAAGGCGAGTCTGCTGTCAGCGTTGCGAACCTGGCGTTAAGAGCCTGTGCATCACGCCCGTTCTGAAGCCTGAAGTTTCCTCCAGCTCCTCCTCCCATCGAAGTCGTAGCCGCAGGTGGTGCGGCAACGGTAGTCGAAGATGCTAGTGGAGGGGGTGCATTTCCACTATTATTTCCACCAGGAGAAGGCGCATTGCCGGAACCAGGACTCTGAACGAGATCAACCAGTTGTTCGCCATCTGGGACTGGGCCATCAGGTTTTGCAGGGCAAGAGCCAAGGGGGTTGAGGGGAGCTGAGAGACCGAATGGAACGGTGCCTGCACCACCAACTGCGATACCACCAACGAATGTGTTGAGGTTGGCACTCGCAAACTGGCACTGGAATAGGCCGTTGAGTTCGGGATTACGGGGTGCAGTCTGGCAGTAAGGCGTGCTCAGGGAAGTGGGCTATGCAGCGGACTATTAGTAACGAATGTGACAGTATAAAAGGCCCGAGACTTACGGTATTACGGGGCTGTTGAGCGAAAATTTGTGCCAACCTGATCATCTCAGCATCGTTTCCGAGGGTTTTAGCCAAGTCAATCATGCTATCTGCGGCATCTTGCTGCTCACAAGGACCGGGCGCAGCGAGCAAAGTGCTGAACGCAGTAACCGAGAGTGGATTACACTGCTGACCACCGCCAGCGGCAAGCTAACAATTACGAAACGAGAGAAGATCAGTGAAAATTCCATATTGGGATACCGAGGAGTCGGGGAGGGGACAATAGTGACAGCATGATCAATTATAAATGAAGTCATTTGTTTGGTGGCCGTAAGGTGTAGATAGAGATGATAGATCAGGGCATTGGAGAGATGGAGAGGCGAAGGAAATTTTTGACAGCATACTCACGCAGGCTTGTTCCCACTTGGCTGTGGAAGCAGAGATAGTTTGTGCAATTCGCTTCTTAAGAGGAGCTCCGCTCGCGGAGGAAATAGCAAGACCAGCAATGAAAAATGCGAGCTTGACCATTTTATAAAATGAGAGGGAAGTGAGCCGAAGAGGTGCTAGAATTGACAATAACTTGGAAACGCGAATGTATTGAGACCGGCTCAGCGAGGAAATGAATCAGTGAAAGAAAAGAAGTGGAAGGAGAGGGTTGGGGGCAAAGTGGCACTTGGGGTCGGAATGGAACGAGGAAGGCTTATATATGGGTAGGCAAGGTAAAGCATGGAAAGCATGGAAATTGGACATTGTCTTGTGGTTGCTTTCCGCTTTGGGATGATACATTTGGCAATATCGAAAAGCAACCGGGTTCACAAATGGATCGTCAAGAAAATCGCGTTTGCGATCTTTGTCCTTGGGCTGGGCACCATCATCATCCGCCCCACGGAAAGCTCATTGCAAGTCCAGGAAAACGTCGACGCATCCAATTCCGCATTGAAAGAGACAGGACACAACGCCTGGGTTACTACTGCCTCAAAGCACAATGGTACTTCATAGTCCATAGGCGACAAAAGCATCGTTGGCATGCATCAGGCGTCCACATCAAGGTAGCCTTCGATGACATTGGGAACAATGAGGGGAACAGCTTAGCAGGGTGGACAAAGGCTGCGAAAGACAACAAAACGAAACGGCTGAGATGGAAGTGGAAGTAAAGCTGAAAAAGGAAATATCGGTCGTCGTGCGTGGAGTGTTGCAATGGCAACCAAGCGCCCGTGGCTGGGGAGCGAGTATTCCCACGATCGCGATCGGCATCATCCCGTTTAGCGCCCTGGGCTGGTGAGCAGAAAACCAGAACCAATGTAGCGTATTCGAAAGAGTGATGTAGTACATGTGCTGCACACTAGACAGTAGCTTCTACGCTGAGTGCCCCTCTCATAAGGGTGCTGAGCGGCCTGAAATCTTACAGGCAGAATGATGCGCATCAGCGCCATCCGTTTCCGTACCCGCATGCTCTCGGTTCCACCTCCAATAAACAGCAAGGGCATCTCATCACAGCATGTTCTTGGCACCGGGTTTCTAGTCTTCATGGGCCTCCATGGAGCATCACACGCGGTCGCGGCTGCTCAATGAGGCTTTGATTCTGAGCCTTGTGATGCAGAAGTTAGGGGCACTTGGGATCACAAACTCCAAAGTGACAACCAAACGGATTGAAGGCAAAAGTGCTCCTGCTGGGTACAGTGTAAGTCGGCTTCCTACCACTCATCCTTACTCGCTGAAATGGCCAGAGTTATATTTTATGTGGTCCTTAACAATGCAACCTTCGGCGAGTGTGTAGGAAATGTAACTAACTTATTTCTATTGGGCGGTTTAAGCGGGTTCGATCTCCCAAGCTCTGTCTGTGTTAACTGGCCTAAAGCCGCAAGCCAAAAGAGACGACCTTGTATTTGGTTTAGTTAATCTCTGAAATCCGCCCGGGGGCTTTTCATCTTGGACTTCGATTTGTACCCTGTGCATCGAGCAATGAGCAAGTGATTGCACTAAAATTTCTTCTCTCTGCATGCCAGCTATTTAACTAGTCGTGAATGCGATTAGTATACTCCTGACTGCGCAGCCTATGGCGTTGGGCTCGGACTCGAATTCCAACAGTGCCTACATGGGACCAAATAGTGAAGATCACATCCTGCATTAGAATTCACATTCACCTGAGTCACTTCGCTCTAGCATTCTTATGCCTATTTGCGCATCTGCCAATTATCGCTGCTGTTGGTGCTATGCGTACTTGCTAAAGTTATCCACGGGTACCAAATACATACATACAAAATACCTGACTTCCACGGAATTATACGGACAGCAAGCAAATTCCTGACCTCATCGTTCTCCACACTCCTTTCAGCTTCGTCGTCGCTGTCGTCGTGCTCGTAATCTTAGCTGACCGACAATGACGGTTGCGGGGACTCTTCCTGCTCGTGGGCTATCCGCAACTCTTCGAACTTGTCGCGTCTCGAACATCAAAAGCAGAACCGTAGCGCCATTATTCGGTCAATACGATCGCAGAGTCGCAGGTGTTGTCTCGGTGTATAGCCGCGAATATCATGCTGAACGTTGTGCAAGAGTAGAAGGAAGAAAATGGGCTCGTGGATTGTCTACTACGCCTGGCGTAGCTTCAGATGCTAGCACCAATTCTGCATCTTCGTCGACATCAAGTTCTTCCAGCTCTCAATCCTCCTCGTCCTCTTCATATTCATCTTCTGGTCAAACATCAAGTTCCCTCAAAACGGGCCTCTACGCAACACTATTCGCACTCTCCACGGGCCTGTTTGCAGTATACTACTTCGACTCCCGATCAGCATTGCATCGTTACTTCTTAATGCCGGTGCTAAGAAACACTCTGAGTCCAGAGAGTGGACACTGGATAGCTGTCAAGGCTTTAAGGAGTGGGTTGGGGCCCAGAGATCCTGTTGGGGACGACGAGAGACTGAAAGCGTTGGTGAGTTTTCTATTGCGGCGTTACTACGCGTTTCTTTGTCCTATGTGGAGTTTAATTATGCGAACTGACGCGTTACAATTTTTTCTTGATGATCGATCCTGTGTGCGGTTGAATTAGCTTTGGGGGGAAGAGATTAGCAACCCCATTGGCCTTGCAGCTGGATTTGACAAAAACGGCGAAGCCATAGACGGTATGGCCGATCCCTCTTTGCTCAAACAACTAAATTTACACGAAATGTCTATTTCATAGGCCTCTTCAATCTTGGCTTTAGCTGGGTCGAAATCGGCAGTGTCACTCCCAAACCTCAGGTGCGGTATTACCACATCTCTACCCTCTTCTTGCAGCCTTACCACACCTTTCATTCTTCTCTTCTCCCTAGCCAGGAAATCCCAAACCACGTGTCTTCAGATTAGAAGAAGACGATGCCATAATCAACCGATACGGCTTCCCATCCGAAGGTCAAGCATCCGTTCTCTCTAGATTACGCTCCCGGCTTCCTCGATTTTCTCCATCATCTTCTGGAGAAGACGGGAGCTCGCCCGCTTCGTTGAGGGAGGGAAGGAAGTTGGCGATCAATTTGGGGAAAAATAAGAGTTCACCAGAAGGGTCGATCGAGGATTTTGTTGGGGGCGTGAAGACTTTTGGGCCGTATGCAGACGTGTTGGTGGTTAATGTGTCAAGTCCAAATACCCCTGGGCTGAGGTAAGGTGTATCCCTTCATACTCACGCATCTACCCAAGCTGAGATTCGCGTTTTCTTGCCCGTCTGGCTCGGTGAACAGAGGATTGCAAAATAAGGAAGCATTAGAGGAGTTGCTATCAGGTGTCCGAAAGGCACGAGACGAACTTCCCGATTCGTTCTTGACAAGAAGAAAGCCAAAACTGATGTTGAAACTCGCGCCTGATTTGGACGAGCTGCAACTCGAGCAAATTGCAGAGGTCATCAGGAACAGCGGGATTGATGGGGTGATTGTCAGTAATACGACTGTTCAGAGGCCGAAAGGGCTGGTTAGCAGTATGTTCACCGGTTTGACGTGTTGTGGGTGCATTGACGCTGAGGCTTGTTTTTCTGTAGTCAACAAAGCCGAAATTGGCGGGCTATCTGGCGCCCCTCTAAAGCCTTATGCACTCAAAGCGTTACGAACTCTTCGGGCACACCTCCCCGCAGATATTCCTATTATCGGCTCGGGAGGGATTTCAACAGGCAAGGACGCCCTGGAGTTTGGAAAATCTGGTGCTTCGATGGTTCAGGTGTACACCGCATTTGGATACGAAGGAGTGGGTACATGCCGACGAATCAAAGATCAGTTGGCTGAAGAGTTGAAGCGGGAGGGTAAGACATGGGAGCAGGTCACGAAGGAGGCGGTAGAGACGTTGTCCTGGAAGAAACCAAAGGTGGAAGAGAAGAAGAAGGGGACCGTGGAGCAGTTGATTGACGAGGCGTTGGAGTTGAAGAAACTGTTGGACGAGCTGGGCGAGAAATTTGGCCATGAAAAAGCCGGGGGTGGTAGTGCGAAAACCACCAATGAGACGGATGTGGCTGCTGGTGCTGCCCAGGCCGTCGTTTCGTTGTGATGTGGTCACATGGAGGGACGAAATATAGACGTGGACTTGATACTGGTCCCTTTGATGTCGGGCGCCTCGATGCATCATTCTCTAGTGGTGACGAATTTAGGAGGCTGAGAGGAAGTACTTCAAGCTCGTGAACTGCTTCGTTCAGATATCGATACTTGAACAAACTCTGAGCCCGAGACCCTTTATGTAACACTTATAACGTCAACGTAGAGCCCCCTTGATAGATGCCAGCATGAGACGCACACAATTTTATCTCCATCAGTACATATCATAATGCGTACACGACATATTCTCTTTGATTACCCCAATCAATGCATACCGGGACGTACTCCAGCCTCGAGGTGAAAAATTGTACACCCAGGCCTCCTTAAAGCCCCACAGCGCCATTTCTCCCTCATTTCCCCGACTGCCTGCTCTGCTCGGCCTTGCCAGTTGTGAGTGTATTTGTTTCCGTTGTGATAGAGACAATAAACGTTGACGGCGTCGGCATGATTGTATTTACCATCGTTTTCCGCGCCTGCCGACCCTCTCCCATCGACGATCGGGGACATACGCCGTTCTTTTTCGCTCTCTTCCCCGTTGACGGGACATCCTACAACCAACGTTCCCTTCCTACCCCGTTGTATACCCCTTCCGTTTTCCCATCTTCGGTATCCACCACCTACCCCCTTTAATGACTATCCCCTTGTAGTCCAAGTCTTTATATCATCCAACAAGGTCGATACCACGTATAGCCTCGAGGCTCGTTCCTGCCTTTCCCAGATCAAACGCCAACGCCATCGTCGTCGCATTCGTCAACTATCTTTATCGCATTTTCAGCTTGTGGGGATTTAATTACATACCTATCATGCTCGCCCAGGACCATCAGCAACAGCAGCTGTCAACGCCTACCTCATATACCGTTAGTTCAAGTCCAAGTCCGGCTTCCGCCAATCCCGGTCACTCTCCCTCATATCCATATCCTCATTCCCTCCGCATCAACACGAACACCGCATGTCGTCCTCTCAGCGCTTATCAATATATCCTCTATCCTTCTGCTGTTATTCCCACTGCCAACCTGACGGATACTTGTACGAGTCAAAGCACAGTATACGACCTGCACACACAGCCCCCCACACCGTTGAAACGACATCCAGACTTGTGGTTCGATGATGGAAGTGTGGTTTGTAGAGCGAAAGACGTGTTATTCAGGGTTCACAAGTCGATGCTGTCCAGACATTCTATATGCTTCAAGGACATGTTTTCAATGCCGCAGCCTGCAGAACCTGACAGCGACAGTGATGTGGAAGGTAACGCGGTGAGCGAGGAAGGAGTGGGAGATGGATTCCAAAGCTCGTATATGGTTTTGAGAGTGAAGAAGAGTAGAAGGAAGGTTATTATCGGCAATGGGGCGGAGCCGGACATTAGTACTTTTCTGGGTGGAAACGGGGTCGTGGGATTGGTCGCTCGGGAGGTCGAAGAGAAGATTCCTGTTGTGGACTTGCAGGATGAGCCTGACGATGTTGCTCACCTGTTGACAGCCCTATACGACAGCCCGTAAGTTTTAGCTCTTTTTAATTTTCGTGAGCCTAATATGCTTGTTATTGCCATATTGATTGCGTGTAGCAAATTCGGAGACAATGGTCAAGAGGACTTCAAAGTCGTCTCTGGTATCCTGAGATTGTCTACCAAATATCTCATTGATTCGTTGAGAGACCTCGCCTTGGACCACCTAAACGAGGCATGGCCCAACACGCTCAAAGGTTGGGATAACCGCGAAGATCTGGCTCGTATGCATGAGACCAACTCCCCAGATGCCGGCCACCTCTACCCTCATCCTATTGTACGTCCTCTTGTCAACACTACCTGCAGGTAAAATTTGATATATTGCGCACTGTCAATAGGCTGTTATCAACCTGGCGCGAGAAGTCAATGCACCCCAACTCCTTCCATCGGCATTTTATGACCTCTGCCGGTACTCTTTCTCCCAAATATTCGAGCCAACGGAAGAAGACGTGCTCTATTCCGGGAATTCTCTTCCCACGCTTTCCACGTACGACATGCAATGCCTATGTTTGGGCAAGGAGGCAGCCCAACATAGCATCACTACATTGATTCGTTCTATGGGTAACTCTCATTCCATGCGACAATCTTCCACCCACCAGAGCCATGCGACTCAATACCACCACGGTCATAACGGCGCCCTGTCAAACCATCCACCCGCTACCGCCTCACACGCAAACTGGGGCATAGGACCCGGCCCATCCCCGCCCCCACCCTCACACATCCGTCGCTCTTCTGGCGGCGGCGTCTGCATATCAGCCGCCGCCTGCCGGAAAGACTTTGGCGAGCTCGTCGACCTCGCGACCCAACACTACCTCTTCGACCGAGAGCGAGGATACTGCGACCCACTCTACGTCGCAGAAGAGCTGGGGCAGTTGAAGAGCTCAGAGTTCTCGGAGTGTAAGGCTTGTTCGAGGGCCTTGGAAAGCTGGGCTGCCAAGGAGAGAGAGAGGTTGTGGAAGTTGATTCCGAGTTGGTTTAGATTGGATGGCGGTGGGAGCAACAGAAGTAGGGGCGGCTCGCCGAGGAGGTTTTGATTGGTGGTTTATGTGCCGCAAGACTGCGGTGTTGGCGACACGCGCGGCGGTCTGTGTAGAGTATATATGCGAAGCCCTGCTTTGTAGGCTTCCTCCAATTCGGAATGTATGTATGTGCATCTGGTGTGTGTAATAGAACGTCTTTTTGGGTTCTAGGGACGCTAAGCCCGCTTATTTCCAACCCCGAGAGCAATCCCAGAATGAGTTGGTATTGCGGACAAGGGATACGCGCCAAACCTCGATGACATGGTCTAAGGATCTGGCGGAGGCCAACGCGATATTAAATACTAAGGTTGGGGAAGTGGTATCAACATCCACTGTCATCCTGAATGCGGAGCAAGGTGTTAACTTGTGTAGGTTAAGCATGGTGGTACGGAGGGAACTTGGGGACTTGGAGTCGAGGTCGTTTGCCCGACTGCATGAGTTGCTTGAGGGGTGGGATGTGTACGACTGGTTCTTCGATGAGTTTTTCCTGAGGTTACAATTGGGTTCTTAATTTATTTTTGCATTGGACACGTATTTGGACGTAGTCTACCTCACCCATACGATGTAGCCCACTGCCATCATGCACGTTACCTTGTCCCAAGAACCTGAGATCAGAAGTTTTCCCTCTTGAGCTTAGGACTCGCTTACACCCTTTCAGGCAATGAAAAAGTGCATAACTTGGGTATAATGTGTATTCCCTAAAAACCTTTTCTACGTATAAGTCCTTGATAGTACACTATACGCTACTATAGCATGCGAACTTATATATATAACGCCGTAACGCGACGACAAGTCATTATACACACACCGGGAACAGGCCATCTTTTCACCGAGCTCAAAGACCTAGCTGAGTATTAAAGGTCCGAAGACGTCCACATAAATAGGGTGGTGTCATGGTATGGAAGGAGGGCATAGTCCTTCAGGCGGCCGCGACCGAGAACGGAGGCCCAAGGTGGAGACGACGGCCCCAATCAAACTCCCAAAGGAGGGACCGCGAGTCCCGACATTAACAAACCAATAGTGTGACAAGAAAACACCTTTCCATGTCTCCCAAAGGAGTTAGCCAATGTTTTTTAACCCACTCCCTGGACCAGAAACGGCGCTCCATCCTGAATCTGAGAGCTTGAACTTCCCGACAAAGTAGGCATCGGCCGAATTTGCTCCCTTTCCCTCTGGTTCATTGCTCTGTTGCGCTGTATGGCGGCGCTTAGCGGGCTCTGACTTGTCGGATGACTGTGCAGGACGAGGCCGTTTTCGCGTGCTTGTACCAGAGGTGGTAGGCGGACCAATATTAATGCTGGCGTCAGTAGTGGTGGCAATAGTTGGAGTACCGATATGGGTAGTTGGATTTGGAGCAGTGGTTATAGAGTTCGTGCCCTTGTCAGCGTCGGTGGGCGCGACGGTGTTGGGGATAATGGTAGGGCCGGTGACCGTGAAAGTCTGAATGCTGAACTCTGCGTTTTGACCTAGAGACGAAGTGTGGTCAACATTATTATCTCAGAGTACGGCGATGATGTTGTTCTTACCCCAAGGCGCTTGGAGTTGACTTTGCGATTGTCCAGGTACCAATAATATTGGTATTGGCAATTGCATTGCAACGGGCACCACGAGTGCCGTAAAGGACTTCGAAATAATACCAGGACCGGCGCTCGTACCACTACCAACATTAACACCCAGAGGTTGAGGTAGGCCCCCTACTTGCTGAGGTGCCTGCTCGCTAACGTTGGCGCTCATGAGTTGGTATGGCATCCGGACACTGGCATCGATCATGGCAGCGTCGACCTCGCGAAGCAGACTCGCAAGGGTTACACCCTCCTGGCGCTCAGGCTCTCGGTTCCCTTCCCCAACTGGGGCAACACCTTGCAGGGCGTCTGAGCTACCAGGTTGGGTGGGAACGCCCTCACCTATCCCTGTCTGCCGTGTTGCAACGCGATCGGAGTCGCCGACCTGAGGCTCGGTCTTGTTGAGACTTTGGCGACTGCCCTTGAGGTTTTCGATGCGGGCGAGGGTGGCCCTTTTCTTTCGGGGCATGATCACGGTCTTGCGCAAGGTGTATTGTTGCGCAAGGTGTATTGTCGCGCGCCACAGCACACATGCCCTGGCCCTGGTTGGGTGTTGTTGCCTCGTGTTTAGAAACCATAGGCTTATGTAAGGGGCACCTCTGTTGCGCGTTGAGCTGCGCGACACTTCGCGCTTGCGCCTTTCAATGAAGCACGGTCTGCTCTATCTTATATTCGCCTCATTATCGCGTCCCCGGTTAACTTTCTTTGTTAGTTACTCCATGTGCTTCAAATAAGGATGAGCTCTGTACGTCCTCGGTCAAAAATAGTGATAGTCTATTTCAATCCAGTTAACTCGAATCACTCTACGAGAAGGATAGAATAAAAAGCAGGCACCTGAATTGGTGGAACTCCCACCAGAAATACTAACAGAAATTATACATACAAGAGTTATCTTGGAGAGACATTCTGCACATTAGGCAGGTAAGCAACAGCACTTCGCTCGGCTCACAAGTTGTGAGATTATTATTTACGGCACCGTTTTTAGGCCTGCAAATGCCTGTTCAGTGCATCTAAGACCAAATTCGTATGGCAAGCCATAGCCTATAAAGAACTCTCCCACGACTCGAGCCATCCACCTGGATTGTTCCTCGAACGACCAATCAATACTTATACCGCCCAAGAGTTGGAACGTCTCATCCTACGTTGGAAGAGTGCGGAGACCGGATGGAAAACCGATGATGGTCTGCCAATTCGCGAACGTCCACTAAACATTGACCTTTCGCCTGGTGTCACCATCAAGTGTCTTCATCTGGTGAAAGGAGGTTGCTGGTTACTGGTGGGGGTTGGTTCTGGAGCCATCTTGTTCTACGCTCTCGACGAGAATGAACCCACACCATGCGTTCTCATTGAGCAATCCAATTCAACACTTTGCTCCTCAATTAAGATGGCAGTGGATGTTGATACCTCTTCCCCAACATTAGCATTCGTCAGATCCTTAGACTATTTCATCGAGGTTTGGCGCGTATCCCTTGTCCGCAATACCAGCTTAGAGCTTCTAGAGTACACACTAGTCGCGCAGCAACTCAAGTGCTTGCAACCAGAACCATATGGTCAAGTAGCTGACATCTCCCTCTTCGGATACTATCTGGCATACTCTGTAACAGATCGAGATACAGGGTTATGTTATGTCATCATCGTGGTTTGGGTCGACTTGGGAGAGACGCCATCAAATTTCAATAAATGGGTTCAACCCACAAATCACATATATGTATGGTCATTGGTTCTCTTTTTAGCGTTACGCTTATATCGTCTATAGATGTACGTCTGCCTCCTTCCATGTGATCGCATCTTTCTTCGCATTCACTCATTCTTGAAAACGAAAGACATCCCACCTTTCTTATGGGTGAACGGTGGCTCATCAGAGCTTTGGGTGGCCTCTCCTGACGTGAAAACACATGAAGACTTTCTTACCAGTCCTATCATCTGCAGAAACTCGATCAGAATGGTTACTGCTACCAGAAGAGGAATACATGGATTGATTGTGTGGTCGGCCGATAGTACATCAGGCGAAGTCGGGAAGCTTATCACACTTGCGGACATCCCTTGTGGGATATTCTCTGTGGTAATTGCTCGCCCATCTTATGGGCATCATTACTCTGTGTTCTAGTCGAATGCAGTTCTCACACTCGTCTACCATCCATGGCCAGATGAATGCAATAAGACGACTAGATCATACGCCATCATTCAGAAAGCATCTACCTCTAAAGGAAATGCAGTCCTAGCACTGGCATCGGATATTGGAGCTGGAATGGTAGTTGTGTGAAATTATACTCTTATCCTGTTGGAACTAGGTCAATTATAATTTAACTAGTAATTTCGGAATTGTCGTCTACACATCTTCCTCTTCTGTTTTCCTACGCTCTCCAAAGCACATTACAAGCTGCTCAGACGGTATTAATGCTGCATGCATATATCAACTTCAAGACAATCTCAAATTATTTGGAAGTAATGAAAATTCATTTGCCTCGTGCTTTACAAGATTGTTGTAATCGAATGACTACAGGGAGAAAGCGATTGCCAATCAAGTAGGGACCGAATTTAATTTATGGGATATCAACAGCCTGAGGGACACCAACAAACAACTGATATGTACTCCCAATATATCTTTGGATCTATGCGTGTTTTTTTTCCCATAAGATGAGAATTTGTAAGTTACACGGTCCTAACTATGGTTCATAACGCCACTAACACTGTCAGACGACCCGACTTTGGTGATTAATGCGCTGTAAGTGTTGAGAAGGACAAGGGTATATGCGCACGAAACTATCGTACTGTAATACAACACCCTACACGCGAGTTTCAAGCACGCAACCCCACCCCGCATACAGCCCTAAATCGTCTTACACCACACCTTCTGAAACTCCAACCCTCGTACAACAAAAATCTAGCCCAGATACAAAAAAACAAATACCACACGACGAGCCAACCCGCCAACCCGCCAACGTTGATCAATCCTCATCTTCGTCATCCCCGATAACGTGCACCTCCTTCGTAGGCACCGATCGTCCATGTCCTCTCGCACCAGATCCAACGCCGTTCATCTCGTATACATCATTCCCTCGAACCAAAGCAGACGATTCCCGTCCGCTTCCGCCCACAGACGGGGAAGCGCCGGAGGGTACATTCGACTTGTTCAATTTGGGGGCTGCATTTCGCCCGGTGCTGGTATACAGGCGGATGAGGACGAGAATGAAGGTGTACATCAAGAATGAGATGCTGCAGTTTAAAGGTTTAATGGTTATTTAAAAGGCAAATGGACGGAGAAAGGAGCGTACCTGAACATGATAAGAACATAAGTGACATGATCCATTCCATTATCGTGCGCATAATCCAGTTCTTCATCCGTCGCAGACATGAAAAGCAGCCTAAGAAGGCAAGTTGGTCAGAGTCGACAAGAATGAGAAATACAATTTACACTCACCCAGAAGATACGAGCAACTATGAAATAGAAATCACGGGGATTAAATGAGTCCACGAGAACCTTAATAAAAGAACGAAAAACGACACTCACGAAAGGTGGCAGATGCCTAAACACCATCCCTCCAGCCTCCTTCATGCTATGTCGCCGATGGTGACGACGCCTCGACTCGTTCGTTGTCGCAGGCATCTCAGTGGACACCCGTGTATCCCCAGGTCTTCCGGTCTCCAAGAGCCTGTCATTCTCGCCATCACCATAGCCATCACCGCCCTCAGCCAAAGTCCCATCGCTCCCCGTTTCATCATAGTCCCTTCCACCACGCCGGGCGTCGAAAACGATAGTCGGTTCTCTTGGTGTTTCAGGTAACGCGATGGGCGCGTCACTTGGGTTCGTTATGGAAGTAGCAGATGACGAAGGAGGAAGGGGCGCAAATGAGGGAACGAAGAAGCAGATTTCAATTATGCGTGTTACCCCCGCAAGGATGAGCGTGTAACCGAATACGGCGTGGACTTTGGTTGAGATCATCAGTGCTTGTGCGTGGTCGGACATTGCCCATCCGGTCAGGATGATGCTATATGCGATGGTTTTAGTGCTAAAGGAGGCTACTGGCACGAGAGTGGTACACACATGATACTTGGGATAACGTTTCGCTTGTTACCTCGAGAGAGGTAAATACCTAGTATTCCACCAGCCCACCCTATAGATGCGTTAGTTGGTGATACAATGCTCTTCAGAGATTTGGCGCATACATAGAACTCCCAAAATTCTGCAAATGAAGGATGAGCAGGGACGAGAGTGTAGCAGCTTGGCAACGGCTTACGTATGTTGCATATCCTTGACGGACCAACCATGCCCATGATGCTCAGTAAAAGTATTTACTGAACCAAGTCAGTTTTGCAAGAGGAGGAACAGAGCAGTTAACTTACCAATACCCTAGATCACGAAATCATTGCACTAATTAGTGTGACTTCATAGACACCCTAGACGATAACGCACCCAGAGCATGATAACCCTAAGAAGCAGAGTGAGTATCATATGAACCAGTAGAGAGCACGCAGCATACCATGAATCAAACCACTCTGGACTTTGTCCTTTCCTCCTGATCCATTGTTCTCCGACCAACAAAAGTATGGCCATGATCACTGCATAGCCGATAAAGCCACTACCCATGATGTAATGCGCCAAGCATTGACCTTGATTAATCACAATGTCCTAATCAACATCCGCCACCGCCGGAGAAATAGGGTGCTGACATACCTAAAGCACCACCACGACAATACCCTCCCAAGGTCGCAGCACCCATGACCATCTGCGTCCACCCGAGAAGGGGATACGACTTTCCCAAGATTCCATGAGCTACCACTGCGTACGGACGTATTGTCTCCTCGTGGATATGCAGTTTGAGGTATATGCCGAGGAAGAGTTGGCCGAAAATCGGGGCGTAGAGAATGTTTGCGAACGTTCCGTGGAAACTGTGGGAGAACTGGCGCCCTTGGTGGTTGTGCGCGAAGATGTATCCTGCAAAGGTGGCGAGAAAACCGACGCTCTGAAGATATATGGGTGAACATGCTTGACGACAACAATTGTATGCGCGCGCCGTACCTGCAGAGGGACATGCCATCGACTTCGGGTGATTCCCAAGACCATGCCTATCGGAAAGAGGACGCCCCACACAGAGGCCTGCACAATCATATGCAGCCATAATATCACGTCGATGGGTGCATTGGACTGCTCCTCCGAGGGTTGGTCGTGGTGTGGGTGTGCCCGTACATAAAAAATCAGCGTTGAAGCCAAAAATAGCGCGGCTTGCAGTCTGCTGGGCATGACAGACTGCGATTAGGAGGGGTATGAGATGGTATAGAGGAGAAAGGCGTCCAGAGACCTGTGGGAAGGAGGATGGGGGCAAGGCGTCGTGTACAACGGGAAGCACAAGGCCTGGAAGGGGCGTCACGGTGGAGATTCAGACATTTCGGCGGAATCAGCGGCATCTACGGGGTGTACATCAACAGCTGCGTCAGCAGCTTCGCCGCGTGGGAATCGCTGTTCCGGCGCAACCAGTCTTGAAGTTTGTGCGTGCGTTGGGTTCTGAGATGGCAGCGTTGCTTTCCAAGCACAGGCTCCTCGTCCTCGACGTTGCTGGGGTTCGATGCCGTCTGGTCTGCAGGCCATGGTGACAGCCATGTCTCGTCCCTGGGACCCTGGTGAGAACTTCCACGTGTGCAACCTTGATGTCATTGCGATCCTTGACCAAAATCTGAGGAATGGACAGCCATCCACCTAGTCAGCTTTGTAGACATCTGGATATACCATATCACATACAAGTACGAGGGTTTAATACGAACTACTAGTGTATATATATAAAGCGCGTCAGCAGACATGGTTATACTGTACAAGATATACGAATGCATAGTACAGCCTTTCCACGGCAAAGAAGAGCCACCTTGCCGGTAATCCAGCCTCCCTCGAGCTCTAAGCAAAGCACAAACCCCTCAAACTTAGAATGGGAAGCCTTGATTAAAATGCGAGTGCCCACTCCCTCTTCTCCCGCCTCCAGGGAACCCACCAGCGCTAAATCCACCACCTCCAAACCCACCGCCCATCCCGCCCATGCCACCGCCACCAAACTGGGCAAATATGTTGGCCAGATCGGCTTGCGACATCCCGCCTGGGAATCCATGGGCGTTCCCACCGTCGTTCATGCCATCCTCGTCTTCGCCTAGGTCATACCGTTCTCGACGGCGTGGGTCAGAGAGAACAGCATGTGCCTCGACAACAAGTTTGAACTTCTCTTCATCTCCTCCCTACAAAGCAGTGCAGTCAGAAACGGCCGTGAACTGGATGGCTGAGGGTTCAAGTGCCATACTTTATCAGGATGATGCTTCAAACTCTCCCTCCTATACGCTTTCTTGATATCTGCATCATTACAGTCCCTCGGCACGCCTAATATCTTGTAATAATCCTTCGTCTTTGATCTCTTCAACGCCGCCTCGGCCTTCTTCAGCTCCGCCCTCAACCCCCTCACATCTGTATCCGTGGCCGAGCCTTCCATCGAGGCTTGCTCAATAGCGGAATTGAAGTCGGAGATCGAGGACTCGTATTTTTCGAAATGGAGATTCAGACGGGCACGGGTTCGAAGGGCTTTGAAGGAGGTGGGTTGGAGGAAGAGGGAGGTGTCAATGTCTGCGAGGGCTTCGTCGTGTTTGTTTTGCTGTAGGTGGGTTGAGGGGAGGGGTGAGAAGGAGGGTAAGAAGAGACGTACTTTTAATAGTGTTGTGGCTCGATTTGAGAGGAGAGTTGCTCGTATCAAGCCACCTCCAGCTTCTTCCTCTTTATCGCCTATTCGCTACAAGTAATGCGTGGTGTCAGCACGAGACTCCGCTTCGCTTGCACGAAACCTACCTCTAGGGCTTCAGTATACTTTTCTATGGCTTGCTGATATCTTGCAGTCTTGAACTCTTTGTTTCCTTCCTCCTTTAGCCGCTCAACGTCTTTCGCCCGTTTACGCAGCTGAAGTGCCTGCTCATGTCCTGGATCGAAACGCAATGCACTTGCAGCATGTTGAATCGCTTGAGGTATTTTGCCTGACAGGAAGAGCACCAGACCACGAAGGGCAAGAACTTCTGGCGAGTTCGGGTTGAGACGAAGCGCGTCGCTATATGATATCAAATTAATCAGCACATCGGCAAAACTAATGAGCGAGCTTCTGACTTTGCTGCAGTGCTTGCGGCATCCAAGTTCTTCCTTGACAGCTCCAATTCCACTCTCCAGATCCTCCACTCGGTAGGAATCTCACCGCCTTCGCCTTCAATGGCTTGTAAACACTTATCAAGGGCTAATCTGGCCATGCCCCAGTCTTTCTTCCCTTTCGCCGCACCAAAGTTCTTCAGGTGGCCTTCAAGAACTTGGACTTTGTCACGGAGCTGCAAAGCTGCTGAATTCTTTGGCTCAATGTCAAGCACGGAAGATATCGTTTTGAGCGCAGCTGCTGAGGAACCGAGAGCTAGATGGCATCTGGCAAGTCGAACGAGGGTTTTGGGGGATGGGGAGGATAACTGGAGGTTCGCTGCTACGGTGCAATCGTCTAATGCCGGACGGAAACGTTTCAGGGCCATGTAGGCAGCTGCCCGGTTAGTGAGATAGGACGGCTCGAGTTGGTTGAGTTCTATTCAGCATTTCAAATTGAATAATCCCATCAAAGGTGAGTATTCGCGTTTACTTCGCCGCACAGGGTCAGAGGAAGGCGCAGAACAGAAGAGGGGAGCATGGCACAAGATGAGAGTAACGAACCGATGGCTTGGGTGTAGAGTCCTATGGCCTCGTTATATTTGCCAGCCTTGAAGACCACATTCCCCTGCTCTTTGACCTTTTCAGCTTGTGCAATGAGATCTTCCTTCGATTTTTGGTCTGGGGCACCATCTCCTGATGCTTCTTCGGTCGGTGAAGGTGTTTGCGATTGATCTGGGACGCTTGATGGCGGAGTTGAAGGAGTACTGGAGGGGAGGAGCGACGCGGAGGATGACGCGGAGGGTATTGAGGGATTCGGGGAGGACGTTGAGGACATTGCAACTGGTGGACTGAACGAAAGCACTGCGTGTGCGATGATATCTAAATGTTTATTATTTTTGCTTATTATGTAATGATTAAAACGCAATACAATTTGCTAACCCTGAGCATACAATACCCAGCTCAAGTCCGTTGTTCACGCACATTGCGGGTGCCATGCACACTGCTCAGCCCATCCCACTCGATCCCCTCAAGCTCATCGACCCCAACACCAGCAGCACCCTGCTCAGCTCCTCGTTGCTCTCTCCGATGTCCAGCTCAGCACCCACCACCGCCGCCGACCCATCCAATCCAGCCACCACGGCCACCCAGTCCCACCAGTCGCAGACGCTCTACATGCCAATAGCAGGCCCTCCCACACCTGCCCCATCGCCCTCCCCTCCTGATTCCCATCGAAACTCAACCCTCATGCCACACCCATTCACCTTGCTCTCGCCCCAAGCAAACCCGACGCTGCGACGTCAGTACCTCGTCTCCATACTCCAGTCATGCACCCCAGCAGAGCTGCTCTTCATCTCGACCACGATCGCCCCCCTACTCAAACGCGACTTCCTCGCTTCCCTCCCCATAGAACTTGCTCTCCACATCCTCTCTTTCATAGACGACCCGAGGACCTTGGCACGAGCTTCCCAGGTTAGCCGGACTTGGAGGAGACTGGTCAGCGATGAGTGGGTCTGGAAACAAATGTGCTTGGCATCAGGCTACGACGACTGGGATGAAGAAGAGCTCCCTCACTTCGATGCCGAGCCCAACTCAACCAGCATCGCGATCTCGTCCCCCTCCCCTTCGCCCTATTACCCCACAGGGTCCTCCGATCCCACAGCCACCAATGCAACAGCCAATTCAATCTCTCCATCTTTGGTTGGTCCAAGTACGTCCAACCTCGATGGCCAATCTAATTCATTAATGCCCGCGCATATACCCGACCCTTCCTCTTCCCGCTCCCAACCTGAAGTCCATTTGACAAGCGAGCTTCAAGCAATCAACAATAGCAATGGACACGAACCCCTGGTCGAGCTTGAGAGATTTGCTCATTGTCCAATGGATCCAGCCCTGGAATGGCTAACTACTAGAACCAGGAGCCAGCAATCCTCTGGTCCCTCCTCCCCTTCCTCCTCCTCCTTCCTTACATCCTCTTCTGTGGTCTCACCCACCACGGAAACGTTGTCCGGTGCATCAACTTTATTGTACAGAAGCGACAATTTAAGACGTCATGACGACCCACAACAACGCCCATTCTCATATCAACAGCATTTCAAGGAATCGTACATAATAAGTGCGTCATTATTCATCAGTGTTGTTTACCCATACTGACGACAACACATATTGTTTAGTGCAAAACTGGAGGCATGGTGGTCATCTACTCCGGGAACATGCGCTTCCCGTTGTTGAGCCCGATAACGGGGTCATCACCTCGCTCTCTATCGATTCCGACTGGGTCGTTGCCGGTCTAGCCAACAGCAAGATCCACATCTTCAGTGCGAAAACTGGCGTTTTAGCTCGGACTCTAGTCGGGCATGACCTGGGCGTCTGGGGGGTCTGTCTAGTCAGCAAGGGAGGATCCTGGGTTGGTGGGCCAGTTGTAGGTGCTTATGAACGTGAAGATGAAGAGATGGAAGATGGCGATAAGCGTGATGCGGGTCAGAAACAGGACGGATGGGATTACATCCGACGTGGAAACACAAGCTCATCGTCATCGTCACGGAGGCACCGTGAGGGAAGATCGGCCCGTACTGGCAGACGCGGACAAGGCATTGGAGGCGGATTGGCAGCGGCAGCACCTTCATCTTCAGGTGGTATGAACAACACTCGAGCATTAGATCAGTACTTGCCACCTTCGTTGCGTGTGGCGTTGGGTCTAGATCCCTTCCACCCGTCTGTAAGGAGGGAATATTCGGATGGGATGGATGAGGACATGATGGAGTGTAGCAGCAGCGATAAAGGGAAGGGAAAGGCGCCGATTAGGAATAGGTCTTCGCCTATGAGGATGAGTTCCCCATCATGCTATGACAACATGGGTAAGCTACTCGTTAGCATACCATACATCCCTTCCTAACGGATTCTTTCAGATGACACTCCTCAACCTGAACCCGGACCCTCCTCTTCCTCCACCCCTCCAAAACGTCCGGAAAATCAATGCGGTGCCTCCAACGGCTGGGGACAGCCAAACTCTATTGTTGTCAGCGGAGGCTGCGACAAGATCCTACGAGTATGGGATATCAACACCGGTTACTGTATCTATGCACTACCCGGCCATACGTCAACCATTAGGTGCATTAAAGTGTTAGACGGAAGACCTGTCGCTGTGACGGGTGCTAGAGATGCCACTTTGAGGGTGTGGGATGTACAGAAGGGGCGGATGCTGAGAGTTTTGGAGGGACACCACCAGAGTGTGAGGTGCTTAGATGTTTGTGGGAATAAGGTTGTGAGTGGGAGTTATGATACTACTTGTAGGGTAAGTACCGTGAAATTTGATGGGATGAGGTTGATATCTGACCTGCGGTTTCAATACAGCTGTGGGATGTGGATACAGGAGAGTGTATACATGTTCTTAGGGGACACTATCATCAGATTTATTCGGTGGCGTACGATGGCATTCGCATCGCTTCCGGTGGTTTAGATACTACAGTCAGAGTCTGGGATGCCGCAACTGGGTAAGTTCGACTTTTTTCGCTTCACTTCATCCCTCACACATACTCCCTCCAGCCAATGCAAAGCCCTCCTAACAGGCCACACAGCCCTCGTCTGCCAGCTCCAACTCTCCCCCACAATTCTCGCCACCGGCGGCTCAGACGGCCGCGTCATAACCTTCTCCCTCTCCACCTACGACCCGCTTCACCGCATCGCTGCCCACGACTCCTCCGTCACCTCCCTCCAATTTGACAAGCACTTCTTGGTGACGGGCGGGAACGATGGGCGGACGAGGCTGTTCGAGACGGAGACGGGCAACTACGTGAGGGATTTGAGTAAGGGGAGTGAGAGCGTGTGGAAGGTTGGGTTTGGTGGAGGTAGGAGCGGGAGGGATGTTTGTGCGGTTATGTGCAGGAGGGATGGGAGAACTGTTATTGAGATATGGAGTTTGAGAGGGGAGAGAGGTGGGGAGACGGAAGGGAGAGGAGAGGACGGTGGTGACGATGACGAAGCGGACGATGGGGTGGAAGGGAGTGAAGATAGGGAGAAGCGGGATGATGGGGAAGGGAGTGGAAGCGGGAAGACAAAGAGGAAGAGGGAAAAACAATCTACTATGTAAATGGCTTTTTCTTTTGGTTTCTCTCGTTGGGTCCTGTCACTCTTTTCTGCCTTTTGGTCTTCGTGCTGAGGTTTCCTTCACCTACAAAACCACATTCCCTTCATTGTCTCTTTCACCCTCTCATATGCGCACGCTTTCGTCATTTCCTTCGTTCGCTATCCTCTTCCCGTTGTTCCTTCATACTACTAGACTTGCACTCGCTCTTTTTGCTCCTAGTTCTGGTACTCATTCGTTTCAAAGTCCCAAGTGGACTCATAATGACGCAATGTATAATACTACCCTCTTACGCTATCAATGAAGCTTTAAGTATTGTTTGCCAGGTGCTAATATGATACTTCATACGAGCGCAGGCGCATATGCAAATACATATATTACAGAAGTATCCCAAGCTACTGGTGATCCAAGATACAATCCGATTCGGTACAGCAAAGTGGTATAAAATGGGTCAGCTACATAGGCCTAATCGTATATTAACACAGTGAAAGCGCAAGATACATCTCCAAGGGAGTCAATCATTCGAGGCTTTGTAATTCGCATATCGTGTTCTTATATCCTCCGCGAAGTCGTAATCGTATCCTACACACACGATGCCTAAGACTGTTAGGCTCTACGAATAGAACAATAGGCGTCAGCCCTCTGTTGCAATTTTGAACACTCCACTTACTGCCCTCCCTGTGTATAATGCTCTTATGACATCCGCGATGCTAAGATTCTCACTTCCATCGTTGATTTCAACAATACGCTCTCGCAAGTGCCGTAGCGGACTGTTTGAAGCAGCCTTGGCAATGAGATCTGCCCATTTCTCACGGACCTAAGCGAACATTCAGCTCGTATTTCAGCCAACTCCATACCTTGCTAGCACAGCTGAACGGAAAGAGCTCTTGCCACATACCTCTAACCTGAGGCTACTAAACTGTTTCGGGGTCATCGGTGCTTCTAACCTCCTCATGTACTCCCCAACGTATCTCCACCTCTGCGGAAAATCCCTAACCACCAGGCTGACCTTTTCGTTCCGCCAAAACGGCTCCGGTTGCCAGCTGTCGTCTCGCTCAGCCTGGATCTTCGAGTTTGTTCCCGTATACAAAATCCCTGGCTTCCCGCTGATTTTTGGGATGAAGGGGTTGAGTTCGGGTGTGGCACAGTAGATGTGGCGGGTGCTCTTGGTGATTGGGCAGATGATGCGGCTCCAGAACTTGATTTTGTGAACGTCGTAGGCTTGGAAGAGGAATTGGCGATCGAAGATGGTGGGAATGGGCTTGGAGGAAAGACGATAGTCGAGAGAGGCGGATTGGACGTATTGGTTGAAGTCGGCGAGGGTGTTGATTTTGGCGTGGGGAGAGAGGTTCTTTATCGGGTGATCAGTGAATATCTATGATTTTCACACTGGTAGGGCGGGAGGACGTACACTTGGGTTCATCGGGGTAGGTCTGGATGGCGTGGTAGCTGAGGGCATTTCATCATCACCGTCTGCCCAAGGGTCAACAACCCCTTCCAGTGTAGATGCATTATAAGAATTACGAGTATGAATGGCACTTGAGGATTCTGCTGGACTAGGATAAGGGTAGATAGTACCATTGGGTGCTCGTGTGGCACTATGAGCTAGGGATGCATCTACACGTCGTTTTTTCTGGGCAGGCATGTCGGGCTCGCTGGTTGGATTGACATTTGTTACTTCCAAGGTGCTTTGTGCAACCCGTTTTAAACCACTTGTACTTGTGGATGGATGCTGTGGTGATTCCTGTCCAGTAAATGCTTAGTGATAGCATTTGGGTGAACTGCTGGATGATCCATACCCATGAAAATCGGCTGGTTGATTGGGAACTAGCAGGAATTTCTGGACGAGACGTCAATGATTCTTGTTTCAGTAGTCTTGTCATATCGTCTCCTGGCTAGCTTCAATTACCCATCGAGTTGTTTGTAGTGCCATGAGAGATCAAAGCAGTTTATGGGAAAAGACTAATACTCACCTCACGTCCACTGGAACTATTGCCCTGTAGCAGATGTGCTTGGAGTTCTGATCGCAGGTTGTGAAGCCCAACCTGGGCCTTCAAAGACGAAACCTCGAGAACCAATTGCACATTCTCGATCTCGAGTTGTAACCTACGGGTCTTTTCGTCCTTGAGCTCGTCTTCAAGTCGTTCAATCTTGGCCTCAAGCTCTTCAGATATCAGCATGGGGTTGATGGGGGTGAGTGGGTGGATTCAGGCTTCGGTTTGTGTGTTTGATCAGAAGCTGGTGATCTAGCGAGATAAGGCGTGGCGATCTTGAGCCAGAATTGTACATACCAAACCTGTTCATATTGAGTTGGACTGACTCAAAGGCGGTGCTCTTCGGTGCAGCTCTGACAGTCCACGTACGAATACGGCAGTAACACGAAGGAGCCGCCCACAGGTAATGGCTCTATATCACAAAGGCAGCCGAGCGCAATGTCCATGCCAGTGCCCAGCGTTTTGTTTCTCCGCCCGCGGGTTCACCACCATATCTGCCGGCCCGATTTTTGCCTTTCCCTCAGGCTTATCCACCTCACTGTTACATCCTCGATCAACTTCGCTTGTCTCTTTTTCCACCTGCTCTGTAAGAGATGCAATAAGCTCAGTTCTTCAGTTGGATCTCGGGCTTGGGTTTAATAACAGTCAAAAACGATGAGCGGTCCACTTTCATCCGGGTAGCCCATATCCACTTGATAAGAAAGATAAAAAAAACAATGGGTGTCTGAAAAATACTGACGAAAATCATGCGAGGGTTATCTTGGAGAGATATTCTATTAGGCAGGTAATCAGTAGCATTTAACTCGACTCACAGCCCGTGACGATATGATTTACGACACTATTTTAGGTCACAAGGGCTTACATGGCATATCTAAAGCCAGATTCGTAGGGCAACTCATAAGAAACTCTCGTGCGACGCGAACAGAATTGTTACTCGAACAACCGGTCAACTCTTATGCCGCCTAGTATCCCCCAATAGAAGAATCCGCAGAGTGCATGGAATGGTGTGTCAGCCCGTGAAACGTAGACTCTGGCTCGACCGTTCGCCTAGCACAAAAGTGGAATGTATAAGCCTCGTAAAGGGAGTTTGATAGCTGCTCGTTGGAATCAGCTCGGGGTTTTTATACAACCTGTATGCAAGCGACTCCAATCACGCGTTCTCATCGCTGAATCTGACTTGATCTTTGGCCCAGTGAAGACGGCAGTAGATACGACTCGTCACCGCCAATGTTACCGTTCAGCCTTGGCTTGGCGCTTGAACATAAACTTGGAATTTGACGCATATCTCTTGTCTATGGCGGTCATTGTTTGAAGTGAAACCTGGGGGCACAGCAACCCAAGCATTGTGGGTCCAACCAGAACCAGGGGCGTATGGCTCTATCACCGAAACACGATTGTCATCAATTAGGGTAAATAGGGCCTTCTGCACAACATAAGGCAAAAAAGCATCTATGACAGCTGAAGCAGAGGTCTAATGATAGCACCGTGGGTAAGGGTTGCCAAGAGCTTATGGTATTGTAAATTCATATTGGGGTAGTCTGGGTGGCTGAACTTGAATGTGGGAGGATTTGGCCCGGGATACCTTGCAGGGATGATTAGATGAGTAGGGAAGGATAGTAGTCTGTCAGTGTAGTAAGAAAACATACCTGGTTCAATGGCAGCTTCATGGGTTGCTCCACTACTCCTCTGAGGTTCCTTACCCCATCGCAATCCTGCTCCTGGGAATGGCAACTGGAGCTGAAGGACCAGCTGTCAGTGCTTCTGTTATAGTGGTTGGTTCAGTAACAGAAAGGTCAGGAATTCCTCTGCTGGTCTTGGGGAAAGCTGTGTTAGTTACTCATTAACATGAGCTGTAGAGTATGATGTTGGCAAGAGCAAAAAAATGGAGTAAGTGGCAGCGGTGTGAAAACGCGAGTCTCTTGGATGTCATTGGTTATTTATTCCTCTTCTTGATGCTCTGTTTCAATGTAAATGGGAGGATGATGGTCAATGGCACTTGAATTTGAGGGGGGGAACACAAGCAAACAATGCTAAGTGGGTTATATGACCTGGGTAGAGCGACGACAATGCGATTAGATAAGGCTCAGCGGGTGCACCACATGGGGCAGACATGAGAGGCTAATGAGAAACCGTGGGCGAGCAGGGAACGATCAAGAGATATGATGTAGCTATGGAAGGTAAAATGGCAGGGATTGGCCTGTGTTGGATGGTCCGTCAATATGGACTGGACTTATGGTTATTCAGACCGAGTATGCGAACCAAGTATGTGGACCGGTACTTGGAATGTACACATGTTACGGAGAAATACATGGCTAGATACACATGGTAGATAGTCATAGGATACAGGTAGATAGATCCTAAGTATCACTGAAGTGACCCACATCAATTCCGATGTGGATACCACCATTTCCAAAATAGTGGAAGGCACTTGTCACTCCTCTGTACAAATAGTTCCAGCATGTACCTACCAGCCCCCCAATCCTCTGATATACACGAAGTATCATTACTCTCTACTCCTAGGTGAGGTGACCTCCATAGCCTCTAGTGCCTGTAAGGCTGCTGTTCAACAGCCTGATGCACAATAAGGTTACTCGCACTGTATTTATACTCATTATGAAGCTCATTGATGATGTATTGAGGTTCAGTATAAACTGCATGTGAGATGTATAGGTGGTCCAGGCATGTTGTTGGGGGTTTGGGGGCCAGCTAGTAAACCCAAATGTTATGAGAAGTTATTTTTTGAATGGGGAGAGTGAACCTATAGGAGTCCTACAAATAAAGTGCTGTACCCAAAGAGAACACCTAGTCATCAGCAATCCATCAGACCACCTAGGGAGGCTAAGACAACTAGAGGGCTAGTGGATCCTAGCCCTAGGTCTTCTAGCATGAGTAGTAAAATGATGCAAACGAGGTATAAAGGCATTCAATGGAGACAGTGTAGAATAGCATATCTGGTGTTCTAGGTTCCGTGGGCTAGCTGTGGACCTTTTCTGTTTGCGAGATTATTCTGTGTTCTTTGGAGTAATTGGGTGTAGGCATAGCACTACACTTGGAATGGGGTGAATACCAACAGGCGTGAGAGAGCCAAGGGGTTATGGATGGAGCCTCTATCCTCTTCCCACACATCAATGCATGAGACATCCACATGGGCATGACTCCAGTAGCGCACTATAAACCCAATCCCCCACACTCAGAAATCAGATTTCATTCTAGTAGGATCCCACCTACCCACCTTCAGTCCTTGACTCATCGCTTTCGTCTAGGACCTCACCGTGAACGCATACACTCCAAAGGGGGGCACCACCACAGCACTACCTGTCGAAGTTTACAATCTCTCCTCAACACTGCCCACCCGTCTCAGAGAGTGCCCACAGTGGATGCATAATATAAGAGCCCCTATCTGTGATGAGGAAGTGAAGAAAGGGTGTTGCAAGTCATCTTAAACCACCATTTTCGACCTGAGGTATATTAGGATATCTTGCGGTGAGGTATTGAGAAAAAACCATTAGAAGCATACTCAACTTCACTACAGAAATTTTCGATGCTTTGTATGCCAAGATTGCTACCCGTGCATGCCTTCATGGCGATGAGCGCCGCAGATCCCATGACTTCGAAGTTGCACAAAGAGAGGATATCTTGACTGACATCCGATCCTGGTTGAAGGACGCAAACTCGGAATCAAGGATATTTTGCCTTACTGGACCTGTTGGAGTCGGCAAAACGGCGATAGGAACCCACTTGGTCCACAGCACAAACCGTGGAGAAGAGTTCATCGGAGGAGAGTTCTTCTTTGATAGGAACGACCCACAAGCCAACAACATCAAGAGATTTGCGTTGACCATTGCCCTTCGAATTTGGGAAACATTTGACGAAGGCACTCGATACATTTCGTCGAAAATTCTTCGGGGGCGCCTCCCTTATGGCCGGGACATTCTCTGCGCGCCGCTCGAGGAACAATGGGAGGAGCTCGTCGTTCAGGCCCTCAATGCCATAACACGATAGCCTCCGATCAGACCTCTATTTATCATAGATGGACTAGATGAGTGCGAGTCTGTAGATCAGCAACTTTGGGTGGTGAAGAAGATGGTGGAGATAGGCAGGCGGTTCCCCGTTTCCGTCATTCTCTCTTCTCGTCCCGAACTCCAATTCAGGACTGCGTTTTCAAAATATCAAAAGAAATACCCAGGGCTCTTTCGAATCCTCGAAGTTGGAGAGACAGCTACATGCCGTGCGGAGCTACGTCGCAGGCTTCTCCGTTATTATGTCTGGTATAACTACCAAGATGGCACATCCCCTCCACACACTCCGCCAGCGGAACGCACCCTCGAGCGCATACTTGATGCTATCTCGGGTCAGATTGGGATATTCCGGAAATGTCTTCAATATCAACCGCATCACCTCGAGGCTTCCTTGAACGACAACGGCTTTGGCAGTCCTATAAATAATCGAGACGTGGATAAGGCTTACCATCTTATCATGCATTCTACTGCAGATGTTCTAACAAAGAGACAGGAAGAAGTTAGGGATAAGGTCTTCTATCATCTGCTATACGTCGGAAATCACAGCATCGATGTCCTAGCCGCCTTCTGGAGATATTCGCCTCGAGAGTTGCACGGTGTGCTAGACCATTTCTATTCCGTCATCCGAGTTCCTTGCTCCGATAGATCCCCTCTTGCCTTCTATCATCGTTCCTTCCATGGGTACCTCTCGTCAAAAATGCAAGGTGAAGAACATTATATTTCAAAGGAGTCTCTATGCGTAGGAGTCATAAAACGAAGTCTTCGCATCGCACAGCGCCATTCAGGACGCCAGGGTTTACCACCATATGTGTTCTACACGTGGTTGAAAGTCGTGGTCCAAATATCTGATTTGAAACTGTCTAAATCCATGAAGCGCGAAATTACCAACTCCTTGTTGAACTTTAAATTCAAGTCGTGGGTGCACAAGTGGTACTTTTGCCAGCCTGAAGATAGCCGCTCAGACATCCGATATCTTTATCGCAAATTCCGCATCTGCATCGCCACCCACTTGTCCAAGGTACGCAAATGTTTGGCGTGTTTTCGAGGTCCCATAACTAAATTTGGGCGTGGACATAATTTTTGTATAGCCGTCTCTCTCACAGAAATATGCTGCAAATGCACTCTCGATGGAGCATGCACCTTTAAAGGCTTCTGGTTCAGAGGACCATGGGTATTTCAAGCGTTTTCTCTTCAAAATGTTTGCGAATCGGCGCTCGGGTGTCGCGACATCGAATGTGGATCAGCCGCTTCAATTGCAAGTAGCTGATCTACCAGACACAAGTGCCAGATGATTCGGTGACACTGTATTCCTAGGGGATAAAGGGTAGTGGGCCTTTGAATTGGGATTTCGTGTGCGAGTCTGTTTCTTCTTTGGTGGACACTGCACGTCCGAACGTTGGTACCAGAGGAAGATGCCGATGCTAATCTTACTCACTTTACATTAGTGACACATAGCTATTATGTTTAAATGTACATTTAAATATCCGGAAACCTTCCAACATCTTGGACACCCGTATACACCATATAAACTACACGTCCTACTTAGACTCTGAATTCCTTGCCCCATTTAATCATCAATCATCTAGTCGGCTGTCCTTGCCTACTCCACTCTAACAACTGATCTCGTATATTGTCGGCGAATTCGTAGTCATACCCAATGCATTTAATACCGATAATGCTCAGGTGCTGCGAGATAAGATGGTTAGCTGGTGGAGTTACTTGCTCGCCATGGAAACTTCACATACCAATTTCCCTTGGTCAAAAGCTTGCACACAATCGCGAATAATGTCATCCTGCCCCCCGTTTATTCCTATAATCTGGTCACGTACGCGACCCAAAGGAGTATCCATAGTTGCGTTTGCGATCAAACTTGCCCACTTTTCGCGGACCTGCAGACAAGCACTCAGCGCCACGCCATGCACATGAACAAATTACACCCAACATACATCTATATCTTGGGCCATAAACTGCTCCTCCGCCATCTGAACCTCCATGTGCTTCTGATACTCTCCAAGGTACGTCCACTTACCCGCCGAGTACCTCACAAACAAGGTGAACTCGGAGTTGTACCATGGAGAAGTCGAGTCCTCAGGAACCGGCACTGAATACAGAACCCCGGGTTTTCCGCATGCTTGAGGGAGAAATGGGCTAAGAGACAAGGTAGGGAAGAAGATGTGCCGCTCGCCCCCGGTGATAGGACAGGATATCAGGCTCCAGAGTTTTCGTGGACGGATATTATATGCCCAGTGGAGGAAGTCCCGAGAGGCCTCGACGGGGATTACAGTGCTCGGAAACTCGTATGTGAGCGTTTCATCGCTGAGGAACGCCGAGATGTTATTTCCAGACTGAAATGATAATCAGGCGTTTGTAAGTGGGGGTAGGTAGTAGGTTCTCCACATACTTGGGTGTCCGTAGGCTCGAGGGGACGTGACATCAGCTCGATCTCGGCGCTTGAAGCGGTGGAAGGATTCCGGCCCGGAAGTGTTCTCGGCGTCGTGGATACCTCCGAAGGGCTGGAGACACGCCGTCGCTTCTCCTTTCTCGGCGACTCTGATTCCAAGTCCTCTGGCTCTGACTCAATCAAAGCAGTGCTAGCCCATACATCGACACTACCCGGTCTAGTTGGCGAGCCCTACAACACGTGTAAGGAGACGAAGAGGTGCAAGACAGGCCAGGTACCTGGTGAGTGCCATGGTCTCGATTTGCGCGAGCCTTCTGGGGCTTGGAAACACTGGGGGGTGGTGATGGGATCTGGTGTTTTTTCTTGATTGGAGATTCCAGTTCCTCTAGTTCCGAGTCCAAGTCTACGAAAATCGGTGCCTCCTTTCTCTTCAAGCTCGGACCGGCGTCAGAAAAGAGATTGGATACCCGATTCCCTCTCAGAGGCGACTTTCGTGGTGATTAGAACCTATGATTAGATGCAACATAATGCGCACCTCATAGCTACTTGCAACATCCAGAATTCTTGCGATTCCCTGCAATTGAAGTCGCAGACGGTCGTTATCTGCCTTTAGAGAAGCGACTTCAAGCGCCAGCTCATGGTTTTCGGTCTCGAGAGCCTTCCTGAGTCTTCTTTCACTGGACAACTCGGCCTCAAGTTGCTCCCAGCTCAATCGAGATGTTAGCATGGTGATGGATACGGTTGTGCGCAACGGGGAGATAGACAGGATCCGGTATGCGGTATTCCGCAGAGAAGCAAGCAATCATTGCCGTTATTGTGTCAAACAACGTCCTGCGTAACTCATGACCACGATTGTGTGCTAGCGTGGACTATCAATGCATCGTGTGCGGGAATTGCCACAAATCCAAACTCAGCAATCGCAATATGCCTTCGAGTGCACGCAGCTAGATTATCTTGTACTCTACTTCTCGGCGGCGCCCAGCACTTGCTGTGATCTGAGTTTCTAGACGACCTGCTGGCGCTGACGGAAAGAATCAAGAAGAGAGTGACAGCCTGTCCGTGCCTGCTGGAATTAGTAAACCAATCACCCAACGGCCATAGAGGCACTCGTCGGCAGGGAGTTTGGGTGAATCTCCCGCCTTTTTCAGTGGCAGCTAATAATGCACCACATAAATACAATAAATCTTCTGGAAACTCATTAGCTGGTCGATTCACGGAGCAGGACAATTCCTCACCTTCTTTGACACCATCCCCGTGTCATCCCGTTCGATGTTGCTGGCTTCTCCCACTCCGCGTGCCAACCCCCAATCTTGCATAAATAATTCCCTCCTCCCGTCGGGGTCATGTCTTGACGACTTTCTCCCCTCTTTCTGTCCTGTTGGTCACACATTCCGTCTGTCCTTTGAACATTCATCTTGCGTTCACTTGACGTGCCGTGAACACACTTCGCGGGAATGCCAGCAGAACTGGAACTCGGGAATACGTGCGTTCTCTTCCCCTCTTCGAGCTCAAGCACTTCGATCTGATTTGTACCTCTCCTCAGATTTGGGGCGGCCCTGGTCGGCGTCATAGTCGCGGCCACGTGAGTTTTCCTATCCTTGCTTGTGTGAAGCGATTCAAAGGCTTTTGTGCAGCCTACACGGAGGTGCGTTCCTACTCTAGCCCGACTCTCGTGCGTGCTCATTTTTCCATAGTATCATGCGTCCAGGCGTGGTACTATTATACCCATCAGACAGACCCATGGGCCGTAAAGTTGCTTGTGTGTACACTGCCACCAGAAGCGACAAGGAACTGATCGCCGTTTAGGTGGGGGCGGTTATGCTCTTTGATTCCGTTCATCAGGCCCTGATTTCTCATACTGGTGAGTCCCTAATCTATGCTCACTTCGACAAGAACTCAGCCTGCTGCAGTGTACACGTACTTGGTTACGAATTTTAATGACCCCACACGCTTGGGGACGATAGTATGGTCTGTACCCAATTTGTTCAGCGTTGTCGCTACTGATTTATGCTCTGTAGGAGTATCATTGTAAGTGAGATCCAACGCAGCGAAAATCTCCATTGACGCATGAGCTCAGGTGGAAGTCTTGTTCAATGTATGCGCATATATTGTAATTGTATGCGCGCTAACTGAACGATATGAACAGGGGTTTACCGCATTGTTGGTTCAGAGCTTCCTCACCATGCGTGTTTGGCGACGTAAGTCCTAGAGAGACGCATCTGCCCTCATCAAGCTAATCTACCCTCAGTGAGTAACCGGAATCCTTGGGTGACAACCCTGGTGGTAAGGAGCCCGGTCATCGAATTGACTAGTGTTCTATTGACGTTGCATTCTCAGTTGGTCCTGGTACTGGGAGAATTCGGTAAGGCAGCAGTTGCAATCCGCTTTTGTTCTGGGCTCATCTACTTTTGACATAGGTTGTGTTGTTGGTCAGTGCTAATTTGACAGGCGTAATCAGACTCTCCACTAACAGAGGAGCACGTTTGATAGCGTTCACCGCGATGGCGTAGGTATTTCATCGTTATCGACAGCAGTATCGGTGCCTTTACCTAGCACCCTTCCCCGCAGTATCCATTTCAGAACTTTCGAAGAGCTTGCTACTCTTAAGGTTCGGTTCCGGTTCCTTGTTGAGCCTATCCTTTAGATTTCAACGCCTCAATCTCCGTACTTTAGGACCTGTCAATTATCGTTAACGCGCTGGCAGCCGCTGGTGACGTACTTATTGCTGGAACATTATGCACCCTTCTACATTGCTCAAGAACAGGGTTCCATCGGTGAGAGCTCCTTCTAATTTGTTGGATGAGGGATAAAGTTTGACCCTCTTTTCGACTGTAGATCGGACACCATGATCAACAAACTGGTAAGTTTCTTTTCTTTTTGGCTGATGAACACCACCCGCGTTCTTCCGCAGATAGCCTCATGTAGCTAACTCTGAGCCTATACTTCTATAGATCTTGTTCGCTGTTAATACGGGTGTCCTAACGAGGTAAGATTTGTTCCTAAGCTTACTGCCAATCAAGATGCTGAATGTTTCATCGCTCTTCTTCAGTCTCTGCGCAATTGCCTCTCTTGTATCTGTGAGATTCAAACTCGCTTTGGATTCCCGCCTACTCTGGTTCAATGCTCATTTTTCATCCAGATTGTCGTCGCTGGCAATACATTTTTCTATATTGCGTTCTTTTTCTGCATAGGACGACGTAAGTTTATGCAACGTCGCGCTGGTATCCTGTATCAATTGTCAGCTCATCTGCATATGATTCCGATTTCTAGTTTATACAAACTCTCTCCTGGCTACCCTCAACGCACGTAAGATGATCCGTGGGGCCGCGGATGGGATACACAGCACAAGCGATAACGTTTCCTTATCCTTGCGCGAATTCCCTAAAAATGGACCTGCAGCCGTCAAGGTACGCATCCAAATGTTCGAATGTTTCGACATCCGCCTTCGACACCTTTTAAATTTTCGAAATCTTTGACATCGATCTACCTTCTTTTATTATGCCATCTTCGGTATTCGTTTTCCCTTTTGGTGGCGGCGAAAGTTCTATGGAATTTCCTGTCCGACGATCGGCTCAACTTGAGCATGGTTCGCGCTTCCCGTTCATTCCATTATTCTGCATTTCCTGACTTGGAGTACACCATGACGAATGAAAGCTCATAACAGACTACTCCCTCCCCTCCTCCTATGCACTCTACCAACATATCCGCACCGTCTCTCCATCTCGGATCCCGGCGTTTCCGCTACTCACTCCCCAATCCCGGATCTCAATCCCGTCCTTCCTTCCCTCATCTCTCCTCCCGTTCGTCCATCCTCACACCCTCTTCACCCGTTCCACCTTCACCGTCAAACCGGACGTCAAACCGAACGCTGCATTGGCAGAGACCGACCAACATCTCAATCAAGATTGATACGACAAAGGAATTCGCGACAGACTCGGATCAAGGACACGATAATTGCCAGTGCGAGAACGAGATAAGCCTGCACCATGTGCAGCGACATGTGCATGAATGTCCGTGTCAGCAGAAGAAGAGAGGAAGCGACGCGGATAAATCTGATTCTGCTTTGGTATGTGGATTTGTGTCCTCTGACGTTGTACGTGGGTGTGAACAGATTATTTCATTTTTGTAGTCTGCGAGCTCTACGGTTTTTGTTGGAAAGGAAAAAGAGCACTCGGATTTGGGGCCGATTACGCTTTGAGAGAGGCGTTCCGAAGCTCTTTGCTCTTCAGAGCTCTTCCTGGGGTCCTATTCACCGCAGCTGGTGGTGCTCCTTCAATCCTTCCAAGGACAGCTAGGGAGCCCGAGCCAGAGTTGGTGGGACAGCAGGTATATTATATCTTGACGTATTACTTGATACTGACGAAAAGTTGACGTTCACCACGATTGAGTACCTAGTTCTGAGTACCGATAGTCTGGTGCGATACTTGTAGCACTGCTTGCTAAATACTTGTGCATATGTATATATTCGTGCTCGACATTGCTCATACGAGACTTATGTCGCATTTACATAGCGTTGTAAATGTTTTTGACCACGTTTTCGGTCCTCATACTCATAGGTGGGTTCCTGGAGTCCTGAATGGGGCGGTCAAATTATCAGGACGCCGCCGCCCCCAGATGGATCTTACTCCGACGGTCTAATGCTGGTTAATCTGTCGCGAAGCGTCCGTGAGCGCGCACCGGCGCTTCTAGCCTTCTTCGGTATCGGATCCTCGCGGATCCACCTTTGGCGCTTCGCGACACATATTCGCATCGACCGCTCACAACTAGTCAACGTGCTGTTCGGGTATCTACGCACGTCCCGTCCCGTGGTGATTTGAGATAGGGCCGCGGGACATGATGCACGATTTGTTGGTGTGTTTTTGGGTCGCGTTACCTGGGTTAATGTGTCGTTGAGCCGGATGTGCTAGAACTTAAGGAAAAGCCAATTGTCTTCTATCTTCTAGTTCCTGCACCACGAGTAGCGGTGGTAAACACATGGAAGTTCTCCGTCAGGCGTGAGAGCCGTGATAACACGTGTACTGCGATGACCAGTATCCCAGTCAGCCCACACTCAAAGATCGCAAGATGTTAGCAAAGAGAGGGATAAGTGTGTTGTATAGTAACCAGAAACCAAGTGATAAGACACCAAAGCGGAGTGCGTGTAGGAGCTGGAGTACTCGCTAGCCTTCTTCCATGGCGTCCGCCTCGTCTTCAGCCTGCGTAGCGTTCTTCCACCACGACACGGGCCCGAGACCTTGTTCCGCTATCGAGCACTAAGTAGGCACGAAGATCGTCATTACATTATACAACAGCGACGATGGGGAAAGGGCGAGTTAGATGACGCACAATGATGGTGTACGGTGGTCGACGGGCTTCCCTTGTGACGATGACGCCATCTAGAGCTTTCGGAGGACCCGGCTCGTCGTCGTAGAATTCATCTGCTTCGACGCGGACGCGGACTATTTCGCCTTGGTCGATGTACATTCTTTCTGAGACGGGGGTGTCGAGGAGTTCGTGCGTGGATGTGAGCTCGGATTCGGGGAGCCAGAAGTGTGCGCGTTCGTTGGGGTCACTGGAGTTGCGGATGGATTGTGTTAGGAGGCGAGGAGAGGATGTTGAATGGAACTGACAAGGTTGTTGGTTGTGGAAGGTATGCGGCGGGTATGTAGATGTCGTCAAAGAAACCGAGTGTCACTGCGAATCGAGTCATTCAATTGAGTCAACAGCTTGTAATTATGTACGATGAACGACGCACAGCGGATTCCTTCTTCATCTGAGGATTTGACTTTTGCTAATATCACTTCAGACGAAAATGGTCTCAAGACTACCATTCTAAACAGTACTGTGAATGTGTTGTGTGCACGAATGATGTGGTGGACTAGGGCCTCTGGGGTGGTTGTGACGTACCTCTGTACCAGAGAAAGCCATCCCCATAGCGAACTTTCCCTTCTCCTACTTCTGAAAGATCAAAGACGCAAATGCATAAGCCAACATCGTGTAGAACGCGATTGGCGTATTTTTTGTTCAGTTCAGCGGTGATAGCCTGGTCTGCAGGAACGCCAAAGTGTTGGGGATGAATGGGTATAGTGTCCTAATGTTCTGCATGTATCTCACAATGAACTATAAGAGAGACACAACGTACCTTGAGGATGGCTAGATTGAACATAAGAAGACGGAATTTGACGATGATGGCATGAAAACAAGCACCAAAATGGAATTAACCGACCAGATTAAAATCCCGGTTATCTAAATTCTTTATCTTATCTCTAATTTCCAACCGTGCCGAGGCAACACGTGATCCTTAAAGTCTTTTCTGGAGCTTGGCTGCTGTTTTCAAATTGCAACGTCTTTTATTGGACACTCGTTCCCCTCCTTCACTCCCCCTCAGCGTCTTGTCCGCCTCTCGGCTTGGATTCAGACACCACAAAAACATACCGCCCTCGTTGCACACGTCTTTAGAATAACTACCATGGCCGGCAAGGATTCTCAAACCAAGGTGATCCCAGCGAAATCATGGACCCATTTCGTGGCTGGAGGGTAAGTCTGAGCCGTAACCTCTGTAGTTTGTCATAGAATAGCATTTCTCAACTGTATGTAGTTTGGGTGGTATGTGCGGAGCAATCGTGACAAGCCCCTTCGACGTCGTGAAAACACGTCTCCAATCGAGCTTGTTCCACGAAAAACACGCTGCAGTGGGTGTAGTCGGAGCAGGAAGTGGTGGTAGTGTTGGTGTCATAAGTGGACCAAGACCCGGTGGGTTGCTGTGGAACTTCGTTGAGACAGGCCATATCCTTCGGTATGTTTGAAATTTGACTCGCGACCCTGCATCTGAATGATTTATTGCCTGCACGGAACTTCAGAGACATCTATAGGGACGAATCACCGCGTGCGCTCTTCAAAGGTCTAGGACCTACTTTGGTCGGTGTCATCCCGGCACGATCAATCAACTTCTACACCTACGGTAATGGCAAGCAAGTCATTGCCAACTACTTCAATAACGGCCAGGAGAACTCCTATGTCCACCTCACAGCCGCTGCGATAGCCGGTATCGTCACCGGTTCGGCTACGAATCCTATATGGGTGGTTAAAACTCGGCTGCAGTTGGAACAAACACATCGTGATGGCATACAAGCGGGCCGGAGACACGGCGGGAGCTGGAATATGATCAAAACCATATTCCGGAATGAAGGGATTAGAGGGTTCTACAAGGGTTTGAGCGCAAGCTACTTGGGCGTCACGGAGGGAACAATACAATGGGTATTGTATGAGCGGCTGAAGAAGATGACGGCTGGTACACAGGGTAAAGGTGGCGTACAAGAGTGGGTGGGCATGCTTGGTAGCGCTGGAACAGCGAAATGCGTCGCAAGTTTGATCACATATCCACATGAAGTAAGTGGCGTCAATCCACTTTATCGGGTGCCTTGGCGCTCATTATCTCTCAGGTACTGCGAACTCGATTGCGGCAACCAAGTGTGAACGGTGTGATCAAATATACCGGTCTCATACAGACGCTTCGGTTGGTCATCGCTGAAGAAGGTACCAGGTCGTTATATGGTGGACTGAGCGCTCACTTAATGCGTGTCGTGCCGAACGCCGCCGTGATGTACGCCATCTATGAGGGCGCGCTTCGGTGGGGTGCGCAATAGGCATCCGCGGGCCGTCTGATTACTTCCTAAGTGCCTGGGGTGGTGCAGTACTATCGCAACTTTTGGCCGAGCAAATGAACCCATGCTACACCCTCACGTTTGCTCTTCCCGACAACAAATATCTCGTAGCTACCAAGTGCCTCTTACTCCACCCTACATTCATCGCATAATACCCACCATGATGGACACCGCTTTAATCACGCCTTGCATGCGTCATATCATCCCGTCGCTGATCGGTTCTCGTTCGGTATGCCTTCTTCTATAACCCCTAAGAAGCCCATCCCCGCTTCGTCGCCCTTCCCTCCTCACGCAGGCTCTATGCGCTCATGAACCTCATTTAATTTAATTCATCCTTGTTAGAATGTTATGATTGCGGTATGCACTCTCACACCACTCAATTAGGCTTCGCAGTTCCCTACATAGGTACGATACATCCCCGTATTCTGGCTCAGTCCTTAGTCCTTGGTTTTATGGTCTTATCCTTATCCCGTCACTCTACCCTTACCCCATCTTGTATCATACATAATTCCCCACAATCAAAGCTGTTGTTGACGAAAGGAATTACCGGCGGCATATCAAGTAAGAATCTGAACCCTGAGTTTGAAGCTCGCTTCTTTTTCACATTTCCAGACTTGCCTCGATTTGATTGGCTTCAATTGACTACGATTCGCTTGCCCCTCAAGATTGCAAATCCGATGGTCCCAAGCCTCTCATTCAGTCAGCCCTGCTCAAGTGAAAGCATGGAATCCTGCAAGAGTGCCCAACTCTTCAAATCCCTTGAGTTGCCTCCCTGAAACTCACGCTGTGCCCCACATATTCATCCCGTCCTCACCCTAACAATTCCTAAACCACTGGAGCAAGTAGAGTGTGGTCATGAGCGTCCCTACCCGAAAGCAACATCCCTTTTGGAGCAGCAGTCAAAGTGCCCTCCATTCTCAACGCCAACGGGCGGCCTCAGACCAAAACCTGAGGATCCTCCAGAATGCATTGCAAAGCCAGATAAATGCCAATGCAGCCGACATTGAGAGGCACAATGGGCAGGTGCGGGCTACATGCCAGGAGAACAAGGAGTTGCGGGAGAAGAATAGGAAGTTGGGCCAGGAGAATGAGATGCTTCGGCAGCAACTTCGATTGAGTCGTATGGCTGCTGCTGTGCCCATAGAGCAAGAGGTGAGTGAAGCTACCCTACTAGGTGATTGCAATCCGTTGATTGAGACGGACTAGGTTGAGCAAAATTCAGACGTAGATTCAATTAATCCATTGACGCCGAGTATAGAAAATCACTCGGACAAGAGACGGGTTGGCTTATCACTCTACTCCTCCAAGAGAAGACATGAGCATCAGCGTGGAACTGTCGCTGTCTCCGTGAGTTCACACTGTTGCTGATTGCTCCTCGATTCCTGATCACCTTGTACAGCAAAGCGAGTCACAGAGATCACATCCTGGCCGCATTGACGAATGCAGGGTATCCAGGTGCTTTTTAGCCGGAAAGTTCAGACTATCCATGCACCGGCTACTCTGCTACATCCCTCACGATCGTGACCCTAGTCCGTCGACGTTGTCCAAAGCCAACCCCAAAGGTCGACCACTGCTTTTTCCATCCACAAATATGAATCCCTTTCTACCCAAGCAACCTTGCGAAGCAGGCTCCATATGCGTCGTACCCGATTTCCTCGGATCTGAAGAAACTGCTTACAGCCTATTTGTCGACCACACTAGACATCGCTTGATATCCTGGACATATATGGGAGAGTACAAGGTTGTGACTCGGGATACTCTCTCAGCCGAGTCGTTCAGGAGCAAAAAGGCTCGGTGAAGAGAAAATGGGCGGAGTACGTGAAGAATATTAAGCGTGGCGATGCACCAGCATACGTTCAGATGCGTGCAAGGATAGGTATAAGGAAGAATGACCCTGATGTAGAGATCACGCAGAAGCGTATTGAAAGGGAGGTTCAAAGAATACAGGGGAGAAGTGATCGTGAGCCAGTGAGGCTCGAGTTGGAAGATGTTCTTGATGCACTTGAGAGTGGTGAAGAGGTGAGTGGCTCGAGCTTATGAGCATTCTGAGTGGTTGACTCTCTTTTTCGTTTAGGCTTTGATTCTAGTTAACATAGAGCCTGTTGGTTATGACTACCAATTCGCCAACACGTTGATGGATGGGTGTAGTCGGTACTAATGTACTGCACTATCTTGTGAGGTATTGTATGGGCATGATTCAAGCTTGTTTTAAATTCGTCTTTTGTACCATTTTTTGGATCTTTGCTCATGTAGAGTCGATGTTTTGTGCTGTACAATTATCTGCGGTGTATTGCTCCCTACTCGGAACTGAAGATACGAGTCTTGCTAGCTTGGTTAGATATGGATATCACAACACACATCGAGTTCCAGTGTAAAAAGGGCCAACCTGAAAGGAAGAGTGAGCTTGGATTGGATAGATGGGAGAACGAATGGAGAGAGATTGAGACCACATAGTGTGCATAATGGCGGCCAAGTACATTAGAGCATTGCGAGAATTCGAAGCGCGACATAGCGCAAAGATGATACGGCACTCTTAGTTTAGTGCAACTGCTACAACCACATCTAGGTACTACGGTTCTCAATGGATAACGAGCGCTACTCGTATCAGAATATCGCAGAGCCGTCAAAACTTGTCATTTATGCCTCGGATATATTCAAAAGGCTTCACACCATTGTGGCGATTCTTCGTTGTTGAATGCGTTCATGTCCTCATCTCATATGCATTTGTTGCACGCTCATTGGCTTATCGCCATTAACTGGATCCACGTAACAATTCGGACGATTTCATTGAGACCAATGAGGGTGGGGTATTGGGTGTAGAACAGAGTTAGAACACGCCGGGATAGGTTTGACTGAGTAGAGCTACGACTCTGGTACAGATGAGCAGATGACATGGCAATTAAACGAACTCTGCTGTCCTAAGACTTTGCTTTGCTAATTCTCCTGACTAATAATCGAATTTGTTGCGGGATGAGTGCATTATTCCAGAACCCAACCTGTGATTCCTTCGTAAGTATACCTAAACCTTGCGATGGCGTTATCCTTCTCCGTGGCAGAGATAGTGTAGAAGTGGTCTCGGGCATGAGAATTATATAGCCGATACAATGGCTTGCTCCCCTCCACCTGTATGGGGTAAATGAACCCAGCCGTCCCCTCGTATGTATACCCTAGCTTCTGTGCTGAGCCCTTCTCAGCTTCAGAGGTGGTATAAAAATGGTCACTAGCGCCGGAATGATAGAGGCGGAAGAGAGGAACAGCTAAAGGATGGGGAAAGGCGAGGATATGGCACGCAACTCCTTCGGGGATGAAACCCAGTCGACGGTGGGCATTCTCCCATTCTGCTGTGTCGGTGGTGTAGAAGTGATTCCGTCCTTGAGGGCTGTACGCTCGGAGGAATTGAATAGGGACGACTGGGGCAATTGGGGTGGGTGAGGGTGGGGTAGATACAGACGCCATGCTACGTTGTTGGTTCGTGTCTGTGTGCCATTTCATGATTTAACCTTTGTTCTGCTCGCAAATGCTGGACCACATACCTGGCAAAGGTGTTGAAATATGGATGTGGACATCGCGATATGCGATATTGTTGATATTACTGGTGAAGTCGCCGACCACGTTATACTGTGCTCCTGATATGACGACTCCATTGGCATCTGGGAACATATGTACTTCGCTCGAAATTGGGGTCGACATGGGCGAAGGAAGGGTCTTGATAACCAATCTTCGTCGCCTCGTGTAATCTCCAGTCAACAGTCAAGTCGGCAGTGGCAACGGCACAGAAGCCCACGCCCAAGTCAACGTCACAGCCCAACTGCCATGCAAGGTAAGTGCGACGATCCATGCATAGGGTATTTGGCATGTGACATCTTGTTTAGCGGTTATATGTACTGCAGACAACCCCAGCGTCTCCAGGAGCACCAGAGCTGAATTACTTGGACGTGGTTGTGCGAAGTACACCCAGGAACATGGAAGAGTGAGTTATCTTTCCGCACTGAGTAGAGCTAATCTCCATTACATGCGCCATTTTTAGATACCATGTAGTTGTGTCGGCCGTGTTTGGTGCTTCTGCATTGTTCATGTTCAACATTGTGGGCCGGATGCCGCCACGTTTACAAGATCAAATTGATCAAGAGGTCCAGTGCATTGGCGTGAGTACATTATTCAATTGTTCTGGAAATAGTCCGCCAGCTATGAAGGAACGAAACAACTTACCTTTGGACTCTTTTCATTGCTACGCGTCTTGCACGTCGCAGTTGTCGTGCTATGGAAAATCGGCGTTCCTCAAAGTGGTTTCAAATTTGAAGGCCCCATTCTGATTCCAGAGCCACCTCCAGGTTGGAACTTGAGCTCCATATTCACGAATAGAAACGTGAATGATGCCCAGGTTGCACTGGCACGTTGACGCAATCACCCCGATCACCTGTTGCCAACGACGCTCCCATTCTTGAAGTCTAGGACGCCGGACAGGCTCTCTCATCTCGGCCTCTGTCCCTACATGAAATTGACACTCTAGTGTCTTCGTTTGATCTCTTCGAACGTAAATTCATTCTCACCCAAAGGGTGCTACGTTTGCTGTACCGGGTAAAAGGCGTGTGCATTGGCAGTCCAAGTGCCATGGGTAGGAGGAATGAGCAACGAAAAAGGAGAGGGTATACTATCTCAGTTTTTGATACAGAGGGAGATACAGATCTGGTCGAATACGAGGATGATGATGAGGGCCTAAGGAAGCTACTCGCAGACAGTGAGGTGATAGTTGATTTTCGGGGCGTTCAGTCTATGTTGTAAAGTCAGTCGCCCTAGAGGTTCCTCTTCCTCCCCTTTCCTCCTTGATCAATCTCAAACGGTCGACTTCCTCCCATTACGTAGGGAGGGCTTGTTCTCTTCCCATCCATACTCTATCTGTACTGTGCCTACTCCTACGTTTATACATCTATTCCTTGTTACACCACAATTACTATGGCAGCACCACCAGTATTTCTTCCAATCGTCCCTGGTGCAGTGGGAGTCGCATTTCCATTCATTCCAATTCCGGTATTCAATTACCCCGCGGGACATTAGGAGATCTCCTATGACATCTGTACAAGAAAGTTGGAGGACCTTCCACCTAACGGCTGGAATGTTCGTCCATGTAAGACATAATTCCGGCTCTAGTATTCTATGCCCAGCTAAAAAAGCTGTCAGCCACTATCTATCGCAAGATAGCACGCGTGCTATGCGGACGTGGCTTCGTGAGGACTCGATATTCCGATTGGATACACCCAACTGGGTGCATGGGCGTTTATGCATGGATGACGATGCTCAGCCTATTTTCCATCCAACCTCTGGGAATCCTTGAATCCACTCTCAAGGGCCTCAAGATGCATTACCATTTTATCCCTGCGATAGACGACATCACGGTTATGGTACAACTCGGCGGGTTTATGTCTAATACGTTACGCGGACTTACTCCTGCCAACCTGGTCATCCCCGTGTTGCACCCCTAGCAGATTATAACCGAATTTATGGATCTAGCATTGGAGTACATTACCATTAAGGCTTGCATGTCTGCTTGTTTCTTCTTTTGTAGCCGAACAGATACTTTTTATGAATTCTGACTTTGTTGGGTGCGACTCGAACACGCCCATGATGTGGCTGTGCTGTGGAGAGAACGTGACTTGAAGGTAATTGGGCCGCGTCGCTCATCAGACCTATTTCCTCCCAGATTCAATCATCACACCTTTGCTGCGGCTCGCGCTGATTGCGATCACCGTGCCCCTTCACCTCCCACCATGATCCAGAGACATGGGCCCTCTGCGTTTCTGATATTACTCCTCTTCCAATGCTTTCACGCGATAGTGGTGTACGCCCAGAAACCGCAGCATACCGTAACCTCGTTTCCGAATCTGCCTGCGAGGCTATTCTTCTTTGATGATACAGAGGTAATTGAGTGGATTCTTGATTGCTGATCATCGCTCTGACATGAGTGCTTCACTATGTTAACCGCAGTCGGCTATCTATCACGATGCGATGGAGGGGAATGTGTATGTATCCCAGGATGAAGGAAAGAGTTGGAAAGCCGCGGAGGATATTCCAGAAGGGAGCGCGATGATGGTCATCGAGCATCCATTCGACAACCACTACGTAAGTCCTAGTCGTTCGCATCTCACCCTCTCGTTCTGGTGTTAGACGCGCGTATCTCTCCTGCGAGGTTTATCCGAGTGTATTACCCCTGCCCTGCCAGGAGGTGGACGAGCGCGATCCTTCTTGGTACAACATGTGCGCACGACTCCTCTAACTGATATTCAACTATCTAGGCTTTCGTTTTGACCAAAGGCAAAAAGCACTACCGAACAGAGGACCGCGGCAAGTCATGGCGATCATTCGAAATGCCTGCTCCCCCAGCGCTTGTCTCGAGGCCTCTATCATTTCATTCAGATCCTAAGAAGTATGGGTATATCCTATATCAGAGCATGAAATGTGAAAAGAGAGGCTGGAATATGGTGTGTGCGGACGAGGTGAGTCCCCTTTCCGTGATGACATTGGTGTATGATATAACTGACTCCTTTGCATTCGTATCTAGACCTACTACACCAAAGAAGCATTCAGTGACACTCCCCAACTACTCCTATCCGATACCCAGCGTTGTCAGTTTGCCCACAGCAGCGTTGATTTCAAGCACGACGGTCACGAGAACTTGATTTACTGTGTTGGCTATGAGACGACCTCTGATACCGACTCCCATTCTCTGGCTTCCAGCCGTCTATTCTCGAGCACGGATTTCTTCAAGGATGATAACAAAGTCGAGGACCTTGGTATTGGCCGAAACGCACGAGGCGTGATTGCACTCGCCATGGTATCAAAGTTTGCCGTTGTGGCGCTGAAGGACGTATCACTGGGGAACGCTGGTGAGATGCTACTCTACGTCTCGGTCGATGCCAAAACATGGGCCAAAGCCCAATTCCCCCACGCATCGTCGGCACAACTACGTGAAAACGCTTACACTGTTGTTGAGTCTACCACGCATTCGCTGGCTGTGGATGTCCTGTTGCATGATGGCAGCACAGTGGGAACGCTCTTTGTCAGCAACTCCAACGGAACATTCTTTGTGGAGAGTTTGAAGGACACAAATAGGAACGAGTTCGGTTATGTGGACTACGAGAGAATCTATGGCGTTGAGGGCGTTGGCTTGGCTAATGTTGTAGCGAATGCTGAGGATGTCGAGGGACGAGATGCCCCGAAGAAGATACGGAGTGTTATTACATTCGACGATGGTAGGTGGGTCGGACTGTGAGTCGAACCACACTGCTAACCTCGTTTTACAGGAAGCTCTTGGTCCCGCATTAAACCACCTTCAAAAGACTATGAAGGGAAGCGCATTTCTTGCGATCCTGATGATGCAGACGAGTGCTCTCTTCACTTCCACTCCGTGACCACTCCTCATAACTTTGGGCGTATCTTCTCTTCTCCTGCACCGGGTGTCGTTATGGGTGTTGGCTCTATTGGTTCATCCCTCCGACCCTACGAAGATAGTGACACGTTCTTGAGTATCGACGCTGGTGTTACGTGGACCATGGTCAGGAAAGACGCGCACAAGTATCAGTTTGGCGATTCAGGAAGTATCTTGGTCGTCGTCAACGATGAAGAAGGCGTAGACAAGATCAGATATTCACTTGATATGGGCAATTCATGGTAAGCGCTGTCGGGGTGTCCATCTCCCATCATTACTACGCTGACTGGATGATTCTAGGGAGTCGTATAATGTTGGCTTCAAATTCCGTGCACGGGCGCTGACGACTTTGCCCGATTCGACTTCACAAAAGTTCCTATTACTGGCCACTGTAGCGCGTCGTGATCAGTCAAACGAGATTGGAGGGACTGTGATTATATTCTTGGACTTTTCGGGGACGAGGAAGAATAAGTGTACTGAAGACGACTTTGAGAAGTGGTATGCTCGGCCCATAAAGACCGAATGCTTGATGGGTCACAAGGTTCGTTTATCTGGTTTTGGCGTCTTTATGTGGCTCATGATGGATGCCATAACAGCAATGGTATAAACGCAGAAAACCGGATGCCAATTGTTATGTTGGTGATAAATACCAAGATCCAGTCGAACACGAAGAGAATTGCGAGTGCACAGTCCATGATTACGAGTGGTAAGGGGCTCTAGCAATCCGCTTTATCAGTGTTCTTATCTCTTCACTTAGCGATTACAACTTTGTTCGACACGGGAACGATTGCGTTCCAGCTGGGCCCGAGCCTATCCCAGCTGGCGTCTGTAAGCAGGAGGGGGACAAGTATATGGGATCCTCCGGCTACAGGAAGATTCCCGGGAATACTTGTGTGGGAGGCAAGAAGTTGGACGAGAAAGTTGAAAAGGATTGTTCTCAGGGTGTGTCCTTCATTGCCCGAGGAATGCCGGGAGTGCTTAATTCTCACAACCGCAGCTCAACCCAAGGAGGGCGACATCATTCATCAAACGGTACGAACTTCCTGTGTGGTTCCCTGTGACGGCAAACTTAATCTCGTAATCTAGTTCGACTTTGACGATGCTATTGTTCAACACGCATACTTCAAGGATTCCACAGTACGTGCCTGGTCGCTTCTTTGATTTGTACTCCAACCGAAACACAAAAAATAGACTATCCTCGTTCGCCTCGCGGATCACTCCATTTGGCAGTCCAGCAACGAAGGTTACACATGGAACCGTCTCTTCCCCGATCAACGCTTCCTCGCCTTCCAACATCACAAATACAGCAAGGACCGAGCATACCTCATCACAGACACTGAAAAGCTCTTTTACACTCTCGACGGCGGCCGTTCGTGGCACGAACGACACGCCCCCACTCCTCCCAATGGATTTGGACTACAAGTCCTTCGATTCCATCCAGAGACCGATTACCTGATCTGGACCGGAAATCGTGACTGCAGCGGTTCACAAGGCGCCAGTCGTGAAGGAAGCTGTCGTGCCGAAGCTCAGTACTCGCGAGACAATGGACAATCCTGGCATATGGTTGAATCATACGTTAGAAACTGCGCTTGGGCCAGGGACGCGGAACTGGAAACGGACCCGCTTGAGATCCTTTGTGAGTCATATAGGGATAAGACTGGGAATCAGAGGTTCTTTGGAGCTCTGGAGAACCCGCTGGAATTGGTTACAGGAGCCAACTTTTTCGCGAGGAAGAAGAAGGTCTTTAACAATGTGGTCGGGTTTGCAAAGTTTTCAGAGTTTTTGGTTGTTGCGCAGGTGAGGTGTTTTTGTGATTGAGGCGAGTTAGATGGTGTGTTGAGGTAATTTTTTTTTCTTGTTTAGATTCCAGATCAATCCCATTCGCTTGATCTGCAAGTATCGTTGGATGGAACGAACTTTGCGGCTGGGAGATTCCCGCCTTCGATGCATCCAGAAGCGCACGCGTATACTGTCCTGGAGTCATCAACCAAGGCGCTTTTCCTTCACATGACAATGTCCGAGCCTCCAGCACCCTACTGGGGTAGTATCTTGAAGTCCAATTCCAACGGAACGTATTTCGGGCTGTCGATTGACAATGTAAACAGGAATGACCGTGGTTATGTGGACTTTGAGAAGCTGATTGGGTTGGATGGGATTGCGCTGATCAATATTGTGGGGAACCCGGATGAGGCTACTGTTTCTGGAAAGAAGAAACTGCAGACGAGGATTACGCATAATGATGGTATGATCGTCGTGGCTTCATGAAGTGTTGACATTGACTGATCTTTCTCTTTAGGCGGTACATGGAAACCATTACCTCCTCCGCAGGTTGATTCAATGGGCAGAAAATATGAGTGCGATAGTACTGTGTGTCCCAATCCTTCAGTCACAGAGTGCTATTCTTATATCGCTCTTTACAGAGATGCGCTCTACATATTCACGGATACACAGAACGACTCGATCCCCGCGCTACCTTTAGCAGCCCTTCAGTCGTCGGTCTCATAATGGCCGTAGGCAACGTGGGCGAATACCTCTTACCCTACGACCAGAGCGATACATTCCTCTCCCGAGATGCAGGTCTCACCTGGGAAGAAGTCCACAAAGACGCGCATCTATGGGAGTTTGGCGACTCAGGATCTATCCTGGTCATGGTCAACGACGAGGAGCCTACGGACCATTTGCTGTTTAGCACGGACGAGGGGAAGACGTGGAGGGAGTACAAGTTTGCGAAGGATAAGATGAGGGTGAGGGTGATTGTGACTGTGCCTTCGGATACGAGTAGGAGGTTCATTTTGATGGGGTATTATCCGAGGTCGAGCACTTCGACGGTGGTGCATGTTGATTTCTCGGCGTTGACTACGAAACAATGTGAGTGTTGCGTTTTCGATAAGTTTGGGCTGCTGGCTGATGTTTGTGTTCAGGTCGACTCAATATAGAGGACCCAACAACAGATGACTTTGAGCTGTGGAGTCCTAGTGAATCACGACAAGAGAGATGCTTATTCGGAAGACGGGTACGCAGTCCGCCATTGATATATTGGTTATATTAATTCAACTCCACTAGACCTACTACCATCGCCGAATCCGCGACGCCAACTGCGTCGTCGGAAACCAACAAAAACAGCTCGAGGTCGTCAGAGAAAACTGCACTTGCACGAGGAACGACTTTGAATGTGAATTCAACTATGCCCGAAACGAAAACGGAGATTGCGTCCTCGTTCCCGGCACTCAACCCCTGCCCGACGACGATTCATGTCGATATGGGGAGGATTATTGGTATGAACGTACGGCTTACAGGTTGATTCCTTACTCGAGTTGCGTCGATGGCGAAAGGCTTGATCGAGGTGTAAGACATGACTGTCCTGGATTCGGGGCGCACAGCGGGTTCTACTGGTTCGTCATGTTTACCCTGCCGTTTGGGGTCTGCGCGCTTTTGGCGTATTCGTGGTATCACAAGAGGACCCGAGGGTGAGTGAAATCTCCACAACTCTTTCGTGATTGAATGCTGATGTTGATTGATTTCCAGCGCGATTCGCTTACCTGGAGACGGACCAGTGCATCGAGACTCGAGGTTCTTGGATACGTTGGCGTCTGTGCCGTGGTTCCTTGTTGGATTGGGGAGCATCGCGTGGGAGTGGGTGCAGTCACGTTTCGACCGTTATGCACAACGCTCCCGTGCGGGATACCGAAACGTGCCGATCGATGAAGACGCGCAGATTCTCAGATTTGAAGACGAGTAGAGTGTGTGTTAGAGGGTGGGATGGGGGTAGTTGTGTGTGTCCAGATGAACAAACTATGTTGTGGTTGAATGAATATCTGTATCAGGCTATGCTGTTTTCTTATCTCCCTTGTTTTGGCTGTCTCGCAATCTCGCAATTCTTTCTTGCATGTAGCTTTGTGTGTTCTTTTCTCTTTTGTTTCGTTAAAAACTGTAGTAGGGGCGTGGATTTCTAATCGTCACACAGCCTAATTCCTGTTTGTTTTCTACCATGTACACATTGGATATACGCGTCCTGCTAGAGCTCTCGCTACTTGCTTGGTACTTCCTTCGATGTAAATGAGGCCGAGATTGTGACTTGCCAAAGTCCCATGTGCTTGCACTCGGTAGCGGGCGAACCACCTGATAGCCTTGGAGAGGTAAATGACCGAGATAATCTACTCTGACCCGATAGGCAATGCCGTCGGAGCTGAAGAGGCTATTCCAAAGCAAAGTGTTCCCGCCTCTGTCCATAATTCCGTCACTCTGTGCGAACAAACGTCGTGCGGTCTCTATGAACGAGCAGACGGTGCACCGGGATGCGACTCGGCCCCGGAAATGCCGACGCCAAACTCGCCAGCCGCTCCAGCGCGCCTCGGACTTGAATGGCTGGTGGGGTTTGTCACGTGGGAATTCTCCCATTGCGACACGTCAGTGCGTGACCCTGATTGACACGCTGTTAATTCTAATATCCCCAATTCGAGGCAAGGGGAACGAATATAAACTCGTTTTTATAAATACCCCGCACTTTTCTTCCCTTGCTGCTTTTGCTCGCTCGACGGCTTACACCTCGACACGCACGGCTCGACCAACGCAACGCGCTTTGGTTTCGCAATTTCAAACGACCTTGTGCACTACTTGAGCATTAAAGAGACCCGGACGGGCCACAAATTTCAAGGATGTTGACGCTTCCAGTTTTGACGCTCGTGATGGCCATGACGCCAGCCCTAGTTTCTGCGGGTATATTTCCAAGGGACTCGCTGGTGAAGATGCTGGATCCAAAGGGATTCAAGAGGGAGGTGCTGAATGTTAACGTACGTGGCTCCTCGCCGTTCTCCTTGAACGTCAGGACCTGACCACGATATCCAGCAAACCACTATGGTGGCGTTTGTTGCTCCTTGGTGTGGTGTACGTCCTATCTTATTCTCCGTGTATGCAGGGCGTGGTGACTTACCGTTGTGACTTTAGCACTGCCAACGCATGGCACCTGAATACAGCAAGGCTGCTCTCGGACTACATCCCCTGATTCCCACTTATGCCGTCAACTGCGACGCCGAAAAGAACAAACGCCTATGTAGCGAGCAAGGCGTTCGAGGGTTCCCCACCGTCAAGGCATGTATCAGCGTCACACTGCTCCGTAGATGATCGCCTAAGTCGCGTCTAATTAACAGCTCTTCCCCCGAGGGAAAACTGTACCGCCTATGACATACGATAGCGGTGAACGCACAGCCAGTGCTTTCTTCTACTGGGCCTCTCGACGAGTGCCCAACACCGTGACAAAATTGTACAACGTAGACGACATTGAGCCTTGGGTCAGGAAGGTAAGCTTCTCATTTTGACATAATACCCATACGACACATTTGCCAATCGCTCTTTCATAGACACAAGACAACGGAAAGCACCGCGTGCTACTGCTAACAAAAGACAAGAAAGTACCTTTACTTTGGAAGGTGCTCGGTAACAAGTACCAAGGTCAACTCGAGCTCGCAAGTCACCGCGATCGCAAGGGCAAGAGCTCCGTCGCACTGGGCTACGAAGCAGGAGAGAAGAAGGAAGCTAAAGTGATCGTATACCCACAAGGCACAACAGGTGCAGTGCGATACCAAGGTCAGCTCCACCGCACATATATACTCTGGTCATACCTAATCCAACTCTCCTGCACCTAGGCATCAACAAACTCGACTCCCTCTCCAAGTTCTTCGATTCCCTCCTCGACGGCACGGCCGACCTCCAAATCCTCAACGAACAAGCCAGCAGCGAGGAATACGCGCCCACAGAGGAGGAACTCGACATTGAGCGCAAACAGGAGGCTCAGCGCATCGCTCTCGCCCACGGCGGCTTTGCGGATTTGGTTGATTTCGAAAAGGCGATCAAGGAGGGTGCTGGTGCGAATTACCATGATGTGCACGGGTATGGAGGTGCGATGGGCGATATACCGAGCAAGTTCAAGAAGGAGGGTGCTAAGGCTGAGGGTGAGGGTGAGACTGTCAAGCCTGCGCCAGCGCCAGAGTCTGAGTCGGACCAGGTCGTTTTCCAGGCCAAGAGGGACATGGAGGCATCTTGTTCTGGTGAATCGTCAGAGCAGGCTGCGGGAGAGTGCTCGTCGCCTGATAATCACGACGAGTTGTAGATTTTCTTTCAAGGGATTTTGGATGTAGTTTAATGGCATATTCTTATTTCTCCTGCTTGCAATTGTCCAGCACCGTGGCAATAGACTGGAGTCACCTCATAAGCCTTCTGATGGCCAGGGGTCTGTGGGCACACCATTTTATGACTGAAGAAGTAAGAGAGTAGATTTATGATGCATCACTCATTGTTGTTTAATCTTGAGATTTAACATCAGAGCTTAGAATAGTTTGGTAGAACTCAGGAGAGTAGACCAAGTCAAAGGTGTCACATTTCAGATCTTTTAGGATTTAGAAAAGTCAGACCTAAAACCCTTACAGAGTCATGCAATATCTCACTCAATGGTCATTCAATCAGTATACTTTAAACTGTCAATAAGTTCAGTATGAGTTTCAACCATGTAGAAAAGAATCTTTGTGACAAAAAGTATCTCAATTAGACTACTGATAATATCATTGCTTGCAAAAATTTTATTGCATTGTTGTCACATCTGTAATTGTCATTAGTGCAAGAAGAGAAGTTAAGTTTGTGTCACAGTTTTTCCATATGTATACCTTTAATCTTGAGTTTATACCTTCTTATCTTATCTCATCTTATCAGATTAGATATACATATTATCTTGTTTGCTTTTAGTAATACTCCTTTTAGATCAGTTTTCCAAAGTTATTCCATTAAGATATCATATGCCAATCCCTTCTTTGATCCTTAATTATTCTAGATTGATCCAGTAATCCAAATGGGACAAGCCATTGATCCACCACATGTACTCCAGTCCAGACTGGCATCCAGATCAGACTAACATGTGATTATGGTACTTGGCATCAACTTGGCAGTAGTGGCTAGGTACTATATAGTATTAGAAATAAGGTTCTACCAGAATGTATTTAAGTAGGACCATCTGAGGCTGTTACAAGTACTTACCTCTGTACTATTCTTTGAGCAAGAGTAAAGATAGCAAGGGCAGTTGCTTGTGCACAGATAATGCAGTAAAGCAAAAAAAAAACAAATTAATTGATCTGAGGAGCAATACTCAGAAGTACAGGCCTTATATATCTACAAAACTATATGTAACTATTTGTACAATGTAAATGACTGACAACAGATCTATCAGATATCTGAGTCATGTGTTTAACCAGTGACCAATGGCATAAGTCCCTCTATTCTACAATGTTCCATGACATTCCATGAGGCTGTGCATATGACTCAATGTTGGAGAAAATGTGAATACTCAGATTCTATTCCCAAGCGAAGAATATAAGTAAAGGGGTAGAAAGAAGAAGAGGCTAGCTCGTATGCTTACCTATTCCCAAGCAAAGAATCTTTAAAGCTGGGGAATAGGTGGCAAGAGCAGTATGGTATATATACTACTCAAAGATAAATAAAGATAAATAAAGGGATATAATCTCCTGGGTGAGGAGGAAGGGGGGGGGGGGGGGTCAGAATGAAGGTATCAAAGTGGGAGTCCTGAGTGAAGAGTGTAGCACACAGACTAGGGGACACATAAGCTGGATTGGCATGTATGCGTAAGCCCATGTCATGTGCAGTCAATGTGGGAAAGGGACGGAGTCATATGAAATCATAACTGGTCATCTGACTCGACACATGTTCATCTAGAACAAGATCAGGTCATCAGACTCAACACGAAACAAAGGGCATATCATAAATGGGAATATGGAGATGGGTAGAGTGGGTATAGGGTATGGATGAGCAGATGTGTGTAGGTAAGGGTGATGTGTAAGAGATGAGATGGAATAATGTGTATTATGTATTGAAGATATAATGGAAGGGGAATAATAGAAAAGGAAAAAGAAAAGGAGAATGAGATGATGAAGGTGCTTGATGGGTGTCAATATGCATGTAAATGCTGGGTGAGTGCTTGGTTGATGTGGTGTAGATGCTTGGTGGGCGTCTGAGTGTTGGGCATTTATGTCGAGGGCTCTTATGAGCCCTGACACTCAATCATGATGCAATATGACTCCAAAGGTTCTGGGGTGTTCCATAACCTTCTGGAAAGTTCTAGAGAAGTCTTGGCATGTGAAGATATTACTAATAAAGATTATATAATAAGAATAGACGCCTTGGATAAGTGCTGAGGCATAAGCACCCACAATAGCTGCTCAAGGGTGTTAGCGCCTGAGGATTACTAGAAGAATGCATGATAATCAAAGGGAAATAATAGTATAAATGCTGTCACATGTAGAAAACCATGACATTACCCTCTCTTCTAAGATTGAACTCCATTGAGAGTGTTTAAGTTGAACCAGTAGATCCAAATCCTTTGCTTCCTCATTCAGTTTCTCCAATGTTATCGACTTGTTTAACTTTGACCATTGTGATTCTTTCACAGATAAGTTGAGCAATATGATCACCAATGGAAATGTTAAATGTATTGTCTGAGTTATTGACAAGTACAACTTTAAGTTCACCAGTGAAGTCTCTGTTGACAACTCCAGCTGTGATGTCAATGCCTTTAAGTGAAAGTCCACTTCTTGGTGCAATGCAAGTATAGGTGCTATGTGGAGCTTTAATCTTGATACCAGTAGGTATAAGGGTGTGAGAATGAGAAGCAAGTTTAGCATTTGAGTTAGCATACAGATCTAAACCTGTAGCTTCCACTAATCCCTTTAGTGGTAACTTTCCACCAGCAAGTTCTACAAGTAAGGTAAAATTGGATTGCAGAAGAGTATTGATCTCATTTTTGGAGTTTTTTATAGTGCGTAAAGCTTTGTGATTTTGGGCTTTATATTCATGGAGAGCTTGTTTAGCATGTGAGAGGTTTTTCTCTGGTTCCCAAGTATCATGTTCATAACCAAAACCTTTCCATCTAACCAAGTATTGAGTGGTTTTTCCATATTGATGATGTTGTAGGATTCTTTCGACTTCCCACTCCTCTTTACCAGAAACCACTATTGGCTTAGGAGTAGTAGGTGTTTGGCCTGGAATGATAGAGTTGACATATGGAGCTAACTTTGAGGCATGGAATACAGGATGATAGCCATGGTATTTAGGAGGTAGGTCAAGTTTGAAGGTAACTGGTGACAGTCTCTCAATAATCTTGAAAGGGCCTTCAAATTGTGGTTTAAGTGATTCATTCTTTGATTTATCCTGATAGTCTTTCAGGCTCAAGAGAACTTTATCACCAACTTTGAATGGTACATTTTTTACCTCTTTATTGTAATACCACTTCATCCTTTCAGCTGCAAGTTTAAGAGCTGCTTTTGCCTGCTCATGGGCTTCAAGTCTTCTTCGCATTAATTCATTAAGATCAATGGTAGCAGTTTCTTTTAACAATGTTGGACCAGCTCTAGGATGATGACCATATTCTAAGAAAAATGATGTTTTGTGAGTACCTTCATGTGCATGATTGTTATATGCAAACTCAGCACTAGGTAAGAGTTGCACTCAGTCATCGAGGTTGATATCAATGTAGCAGTGTAGATATTGCTCAAGAATTTGGTTGACATGCTCAGTCTGACCATCAGTTTGAAAATGGTAGGCTATTGTCATAGTGGACTTGATACTCAAATGTTTGCACCATTCCTGAAAGGGGTTTGAAGCAAACTGTGTGCCTCTATCAGAAATGATTTGTAGAGGTAGACCATGAAGTGGATAGGTTTTATTATAGAGAAGTTGAGCCAGATCCTTCTTCTTGAAGTAATCCACTACTACAAATATTGCATTGTAACCCTCTGATTCTGGCAATGAAGGTATAATATCTGTGGAAACTATCTCCCATGGAGCATTTGGTACTTCATTTGGTATAAGTGGTCCAAATTGTGCATGTCTGCGATCTTTTATCTGCTGACAAGTGTCACAACCAGCTACATAGTTCTTGATGAAAACTAATATTCCAGGCCACCAGTAATTTCTGATAACTAGCTTATATGTTTTCCAATGTCCAGGATGTCCAGCTGATGGTAAATCATGATGCATTTGAACTATCCTCCTTCTTAGATGTTCATCAGTGCTTCTAGGTATGTAGACTTTTTCTCAGTGTAATAGTAGGCCATTCTCAAAGTTCCAATCTTCTAATGACTTCTTGAATTTTCTAGGTCCAGATTCTAAGAGACTTTGGTAGTTTTTGGTAACCTCATCAGATAGCAATGCTTCTTTCACCTTTTTAAGGAGTTGATCATCATTGATCTCTGATGCATGAGTAGGCTCGATAGCCTGAATAGCGAAAAATTCAGGTTTGAGAAGGATATTATTGTGATTATCAAGCTTTACCCCCTTTTCATGATCTGGTTGTCTGGACAGAGGATCTTTAGCTTGCATTGTTTTTCTGGGTTTATGATGGAGGGAAAAATTAAATTGTGTTAAAAAGAGTGACCACCATGCTTGTTGTCGTATCAATTTCTCTGCAGACTTAAAGTATGTTAAATTCTGGTAATCTGACCATATTTCAATCCTTTCAAAATGTCCTTCACAATAATGACAATATTCATCAAGACCTCTAATGATGGCTAAGAGTTCTTTATTGTAGATCTCATAGTTGCATTCAATGCTTTAGAGTAATAAGCAACTAGGTGCCACCTCTTGTTGACAGGGTCCAGTTGAGAAAGAACCACTCCAGTTGCAAACTCACTAGCATCAGTAGAGAGTCTGAATGGATTAACATCATCAGGAATCTTAAGGACAGGAGCAGAAGTGAACATCTGTTTCAGCATATCAAATGCTTCTTGTTGCTCTTTATCCCAAGTCCAAGGAATATCTTTTCTAGTGAGAGACATAAGTGGCTTGGCAATCTTGCTGAATCCTTCAATAAAGCATCGATAGAAATGGGCAAAACCAAGAAATGCCTGGATGTGCTTCACTTTTGCAGGTATGGGCCAGTTAAGGACTGCCTCAACCTTAAAAAGGTCCATCTCAACTTGTCCTTCTTTAATAATCATGCCAAGGAATTGAATGGATGATTGTTCAAAGAAGCATTTTTCAGCTTTAGCAAACAGGTCATTGTCTCAAAGCCTTTTCAGCACTTTTTTAACAACATGTCTGTGTTCCTTTTCATTGTTGCCAAAAATTAATATATCATCCAAGTACACCATTACAAGTCCTTGACATATCAAATTTTCAAGGATTGTATTCATCATATTTTGAAAAGTGGCTGGTGCATTGCAAAAACCAAAGTATAGGACCTTTGCCTTAAATAAACCATGTCTGGTGATGAATGCCGTTTTTTGTTCATTGCCTTTGCAAATGTGAATATTGTTATAGCCCCAGCAGAAATCTATCTTAGTGGAGATCAATGCTTTACTGAGGGCATCATACATGTCTTGCATTCGAGGGATAGGATAACAGTTCTTGACTGTAATGTCATTGAGGTTGTGGTAATCCATGCAAGGTCGTAGGTCACCATTAGCTTTTGGTATAAAGAAGAAGCCTGCTGCTAATGGACTAGTTGGAGGTCTGATATAACCTTTCCTAAGTTTTTCATTGATCCAAAGATCTAATGAGTTCCATTGTTTTGGAGTAAGAGGATATACTTTTGAGGGTTTTGGTAGATCTTTTCTAGGAATAAAATTAATTGGATGGTCATATAGCTTGTGAGTAGGCATTCACTCAGATTTGGTTTTTGAGAAGACATCGCCATAGTTGTGTAGCCAGTCAGGAACATGCTGTTTCCAGTCGCAAGTATCTTCATCAGATTCTGACTCATCAAGGCCATCTTTGTCTGTCAATGAAGTGATCTATTGTGCCATGACACAGTCATCTGGGTCATCTAGATCAACTAGACTAATAAAATTATCAAAAATCGTATCCTTATTTCCTATTTATTTTCAATTATCTAATATTTATTTTTATTTTTATTTTATTTTTGATTTACTTTTCTTAAGTGCCCAAGAACCACATGACTGCTTACTTAATCCAGATTAGATTAGATAACATCATGATCACATGATGCATTACCTTTTGAGCCATCTTTGGAGATCCTGGGCATTGAGATATTCTTGGTGGCGTCATTAGTCTTGGAGTCATCATCCCAGTTCATGGCTTATCTCTACCCAATGAGATTTTAGCAATACCAGACACTAATGATGTCATTATGAGGTCATAGATAAATACCCATAGAATAGTCTGGAATAGTGTAAACATGTATATATGACCTTGAAGAATATATAAGTGGATGAGGTTGGCTCTGGGGGTTTTCTTCAGTTTTGACCTTGTCTACTCTGCCAAGCTAGCTTTGTCCCAGAGACTTCAGTGCAACCTGCACTAATAGGCTACTAAGAGGTGAGTACATATCATTAGGATTCTTGTATCCATCTCATCTCCCCTGCCAGACAGTAGTGAGTGTCTTTGCAACCATGCCACTGGTAATACCTGAGCACCACCATGTGGGTGATCTCTTGTAGTAGGCCTATTTGATAATGTGTAGAGATGTATGCTGAGTAGTTGATGATCCTTTCATTATCTATTTATTGTTTTTGGGGCCAAGTGCCCTTGTCGCTGACAAAAATGATTGTGAGGATCTATCTCTCCTATTTCATCCAGTGATAGATCCCAAAGATTGGATGGAAGTTCATTGGATTCAGCTTTCATGTCAGTTATTTTATGAGCCCTACTAATAAAGCAGGACATCGGGCACCTGGTGTACTCCCATTCTCCTGCTGCCTAGTCAATCTGTGGTGTCATGGTTTTTTACATGTGACAGTATTCACACCATTTCTTCCCTTCAATTACCTCACATTCTTCTAGTAACCTTTAAGTGTTAATACCCTTGAGTGGTTATTGTGGGTGCTTAATTTTTAGTGTTTATCCTAGGTGTCTATTCTTATTATATAATCATTGTTAGTAATATCTTTACACACCAAGACTTCTCTAGAATCTTCCAGAAGGTTATGAAACATGCCAGAACCTCAGAGTCATATATATAGCCTCATGGAATGTCATGGAACATTGTAGAATAGAGGGACTTATGCCATTGGTCAATTAGTTAAACACATGCTTCAGATGACTAATAGATCTGTTGGCAGTCGTTTACATTATACAAATAGTTACATACAGTCTTGTAGGTATATAAGGCCTGTACTTCTGAGTATTGCTCTTCAGATCAATCAATTTGTGCTCTTCCTTCGCTCTGCTGCATTATCTGTGCACAAGCAACTGCCCTAGTTGACTCTACTCCTGCTAAAAGTCATCACAGAGGTAAGTACTTGTAACATGTGGGTTGTGTTTGGTCAAATATGAGTAACCAATTATCATACTCTTGCTACCGAGTTGTGTAACAAAGAGGAAATATGATGATTGGTGATTGCCTATTTCAACTTGTGCAAGGATGAAATGTTTAATCATGCCTGCAGCATTGGAAGTGCTGTCCACATTTTGAACATGGTATGAAGTTGCCAATTTTCTAAGTTCCAGGTTGTTCTTTTCAGCAAATGATTTGTCAATGAAGTTCATTGTGGCTCCTGAGTCTACTAGAGCTTCAGTCTGCACTTTTTTACTTTGCACCCAGAGTGTAACAGGAATTTTGAATGAGGTTTTTGTTATGACAATAGGTAAAATCATCAATTAGCTTGTGTTTGCTTTCGGATTTCATGACCATTGAACTCATCTCTCTTTTCAGTAGTTACAACCTATTTTCGGCAATTACAACTGTTTTCCTCCATAAAGTAGTTGTCAGGGCTCATAAGAGCCCTTGACATAAACGCCTGATATTCTGATGCTCACCAAGCATCTACACCTTATCAACAAGTGCTCACCAAGCGTCTTTATTATCTCATTTTCATTTCTTTTTTCTTTCTTTTCGATACACCCTCTTCATTATATCTTCAATACATAATACGCATTACCTTATCTTCTCTTTTACACATCACCTTTACTTACACATATCTGTTCAGCTGTACTTTATACCCACTTTACCCATCTCCATATTCCCATTTATGATATGCTTTTTTTGTTTCGTATTGAGTCCAATGACTCGATCTTGTTCTAGATGAACATGTGCTGAGTCAGACGACTAGTTATGATCTCATATGACTCTGTCCCCTTCCCACATTGACTGCACATGACACAGGCTTACGCATACATGCCAACCTAGCTTATGTGTCTCCTGGTCTGTGTGCTACACTCTTCACTCAGGACTCCCACTTTGATACCTTCATTCTGACCCCCCCACTTCTCCTCACCCAGGAGATTATATTCTTTTATTTATCTTTATTTATCTTCGAGTAGTATATATACTGTACTGCTCTTGCCACCTATTCCTCAGCTTTAAAGATTCTTCGCTTGGGAATAAGTAAGCAACTATGAGCTAGCCTCCTCTTTCCACACCTTTACTTATATATTCTTCGCTTGGGAATAGAATCTGAGTATTCGCTTTTTTCTCAACAGTAGTGTACACACATATAGCTTATGTGTCCTTAGCTTACGCATATATATGACTCGAACTACGCTTTCCTTTCCTAGCCAAAACCTAATACCATGAACAGTATAAATACTTCCACTTCAATACCATACTCCTTAGCTTGACCTCTTGTACTATCTCTTACTTCACTAAGCGAATATTATCTTGACATGCCTCATTAACGCCTTTGATGGATCGCTCAACTCAGCTAATCGCTGGCCACAACTGCTTTCGTCATCTTACTCACCCTTAATGGAGTACCGAGGTATTTCCATCAGCTCGTGCAACGCGTTAAGGCAACATTGTCGTAACAGTTTTTTTATTGCGAGAAACATTTGTTACAGACAACTCCATACTGTTACATTTTATATAAGTTCCAATCAGGGTGCTACTATTCCCAGACTATAAGTTGCAGATGTTGGCCACTACAGTCCCTTGGGAAAATTCAGAGATCACTAAGATTTGTTTGGCCATTTATCTGATTCATCACCTAAGTTATTGCCCCCAGGTGTTGCCTCCATTTCAGCAGACAAGGAATCTTCATCTGGGATCTCTACAATTCTCGCAGTTGAAATACTAGCTGTCCATTTAGTAGAGGTTGATGGGCCAGCATCAGAGTCTGACAAATCATAGCCTTCTCCCATTAATTCTGCAAATTGCTTTTGTAGCTCATTGATACGAGCCTTGAATTGTATATGGTTTTGTTTACCTTCTTTCTTATCCTTGCTGGGAGAAGATGAAGACTTTGAGAGTAAAGACTTTTTGTTCTTCAGTTTAGATCAGCAATCAGCAGTATTGTGTGTGTTTTTGTAATGTGAGTTGTTTTTGTTGCAGTATGAACAGAATTTCTTCTCAGAAGTTTGAGAATTGACCTCCTTGCCTTTGCCTTTAATCTTCTTTGCCAAGTCTACCTTCATAGCATTAGAATCCTTTCCTCTCCCATTGTTTGAACCAGTACTAAAAATAGAACCTTTAGTGCAATCAGGATGTAGTACTTTGAAGGCTTTAAGTAGCAGTTCTAAGTATGCATCCCAGTTATTAGGTAGTTTGCCCTCTACTTCATATATAACAATAGCATTACGAAGTTCTTGTGGGATCACAAGGGTTAGCTTGTCAATGTGAATCTTGTCTTCATAATCTGCAAGATGAGCAAGGGTACAATACTGTTCTGCAAACTTGATAAAGTCCTTCTTAGCAAGATCCTTGTTATTCCATAAAGCTGATAATTTCTCCTTGGCAGTATCAATATTGCTCCTCTTTCCATAAACACCACTCAACTCCTTTATAAAGTCTTGCCAAGTGCCAAGGTCACATCCCTCTCGGTTGTCATCAAATTTGCGCTGCATGTATACTGCGGTGGAACCATGTAGTCAAGTCAATGCACAAATAATTTTTTGCTGATTAGTGTTGAAATCAGTTGCTGTGCAATATAATGAGACTTGATTAAACCATGCATCAAGGGCCATCTTATTTGAAGCTCCTTCAAATGTAGGAGGGTCAGAAATCTTCATATGATTTGCAGCTCCTTGTGCAGCTTGATTGTATAGCTGTTGTACTTCTAACTTGAGAGTGGTCAGATAGGCATAGATGTTGTTGAATGCAGCATTGATATGCTTATTCTAAAGGTTGATAATATTTTTGAGGTATTCTCTGACTAACTCCTTAGTAAGGTCATACATGTTGGTTGCTATTTGAGATAAGAAAGCTCTGGGCTGGTTAGCCATTGTTAGCGACCGCGTCAAGCACTCGCCAACCCTGATGAATAGCATCATGAAATAAGTAAGAATGTGAGAAGATGGACTCTACCCTTGATAGGGGACAGGCCTTAAGCCATCCATATGAAACATAACGTGGTGGTTGGTGGATGCACGTGAAGCATCTCACTCCACAACAACCAGATAAGAAGAATTATTTAATGATGATCTGCTTACTACTATGAGTACTTGTATCATAATGAGTATATGTCTTGGTTGTCAGAGTAAGGGCACTAAAGTACTTAGGCTGCGCGGCTCAATGAGGGCAATAAAGACCAGATCAGAACTGGGGAGCTACCTGCCAGTTAGCTCCAGTATTTATAGATAATCTAACTATCTACGCACAAACCATTGTGCTAATACTTGCACAATGATTGTGTACTATGGCGCAATCATGACACACATTTCTAGTACATTCTATGGGTCATATGCCTAATGGTCTCCCTCGGTTATTCGCTAACCAGTTTGTATCTTTTTGGAGGTGACTGCCATTTGGGAATGTACTTAATGTAGTAATTGTGATCACCTACGTATGTAATTGTTTTATCTAATCATGCTGACTAATCTGATAAATGAATGACATAATAAATTAAAAGGAAAGTGAAATTAATAATGATATTTTAGGTGTCTATATAAGTGTCTATAAATAGGAATAAAGATAATAAATTAAAAATAAAATTAGCCCATTCATGACAGCCATTTGGTTCAGGTTTATATCTTCAAGAACACATTGTTCAAAGTTTTCAACCCTGTATTCAGGAAATCCTGATTGATATACTTGATATGCCATTTCTACAGGAACACATTAGATTTCAACAAAGTGGGATTTGAAACATAGGATTTGCAAGGAACGTGTCAAGAATCATATTCTTATTCCCTATTTATTTCCAATTATCTAATATTTATTTTTATTTTTATTTTATTTTTAATTTCCTTTTATTAGGCACCCAAAAACCATGTGACTGCTTACTTAATCCAGATTAGATTAGAATCACATGATGCATTACCTTTTGAGCCACCTTCAGAGATCCTGGGCATTGAGGCATTCTTGGTGGCATCATTAGTCTTGGAGCCATCATCCTGGCTCATAGCTTATCTCTACCCAATGGAATCTTAGCAATACCAGATACTGGTGATGTCATTATGAAGTCATAGATAGATACCCATAGAATAGTGTAAATATATACATACAACCTTGGAGAATATATAAGTAGGTGAGGTTGGCTCTAGGGGTTTTCCTTAGTTTTGACCTTGTTTATTCTGTTGAGCTAGCTTTGTCCCAGAGACTCCAGTGCAACCTGCACTAACAGGCTATTAAGAGGTGAGTATGCATTGTTAGGATTCTTGTATCCATCTCATCTCCCCTGCCAGACAGTAGTGAGTGTCTTTGCAACCATGCCACTGGTAATACCTGAGCACCACCATGTAAATGATCTCTTGTAATAGGCCCATCTGATAACATGTAAAGATGTGTGCTGAGTAGTTGATGCTCTTTTTCTTTATCTATTTATTATCTTTGGGGCCAAGCACCCTTGTTGCTGACAGAATGCTTTAGTCGGACAAATAATAAACAGAGGATATTTCTAATGTAGCTAAGTGCATGTAATATTTCTTGAATCCTCTAGTCTCAACCATCCCCCAATACTCCTCTTCAGTGTACCACTTATCCCATCCCCATCTATGATTAGCATAGGAGAATTCAAACCAGGCCCAGAAGAAAGCTATTTCATTGTGTTCTTCTTTAGTCATTCAGTTGAAGACAACTTCTAAAACTTGTTCAACTGTGGATTTGGTGGTATAGTTGGTCATGTCTAAAAGTAGGAGCAGGTCAGATGGTTTGTTGACATAAGTACATAAAAAAGATTCCTGATGCCATAGTGAAAGCAAAGATAATTCTATTGACTATGTGAAGATAATATCTGCTAATTGTTCACAGATCTCTGGTAAGTGCATACTAAGGTTCTCTATAGAGACCTTTCCAATACATTTACAAGCCCCTTTGATTTGCCTCCATTGTGAGTTGGACCAAGAGTGGCCAATTGTCTCCAGCTTCTCATAATAGTCCTGAAAGCATTTCCACCATCTCCAGAGTGCATTGCACCTCTCTAAAGGTATAGATGGAGCTTCTTTCATGTCCTCCTCTCTTAACTTCACAAATACCAGGTTCATTCTAATCTTTATAGCTTCAAAAAGGACCTGATACTCTTCAATGCATTTGAGTATCTTGGTTTTGCAGAAGTGAATGTGGCTAGGAACTGGTGGAGCTAAATTTGGAAGTAGTAGTGGCAATGATAAGCAGGTTGCAAGTGGTGGATCTTCAATCTGTTGCATCAAGGTAAGAGTTGTAATGCATTGGTGGAGGCTCTTTGCAGCTGCCTCTCTCTACCTGGCACTTGGATTTCAAGTACAGCTTGGGCTTCTGATGTAACCTTCTATACAGTGTGTCAAGTACATGGCCAGACAGCATAGTTTCTTGTGCTTTTGGCATCTGGTATGGCAAGATTAATAACACTCCTATTACAGCAAGCACTACCATGGAAAAAGGAAAAACTACTTCTCCATCTCCAATTGTCAGTTGTGGTCATAGTAGTGATGCAGCACAACCAGTCACAAGGTGGAGCACACCAGAACATGAGTATGATGGTTGGCTGATCTGCACAAGAGTCAGCGTCTGCCTGGTCTCTCTCACCAGATCAGAGGAAATTAGGATGCTCAGTAGGGTTTCACCTTTACTGCAAACTTGTTTGACAGATGTATTACATGTTGTCAACACTGCCAGTGACAAGCTGACTGTTTTCACACATGGTGCTCATGGTCTGTCCAAAGACAGCTGTACTATTGTCACTAGGACACAGTGTACCCCTTGTGCCTAGGGTCCGGCATACTGTTTACCATGCAGGCCAAAGCACTACTCTCACTGTTACATGAGGTGGTTCATGGGAGGAGTCAATCATCCCTGGTGGTGATGATGACAAAGATATAACCAGTAATGACTCTGGGAGGATTAGTAGGTGGTGTTCACAATGAACAGCAAAGGTTGTCCACTACTACTAGCACAAGAAGGGAAACAAAGGAGCTCATCATCTCTGACAATGACAATGAGTGAAAGAAGGAAATGATGGAGAGATCAATTAATATGTTATAAGTACTTACCTCTGTACTATTCTTTAAGCAGGAGTAGAGATAGCAAAGGCAGTTACTTGTGCACAGGTAATGCAGAAGAATGAAGAAAAAACAAATTGATTGATCTGAGGAGTGATACTCAGAAGTACAGGCCTTATATATCTACAAGACTGTATATAACTATTTGTACAATGTAAATGATTGACAACAGATCTATCAGATATCTGAGTCATGTGTTTAACCAGTGACCAATAGCATAAGTCCCTCTATTCTACAATGTTCCATGACATTCCATGAGGCTGTGCATATGACTCAATCATGATGCAATATGACTCTGAGGTTCTGGGATGTTCCATAACCTTCTGGAAAGTTCTAGAGAAGTCTTGGCATATGAAGATATTACTAATAAAGATTATATAATGAGAATAGATGCCTTGGATAAGTGCTAAGGCATAAGCACCCACAATAGCTGCTCAAGCATGTTAGCACCTGAGGATTACTAGAAGAATGTGTGATAATTGAAGGAAAATAATAGTATAAATGCTGTCACATGTAGAAAACCATGACACCAATTATGTGGTCTATAACATTAGAGGATGAAGAGAGATAAGGATTGTAGAGGCCTTTCAAGGCCTTTATATACTTTACATGCTATTTATAGAGCATTGTATTTATTTGTACTAAGAACAAATACTACCTATTGTTTACAATTACAATAGATGTTCAACACTCAAGTCACTCCAAGTCTCAAGGACTCAGCACAAATGCTGGCTGCCTGGGTGTGTCATTCACTGGCTTTCCCTTTTCATTTCAAACTATTCTGGTTAGGACACCAGCCCAAAACATGCATAAAGAACAAGCAGAGACTGGGACAACCTCTTCAGGGTGACCTCCCCTTGACAGAGAGTAGCTCTAGGGTGACTTTCCTGTTTCTGATTCTCCTGACAAACATGGGTCTTGATAAGGCTGTGTAAGGTAAAGAACAGCCTGATCTTCAGATTGGGTATAACACTGGCCAGGTTGACTTGTTCCTGGTTGATAAATAGTGTTATGTGACTAGTGATGGATTGCTCCTGAACTCAGTCACTAACATTGTACCTCTGGGTTTCACTTCCCAGATCAATCAATTTGTTTCTTAGACTGGTACCACCATCTGAGTATGCTTAATCCCAGTAATGTGACTCTTCTTCTGCAAGATCCCTTATTAGTTAGTTGTCCTGTAACATAAGCTAACTTGGCAGAGTAAACAAGGTCAAAACTAAGAAAAACTGTACAAGACAACTAACCAACAAGAGATCTTGCAAGAGAAGAGTCATAGTACTGGGGTTGAGTGTACTCAGATGATGGTGGTATCAGTCTAAGAGACAAGATTGATTGATCTAGGAAGCAAAACCCAGAGATACAAGCCTTATATACATGAAGGTTATATGTATGTATTTGTTATTATTTGTAGTGCATTGACTAATTGATCTGCCTGATGAAAGTCATGTGACTACTTAGGGATCCAATAGCTAAGTATAGTACTGTGTACATAACTAGAAGTATTCTAGGATATTCTACAAGGTACAGCATATGACATAAGTCATGATGCAATCAGAGATCTAACAAGAGTTCTAGAGTACTCTGGAACCATCTATAGATGTCATGACTGAAGGACATCAATGAAAGGTATGGAATATGGTATGTAACAAGTAAGTGCTTATACTAATGTATTATGAATAACTGCTCAAGGTGTCTAAGGACATTTGAGAAATAACCTAAGGGTTAACTGCTCTAGGTGCTTAAGGCTTGACTAGTGCTTAAGGTAAGAGGGTGTTTATGAGATAGCCACTAGGTAGTAGCAACTTAGTATATCTAAGGCTTATAACCAGTGCTTAAAATACAAGAGTGTGAAGACATTAAGGAATGTTACTACTAGGGCATATAATGTAACCTAGGAGATGATAGCCACTTATAGTGTTTAAGGTAAAGTAGTTATTTGTGTTATAAGGGCATCCAAGGTTAAGGATAAGCACTTAGAAGAATTGAAGTGACAAGAAGAAAGAAATAATTGGATGTTGATGATGTAATCATGCAACAAATATGTCCAAATATGGAAAACCATGACAAAAACCCCCAAAGCCAACCTAGCCCACTTATATATTTACCAAGGTCCATATGTATATGTTTATACTATTTCAGACTATTTTATGTTACAGGACAACTGACTAACAGGGGATTTTGCAAGAGAAGAGTCACAATGTTGGGGTTGAGCATACTCAGATGATGGTAGTATCAGTCTAAGAGACAAATTGATTGATCTGGGAAGCAAAACCCAGAGATACAAGCCTTATATACATGAAAGTTATATGTATGTATTTGTTGGTGTTTGTAGTGCACTAACTAATCAATCTACCAGCCTGATGAAAGTCATGTGACTGCTTAGGGGTCCAATAGCTAAGTATAGTACCATGTACATAACAAAGAGTATTCTAAAATATACTACAAGGTACAACATATGATGTAAGTCATGATGTAATCAGAGATCTACCAAGAGTTCTAGAGTATTCTGGAATCAACTATTGATGTCATAATGGGTAATGACTAAGAGATGTCAATGAAAGGTATGAAATACAGTATATAATGAGTAAGCACTTATACTAGTGTGTTATGAGTAACTGCTCAAGGTGTTTAAGGACACTATCACGGTTTTCTACGTGTGACAGTATTCACACTATTTCTTCCCTTCAATTACCTCACATTCTTCTAGTAACCCTCAAGTGCTAACACCCTTGAGCGGCTATTGTGGGCACTTATGCCTCAGCGCTTATCCTAGGTGTCTATTCTTATTATATAATCATTGTTAGTAATATCTTCGCATGCCAAGACTTCTCTAGAATCTTCCAGAAGGTTATGGAACATGCCAGAACCTCAGAGTCATATTACATCATGACTGAGTCATATGTATAGCCTCATGGAATGTCATGGAACATTGTAGAATAGAGGGACTTATGCCATTGGTCAATTAGTTAAACACATGCTTCAGATGATAGGTCTGTTGGCAGTCATTTACATTGTACAAATAGTTACATACAGTCTTGTAGATATATAAGGCCTGTACTTCTGAGTATCACTCCTCAAATCAATCAATTTGTGCTCTTCCTTCACTCTACTGCATTATTTGTGCACAAGCAACTGCCCTAGTTGACTCTACTCCTGCTAAAAGTCATTACAGAGGTAAGTACTTGTAACAGACACTTGGGTAATAACCTAAGGGTTAACCACTCTAGACACTTAAGGTGACTAGTGCTTGTCAGGGCTCATAAGAGCCCTCGACATAAACGCCCGACACCTTGACACCCACCAAGCGTCTACATCTCATCAACAAGCGCTCACCAAGCGCTTACACCTACCTTGACGCCCACCAAGCATCTCTATTATCTCATTTTCCTTTTCTTTCTTCTTTCTTTTTGATACACCCTTTTTCATCATATCTTCGATACATAATACGCATTACCCCATCTTCCCTTTTACTCATCATTACCACCTACATACATCCGTTTACCCGTATCCTATACCCTCACTTACGCAATCCTATCTCACTTTTCTCATCTCCGTTTCCCCTTTATGGTATACCCTTTGTTCTCTATTGCATCCGATGATTCGATCTTGTTCTAGATGAACATGTGTCAAGTCAGAAGATCGATTATGATTTCATATGACTCCGTCCCCTCCCACATTGACTGCACATGACATGGGCTTACGCGTACATGCCAACCCAGCTTACGCGTCTCTTGGTTTGTGCGCTACACTCTTTGCTCAGAACTCCCACTTTGATACGTTCATTCCTACTCCCCCACTTCTCCTCACCCAGGAGATTATATCCGTTTATTTATCTTTATTTATCTTCGAGTAGTATATATACCGTACTGCTCTTGCCACCTATTCCCCAGCTTTAAAGATTCTTTGCTTGGGAATAGGTAAGCATACGAGCTAGTCTCTTCTTTACTCACCCTTTTACTTATTATTCTTCGCTTGGGAATAGAATCTGAGTATTCGCTTTTTCTGCAACAGTGCTTAAGGTAAGAGGGCATCTATGAGATAGCTGTTAGGTAGTAGCAACTCAGGATATCTAAGGCTTATAACCAGCACTTAGAATACAAGAGTGTGAAGACATTTAGAAATAATACTACTAGGGCATATAATGTAACCTAAGAGAGGATAGCCACTTATGGTGTCCAAGGTAAAGTAGTTACTTGTGTTATAAGGGCATCCAAGGTTAAGGGTAAGCACTAAGAAGAAGTGAAGTGATAAGAAGGATGTCAGGAACCGTATCCTTATTCTCTATTTATTCACTAATTATTTAATTTTTATTTTTATTTTCTTTTTCCTTTCATTTTATCTCTTAGGCGCCAGGAACCACGTGACTTGCTTACTTAATCCAGATTAGATTAGATTACATCTTGGCCACATGATGCATTACCTTTTGAGCCACCTTCAGAGGTCTTGGGCATCAAGGTATTCTCAGTGGCGTCATTAGTCTTGGAGCCATTATCCCAGCTCACAGCTTATCTTTACCCAATAGAATCTTAGCAATACCAGACACTGGTGATGTCATCATGAGGTCATAGATAGATACCCATAGAATAGTCTAGAATAGTGTAAACATGTACATATAGACTCTGGTGAATATATAAGTGGGCTTGGTTGGCTCTGGGGGTTTTCCTCAGTTTCGACCTTGTCTACTCTGCCAAGCTAGCTTTGTCTCAGAGACTCTGGCACAACCTGAACTAACAGGCTACTAAGAGGTGAGTGCACATTGTTAGGATTCTTGTATCCCTCTCATCTCTCCTGCTGGCTGGTAGTGAGAGTTTTCGCAACTATGCCACTGATGATACCTGGGCACCACTGTGTGGGTGATCCCTTGTAGTAGGCCCATCTGATAACATGTAGAGATGTGTGCCAAGTGGTAAATGTTTTCTTTCTTCCTTATTTATTGTTTTGTATATTGTCTTTGGGGCCAAGTGTCCTCGTCACTGACAAAGGAAGAGATAATCAGATATTGATGATATAATCATGCAACAAATATGACCAAACATAAAAAATCATGACATGTTATGGGTATTTGTCTATGACCTCATGATGACATCACTGGTGTCTGGTATTGCTAAGATCCCATTGGCTAGAGATAAGCCATAAGCTGGAATGATGGCTCTGAGACTAGTAATACTGCTGAGAATACCTTGATGCCCAGAATCTCTGAAGGTGGCTCAAAAGGTAATGCATCATGTGATCATGACATAATCTGGATTAAGTAAGCAGCCACATGGTTCTTGATGCCTAAAGAAAAGAAAAAGAAAAAGAAATAAATAAATTAAAATTAAAATTAAATAATTGTGAATAAATAAGAAATAAAGGTACAATTCCTGACACATTACAAGCTCAGAACTTACCACCAGGCACCAATATCAGGCATGCCAAGTACCGGTCTGTATACTCGGTCTGGATAACCATAAGTCTAGTCCATATTGACGGTCCATCCAACACTCCCCCATGCTAAGTACCATGATTAATGGTGCTAAGCATATCTATGATGGCAAGTAAAACTCAAGCCCAAGGTGCTCTCGGAATTGAAGGAACTTCTGCTTGTCAAGATTCTTTGTGAACATGTCTGCAGGATTTTTGCTTCCAGGTATGAAGACTACTAAGACTTTTTCATCTTCTATTAGATCACGTATGTAATGGTAGTGTATATCAATGTGCTTGGATCGTCTCTCTTGCACAAGGTTGGATCCAATAAATATTGATCCTTGATTGTCAGCACATATTAGCGGCCTGATCAAATCAAAACCAATCTCTGCAAAGAGATTCTTGACCCACATGACTTGTTGAGCACAGTCAGACAAGGCCATGTATTCAGCTTCTGTAGAAGACAGCGCTACAGTACGTTGACGATGTGTTTGCCATGTAACTGATGCAGCAGCCAGTTTCATAAAGTAGCCAGCCATTGATTTTCTACCATCTGGACTTGAACCCCAGTCCGAGTCTGTAAAAATGATTAATCCCAAGTTACTAGCCCCATTGTAGATGAGGGCATAGTCAGAAGTGCTTACTAGATATCGGCAAATGTACAACACTTTGTTGACATGATCTTCTGAGGGATTCGCAGCAAATTGCGATAGACGTATGACCACATAAGCAATGTCTGGTCTGGTCCCCAACATGAGATACAACAGTGATCCAATAATTGATTGAAATTGAGAGCGTAATTGAGGAGTACTATTTCCATCATTTGGTATAGGTTTATAACCATGTGGGAGTGGAGTAGATGCAACTTTTGCATTTTGCATGCCAAAGCATTCAACAACCTTTTTGAGATAGGTTGATTGATCAAGTGAAATACGCTTTCCTTGACGCTTGATATGCATTCCAAGGAATTCTATTGCATCACCTAGGTCTCTACATTCCCAATGCTCCATGAACTCAGATTTCTTCTTGGTTACAAGGCTCTGGTCAGGCCCCAGAAATAAGGCATCATCAACATAAACAATAGCAATAACAATCAAGCTATTTGTTTGTTGATGTATGAATATTCCAGCGTCAGATTTTAGTCTATGAAAGCCAAGTTCTTTCATTGACTGAACTAGCGCTTTCCACCATGAATTAGCAGCCTGTTTCAATCCATATAACGCTTTTAGTAAACGCATGACTTTGCATTCTTTGCCTTTGATCACAAAGCCCTCAGGTTGTTCCATGTAGATTTCCTCATCGAGGTCACCATACAGAAAAGCATCTCTCACATCTAATGTGACAGCGCACCAATCTTCAAGTGCAGCCAGTGCAAGCATAAGATGAACAGATTCATAGTGGACGACAGGAGAAAATATCTCATCATAGTCTACACCTTCAATCTGTGAGAAACCTTTGGCAACGAGTCTAGCACATTTGCGGCCATCGGACTTAACTGCAAATACCCATCTATTTTTAATAGCCTTTTGGCCAGATGGTAGGTCAACAAGTTTGAAGACCTTT
>KB722748.1:286874-304557 GCA_000349905.1 Volvariella volvacea V23 | reverse complement strand
CATAGGAGGTGAAGTTGTCAAAGAATGACATGAAGTACTTGTATTTGTGGTATGAATGTATTGGGAACTCTTTGAGATCAGAATGAATAAGCTCAAAGGGTGTAGTTGCTCGTGATGAGGATTTTTTAAATGACTTTGAAGGCATTTTGCCTTTCACACATGCAGGACAGATATTTGATTCTTTAGGAACATGAAGATTGGATGAGATGTCCTTAACATGTTTCTTCATTTTGCATAGAACATCCTTGGAAGGATGACCAAGACATCTATGCCATGTGTCATAGTCTGCAGCATTCAGCGTTGAAAATGTTATGTGCACTGACTCAACAGGTTCACCTTTCAACCAATAAATGGTTTGACCAGGAACCAGAGGTTCTGCCATCATTACCACCTTGCTATCTCTTTTGAAGGTAAACATGTTACTGTGCCCTTCTAATGAAAGGCCTTCATTCAGCATCTGACCAACTGATAAGTTTAGCAGTCATGTTTGGGACATGCATTACTGGGTATAGTCTAGTTGTAACCCATCTAGGATTTTCATTCTGCACTTTATGTCATAGAAGTATTGTTCCTTTGCCTTCAGTATATATTGGCTGGGGTCCAGCTTGTTGTACTGATATCTTTTCTTCAAGTGACTCATAGTCAATGAAGTCAGATTTAGAGTAGGTAAAATGAATAGATGTGCCCGAATCAATGATCCAGTGTTTTGTGGTGTTAAACTGATGATGATGATGATGATTTTGTTTTCCTTTTCCCTTATATTTTGAACAAGATGCAACATGATCCATATATTTTAGATCTATGTTAAGTACATGCGATGAGAATGAATATCTACACACAGCTAATCAGCATACATAGCGCTGTGCAGTCACATTAGTACAATGCATCTTGAGATTGGGATAGAAGACGTACTTGGGGTTGGATTCATATCCGATCGAGACAACATCATCAGAGTCATAGTTGCTGGAGTGCTCACTTAAGCCAAAGATCTCCCACTCTTCATCACGTTCCTCATCAGAGGTTGTATATTCATACATCTGTTTCTTTCTCTTTGTAGGCCTAGACGCTTCATCCTTATCCTTAAGAGTAGTGCTATTAGCAAGCATCATCTCAAGGTTTGAGAAAGTCTGTGTTGTTGGTGTAACATCCATGCACTCAGCCAAAGTGCAAGCTGCATTAACAAAGGGAAAGACAGAGTGATGATGGGATTGACCTGTATAGGCCTGTGCAGGAGCATCGTGTATGTGTTCAAAAAGAAAATGAGCGGCAGGTAAAATGATCTCATTAGAGGTCATGGTTGGAGTAGAGTCAGGGAAGGTGTCAAGGACATGAACAGCTGATGCCAAATGAGAGTGAGTATGTGAATGCAAGTTGTTCTTGTTCTTCTTTTTATCACCCCTGTTCCTGCGCTTGCCGGAACGTTTACCACACTTGTTTGACTTCTTGTCGCTATCGCCAGATGACTTCTGCTCTTTCCACTTTGGGTCTCCTTCTTTGCACTTTACAGCTGAAATCTTCTTGGCCTGAGATATGCCATTAGTGACATTTGACTTTCAGTTATATTTAGCTACAATCGCAGCATTGACAATGTCAAATGTGAGGCCATCCATGTCATATTGCACAAGAAGAGTCATAGAGACATTATCCCATTTCTGGAAAATAGCAGTAAGAAGCATCATAGCTTGTACAAACTCCGGGATAATGACATCATTGTTGTGGAGTCATCAGAAGTAGGTAGCAAGCATCTGGCATTCACTTTCAGGATTATAATTACTGGAAATCCTAAAGTTCATAGCCTTGTGAAAGTCACCAAAGACGATTGCTGCGTTCAGTGTACCAAACTTTTCCGCCAGCTGGGTCCAAGCAGTGTGAGACGTATCATTGTCCTTGATGAGGTACTTGAAGTTGTTGGCAACTCGAAGGGTAATACAGCCAAGAGCCTGGTCATCCCTGTTAATCCAGTTCTGATGTTCTCTATGGTTGTCATCATCATCCGGTACCTCCTCAACCATCGCTTCATTACCAACAACCAACTGCCAAAAGCCTTGTGAGTGCAAGAAGGCTTTCATAGAATCAGCCCATTTCCTATAGTTGGGACTAGTAAGCTTATTGATTCTTTCAAGAAAGGTCTTTGTGGACATTGTTCCTAGGAATAGACATAGTCAGTAACAATGTACGCAAAGTACAAAAGCAGCCATGGTAGGCGCTGTCGTTCAACATGTCTACCTCTAAGGACATCTGCCATGGTGCTTACAGCAGCCTAGCATAGTCTCAGAGTAGGTGATGATCATAGGTGTTGGTGCAGCCAGACATATGCATTTGTTGCAGCAGTATTGGTGCAACCAAGGCCACCAGGGCCTATAACCTGTTGAACAGCAGCCTTACAGGCACTAGAGGCTATGGAGGTCACCTCACCTAGGAGTAGAGAGTAATGATACTTCGTCTATATCAGAGGATTGGGGGGGCTGATAGGTACATGCTGAAACTATTTGTATATGTCAGGAATTGACGTCCTCTAGCGCCCTAAGAGTGCCTTTACATTATTTATATTTCATATTCCTCAAGTGCTCATCTAGTAGCGCCTAGATACTAGCGCTCAAGTAGCGCTTAGATTACCTTTATCTATAATCACATTCCTTATCTTCCCAGATCTATTAGTATAGATTAGATATCGATTACATACGTAGGAGATCACAGTTAGTACATCTAGATATATCCCCATAGGGCGACCACCTCCAAAAAGGTACGAACCGGCAGGCGAACTGCTGAGGGAGGTCATATGATAAAACCCTAGAATATAGATAGAAAAGCGGCTGCTGATGATGCCATATCGCACCATCATGATGCGAGTATTAGCACAATGGTCTGTGCGCATGTAGTAGATAAATATATATACTGGAGCTACCTGGCAAGTAGCTCCCCAGTCTAGATCTGGTCTCCCCTGCCCTCGTCGAGCCACGTAGGCGAGTTCCCCGGAATACTTCACTCCGACGACCGAGATAGAAACTGGCTACGATGCCAGTACTCATGGTGGTAAGTGGTTCGTCATTAAATAATTCCTCTTATCCGGTCGACGGAGTGAGATGCTTCGCGCACATCCGTTGACCGCCCGTCTGCGTTCCATGCAGGTGGCTTGATGCCTGTCCCTCCATGTGTGGGGTAGAGCCCATTAGATTATATTATTCTCCTTCACGACTCTTCACGACTCTTACGCCCCTCACGACCTTTATGACACCTACGACCCCTTCACGACCTTTATGACCTTTATGATATTCTATTCCCTTTCTATTTATTATTCTCTATCTATTCTTTATATTCCTGATCCCCAGTCACGTGAGCGCTCGACGCGGTCGCTGACAGTATAGAGGAGTGACAAGTGCCGTCCACCAGTTTGGAAATAAGGGTATCCATATCGGAATTAATGTGGGTCACTTTGGTGATACTTAGGATCTATCTACCTGTATCCTATGACTATCTACCATGTGTATCTAGCCATGTATTTCTCTGTAATATGTGTGCATTCCAAGTACCAGTCCGTATACTTGGTCCGGATAACCATAAGTCCGGTCCATACTGATGGTCCGTCCAACATCCATAGGTCCCTCCTAACAAATCAAGCATTCCAAGCACTGTGGACCCTGAGGCCATACACACACCCAATCTGACTAATTTCTCTGGTAGTCCATTGGGACAAGGTAGCATGCAAAATACACAGACCTGACTAGACATTCCAACCACTGCAAACCCTGAGGCCACATGCACATCCAATCTGGCTGATTCCTCTGGTCATCCATCCAGACAAGGTGACATGCAAAATGCACAAACCAGACCCACAGAGCTGTGCCCCCACCTTCAACCTCTAGTCACCCATACTTGCCTGACTACCCCACACGAACATAAGCCAGCAACCTTGCCCCTTAGGTGTGTACTCGCCACCAATGTACACCAAATTTATTGCTGGAATTGGAGTGTCATTACACATGGCGATTCACTTCTCCATATCTTTGCAGGAAACAACGAAGCGGCTGGAAAAATTATTCTGCAAATGCTTAGGCATCAAGCAAAGTACCAACCCCAGTCTGGCCCCGTTGCTGCACCTGATGATCCTGGGTTCAAAGCTTGCAAAACCAGTGATTGGCTTAAGGCCTCATTGAACATTCATATGTAAGTAAACCAGCATCTCACGTGAGCTGTATCTGACACAACCCTACATCATTCGTAGTGGGCGAGGTAGTGGGTGAGGCCCCAATGCCTCGGCACTGCTCAAAGCGCTGTCGCTCGCTCTCTATAATGAAGTTGGGAAGCAGTTCTGGGTCAACCACTCCTTGGGACTGGTGATCGCCTGTACAGATGACGATATGGCAAATCCTTTGAAGATGCACCACCTGTACGTTGTTAGTCAGATTTGTGGGCTAGTGCTGGCATGTGCAGAACAGTTTCCAGTCCCAATTTCACCTTGGGTCATATTGCTTTCAATGTGCAAATCGGACTCCATATCGTGTGATCTCTCTTCCGAGTATATTGCAAAGCTGGATTATTCCTTATCCGAAGGTGTCAAGCCATGGTATGCAATCTGCCCAATCTTCACAGTGGACCCAAGCGACACTACCGCATATATCTGTGCTGACCTTGCTAAGAGCGGCCTCGACATAAGTGGGATGACTCACACCGTGCTGTCCAAGGATGACACCTTGAAAATATAGCCATCTCTGTTATGGGAGAAATGTCAGCCCACCCAACACATCGCCATCCACAAGAAGAGGCTTGCCTGCACATTACTGGGCCACAGCAATGCCGGAAGCAGCTCTGGGCTTAGAGCATTTCGTGAAGGATTCAACATCCCTCACTATTCTCCAACTTCACTTTTACTGCTTTTAGCTCCCTTGTTATAATACCTGTCAATTTACCACGAATACCATTAATAACGAAAATCCATCCCTTAGTTGGCTGGCACAAGCAAATCTACAACGAAGCAACGTCTAAAATGTTTATGTGGCACTAGGCTTGCCCATTTACTTAAGATTCCCAGGAGGAATAGATTGCTGGCCCTCCGTGATAGGGCTGAGTGAGGGACTGATGGGTCGACTGGCGAATCGGCTACTCCCAGGCCTAGGGCTGTGATCATCCCAATCACTACCCTCAGCTTTCAGCTCTGCTAGTCCCATCTTGACCAGCTTTTCGTCCCAATCCCGATTTCGATAACCCAAGACTATACGCTCCAGGAGTGAGGATGTAGAGACACCAGGTGTGCGCCGTGTAGGAATAAATTTGCCTAAAATAGTGTCATGGATCGATTGGACCAGCGGTCAGCAAGCCATACCTTGTGATTTGGCGTACGCATATACGTCGTCATGGCCCACAGCAGCATAAGGGTCCTCGTCATGCGCAACGTAGTCGATTTGGTACTTTTGTAAAAAATCTTCATCTATTATCCAAGGAGCTTCAGCCACCACTTCGTCGACCCACCGACAATGTCTGGCAGCCTCAAGGCTATGGGTATCCATCAGTCAATATATTTGCGGCATTGAAAGTATTTAAAGCACATACCGCTCAGCATGACTCATGATACTTCGTGCTTTGTGGGCTTTGACTAGCTCGTCTGAGCAAACACCAACAAGAAGATAGACGGAAGGGAATGCCAACTTGGCTTGACGAAGCTGCAGAGCATGGCTAAAAATCTCTTCAATGGTAGGCAAGAATAGGTTATGACGATTGCAGTGGTGCTTACCCGAAGTGGAATAGATCATAGACACCTATAAATAGATTACTGATGCACCTTAGAAGAAACTGTTAGCTTGACGTACCGTCAGCATATATGCGGACTGGACGACCTGTTGGAGGTGGATTAATTTTGTAAGGTCGCAATGTTTCTCCTTCAATGGCGTCCTGAACGAATTGCTGGATATCCTGGGCGGTCAACGCTGCTGGGTTAAAAGCGGTTTTCGCCTCGATCGGAACAGCGGGTTCCTGAAGAGGAGAGGCCGATGCAGACTCGAGAGGATTTTCGCGCTCGTCCGCACCTGGCGTGGTGACGTCGTGAACACTAAGGGTGGAAACTGAGGAAGTGGGGTAGTGATGAGGGTGATGTGTGGATAGCTTGGAGGTAGATTGAGGACCAGCAGTGGTACTTGACTCTATGTCGCCATCGTAGGTCGGAGAGTCAACACCATCGGAATCAGACAGGAGGCTGGCGGCGAGTTGATGCTTGGAACGAGGGGCAGACTTGACACGAACGCGAGAGGGATGAATGGGGAGGGAGAGGGCGGAAGCACCGTCATCTGTGAGGGGATCATTGTCCTCTTCTGAGCTAAATGTGTCTCAGGGCTGGGGAGGGAAAATGGGGAGAAGGGAACATACGCATCGTAGGCTGGGGAGTCGATGTTTCTGGGATACTTGCCAAAGGAACGCTTTGAATGAAGAGTTTTCCGTGGTTCAACGGACATGATGGGGTCGATGAAGATGGGAGCTGAAATCCAAAGTCGTGCATCGGACATCCGAGTTGAATTTCCGGCCCGCACCAAATTCACGAACGTTCCACACCAAATGACGTCGCGTCTGCGCGCATGCGTATCGCAGTGTCAATACCATATCATATCGCTACCAGCATGCTGTTCGCTTCCCTCTAGCGCCCTTCCACCCTGCGCTTCAATTTCCGTTGCCTGCTGGATGCAGCGTGGGTCCCAAAACAAATGCGCGTGCTTTTCCGCACCATCTCACCCTCACCCTCACCATGAGCAAGGCTGGGCAGCCTCTTCCCCCGGATCAGACCCGCCCAAGGTCTCTGTGGACATACGTTCTTGGAATATCGTTGTTGATAACTACCTTGTCCTTCTTAACATACGGCAAAAACGAAATCATCATTTGTTCCCAGTCTAACAACATTTACACCGTTGATGCTGACAATCCTCGCGTTCAGTGCATATCGATTCGTGGCAACAAGATCCTCGATATCGGGTCCTATGGTACAGTTCCTCGCGTTCTGTGGTACCCCAAACTCATGGCTTTAAGAATCCCTCGTGGCTCCCACAATTTTCTGGCCTCAAAGAGTATACGACCTCCATCCCGATTCTATTCTCCTGCCCGGCTTTGCTGGTACCTCTCCAACCCATTCCGTGCAACCCTTGCTGTGCTAATATGTTGCTCCAACCCCACCGAACACAGATGCGCACGCACATATTCTAGAGAATGGGTTCATGAAGCAGCTCCCACTTTCTGATGCAAAATCACCTAGAGGTACGCGTTCTCGGCCTGCAAGTTTGTATATCCTCATATCTCGTGCGCAGATGTTATTTCAAGGGTCAGAAACTATGTCTTGTCACATCCGGACATCCACCGCAACAGGACGAGATGGATCCAAGGCATGGGCTGGGATCAGACCAAATGGCCCAATAAGCAGTTTCCTACAGCAGTTCGTCTTCTTCACCATCGTACCACTTGGCTTGTCTGACCACCCATTATCAGGCAGAGTTGGACGCAGATCCGGTGCTTGCTGGACGTCCGATCGCTCTTCGCCGCGTCGACGGCCACGCCGTTTGGGTATCACAAGCTGTTCTTGACTTGGCCGGTGAGCTGCGGGATGTAGAGGGCGGTCTTATTATCCGCGACGGAGATGGAAACCCGACTGGCGTTTTTGTCGACAATGCCATGTCTCTTATCCCGTTTCCAGAAACGACCGACCCAGAATTGGAACTTTTCTTTGAGACCACCATGAAAGAAGCCCTCAAGTATGGTCTCACCAGTATACACGACGCTGCTGCGTTACCCTCTTATATTCAATTCTTTAAGAGGTTCGTCTATTTCATCCCCTATCATCCAGGTGCCTCTGATTTGTTGCAAACCTAGGAAAGCAGAGGAGGGGAATCTTCCAGTACGTTGCCTTCTTGGTGTGCCATATGGAGGCCCTTTCTCATACCCCTTAGCTACGACTTTATCTGATGGGCAACGTCCCAAAGGATGATGGATACTGGGGTGATAAACTCCCTAGGCTGATTAACTATGGGAAACACGGCCGCCTTAACCTTCGTAGTGTCAAGCTTTTCTCCGATGGTTGGCTTGCATTCTACACGATTTTGTGCCATTCTGAGCATACGCTTAAAATATAGGTGCCCTTGGTTCATGGGGTGCGGCATTGCTCCAGCCCTACACAGACCGAAGTGATACAACAGGTCTACTCTTGATCGATGAGCAGAAACTACAGGAGCGTGTTCGTCAGTTTTACAGTAACAATTGGCAAGTGGTATGCCTACTTCACGTGGCGTCTCGCCCATTGCGCCCTAAAGCCATTCACTAGAACATTCACTGTATTGGTGATCGAGCCAACCACATTGTCCTTAATATTTTCGAGAGAATCCACGAAGAAGCTGAAGAGCACGGTACGAGCATTACCCAGTGGAGACCTAGGATTGAGCATGCCCAAATCATGACTCAAGCTGATTTAAAAAGGATTGGCCGATTGGGAGGTAGGTAGCAGTTCTATCCCAACCAGATCAAGTTTACCTCTATTTATTTCCAGTGATTGCTAGCGTCCAACCTACACATGCGTATGCCAACTTAATGCTCAGACAAAATTACAAACTGATAATGCCCCCTAGTACATCTGATATGTGGTATGCCGAGACTAGACTTGTAAGGACTTTACTAGGTTATTCTGTTGTTGCTCTCACGCACGCCAGGGCCCCACTCGCATTCGAGGTGCCTATGCGTATCAGACATTGTTGCGGTAAGACATGATACACCCCCCCAATATGTGGCAACTGACTGCCTTCATAATTTAGAAATTCACCTGTTGGAGTACTTCCTTTGGGTTCTGACTTTCCTGTCGAGGGTGTGAATCCACTCCTCGGATTTTATGCTGCTGTAACAAGATTGAGTGCTAAGGGTGACTCCCCGCAAGGGCCAGGTGGCTGGTCAGTGCAATTTTACATCGATCGTTCTCATTTTGATCCATCAGATTTGATATAATAGGTACCCAGATGAACGTCTTAGCCGCTTCCAAGCACTGAAAGGCATGACGCTTGATGCAGCCTATGCCTCCTTCTCAGAGAAGACACATGGGTCCTTGAGCGCAGGAAAGGCAGCCGACTTCGTCATTCTAGACAGGAACATCATGGACGAGAAGAGTGACCCAGGTGAAATACTGAAAGCGAAAGTTCTAACTACCGTGATCGATGGTAAAATTGTCTATGGGGAACTGTAGTTTTCACGAAAACCAGCGTGATTGTACCCTCGTCGTGTACTGCAGAATGTAATTTCAGTAACATAAACAAAGCTCGTACCAGCAAAATGAAGATATCCATCGCCGGATCATTTAGTAGGTGGTACGTAGTCCTTTGTCAAGTCGATCTCTCCCTTTAGGTGGGTATTTGTGAGGCGAATAGCCCTTGGACGAGGAGGACCGCCTTTCTTGCCCTTCTTTTTGGTCACAGCAGGCACCTTGGGAGCAACAGTCTCCGAAACGGCGGCCTGTAGACCGTCTAGTCAAGGCATTAAGTATAAAGACCATGTATGAATAGCGAATGTGACGACCCACCGGAGGCCAATTGCCTCAGTAAATCCACGTCGTTAGGCACCTTCAGCTCGTGCCACAAATCCACGAACTCTTTAACAGAGTGATCAAGAACACCAGTAGTATAGAATGGGGACGTTTACCTTTTTCCACAGCCATGCCACCCATGTCCTCTGTTGGTTTGATTTCATTCCAGAAAACAAACTTTAGCTGGCCATCTTTGGCAGTCCTTGTGACGAGCACATCTCCCTCTTTTTCGAGCTCTTCTATCGCAGCAGGGGCATCCTTCCAGATTTCTTTTAGCTGACGCACTGACATTCCCCCACCCTTCTGTGTCTGTCGTTGGATTTCTGTCAATAACGAGGCCTTGCTATTGAATGTGTAATCATGCTGTTGAAAGTACGTATATGAGTATTCCACCCGTAATCTCGTCAAGACTAACTCGATAAGAATACAAATCCGTTTTCGGATCGTGCACAATGCGCTCATGAGACTTAAATTTCTCAAACAGAACTGCGTCTGTGTCCAGTGGTGTGTTCGTAATTATGGCAATGTCTTGCAAACGCGCAGGATTTTGGTGTTTCTGAGAGACACTGAACTTGTGTTTCTGCTTCAACCAACAAAAATTCTCACTTTAAGATGGTCTATAATATAGAATAGTTGTGTGTTGACATTTGTACCCGTCCCTGTATCTGCTGGTTGCGAATAGACGACATCTGGGTTGCGCCGACTCATCAATGGTGGTAAAGTGGAGTGCAACCCAGACAGCGGCAACAGTGTTGGTTATGTAACATTCTTACATAATAATTCTCATACAGTATAACCAGTCCTATGTACGCCGAAATTTGTTTAATTTTTTTTCTTGCCAAAAATTGCACGCCTTGACAAAAACTCACTGTTCCATTGATGCAATGGCTATAAAGGACCTACGAAAAAATTTCGAGCACCAAGTAATCAGTAAATGCCTTAATAAAACGTGGTTTATGCGGGGACGGTCAAAATTACCAAATACAGCTCCTTCGTACAGTAGTCACACTGAAGTGTGACAATTTGTACTAGTTTGTACTGTAGGTGTTTTCTATACAGCACCCCAAGAATCACTATGCTCAGAGCTTATTCCCAACAAAATACATGTACCTAGTGATTCATATAGTGCATAATATGTATCTTAATACTTTGGCAGTACTTGAATGGACATTCAATCACATATATCAGTGTTTCTGCATCAATTACCATTTGAGCACCTTTCTAATTCAGCACATTTGCCTTTTTGCTTCACTTGTTGCTATCAAACTACACTCATATTGAAAACACTATATTTCTCCTATTTTACATATATCTTATTTAATAAAAAATAATAATAATAAATTGTACCTATTTATGGATTAAGGGTCTTGTACTAGTGTTATATAATTTCATTATCTTACTCTTTCCTTTTGGGACTGATGTACTGCATTGTATTGTGTTTGCATGTGATGTTAATATGCTCTTATTACTTGATCATCCATCAACTCTTTCTTCTCAGTTCACCAGTTTGTCTCAAGTTTGGCCACTTGAGAAAGTACTATCATCTATTCAGACTACATACAGTTTGTTCTTTACTTATGTTGATTTTGCCATATTATGCTCCAATAAACACCTTGTCATTTTTGGAGAAAATTGTGTTACACTGGCATGTTTCATAAGTACTAGCATTATAGAAGTCATCTATTTTGATTTGGTTGACTTTTCCTACACTAAGAGACAAAAGACCTGTATTTTTTAATGCACTATCTGCCAATTAACATTTGCATCTGATCCTTGATAATACCATACATATTCCTTTTGACTTGCACCAGCCATAAACTCATGAACTGCAGCAACCTGCTCTGGCTATACAAGAAAGTGTTGTATGGAGCAATGAGTTGATAGAAAGAGAATTGCTCATGTCAAGTACAAGCTTAGCCTAATAACTCTGTGCCTCTAACTATCATAACAATTCTGATAGCAATAATATTGTATAATTGAACTATTCAGAGCATTTTGCATGTGTCATTGCCTGGCCTATTGAATCGCAGCAACTGTGGAAAGGGTATTGGGACTGCGGTGATCAGTACATTATTGCATTTTCCTGTATAGGAAATTTCTGTGATTATGGTATACCTACAACAAAAGTCCTCATACAATATCATCGATATCTATGCCCGATATTTGACATTGGTGGTTGAGACAACTCACTGAGAACATGTGAGTACATGGAGCAATCACAATGGAGGAAGTGACCCACCTGAACGCTGAATTTATGCACTGCTTAATCTCCTTATAACTTACAACTAAACAACTTTGTTCGTCCCTAGAGACTAGCATAACTTTTTCATCCGTCCCTGCATCGAGCTATTTGAATGAGTACAGACATTCAGTAGCCTGGGAAGAGGAAGTAACCTTATTGAGACAGGCCAAGACGTGAGACAGGTTGAGATTTGGGTTTCCATTCTCGTCAACCTGATGAAAAACGTAGTCGCGAAATAGCTTGATAATATATCGGTCACCCGTCTCCGACCATCGCACATCCCGAGCAAATCTAGTAAACATATCAGCGGTGGTAATCTAAGGGTCAATATCACCTACTCCGGTCGTTCATTTATAAAACCGAATTTACACAGTAAACGAACTAGACGGGCATTCTCAAGCGCGCTCAAAAGCTCATTTTCCAGGTGGTCGGTAGCCCTATTTTCATCGATAAACGACATACCTTAAATGCTATGCAGAACTTACGTGAGTGCTTCCCCAAATTCGATTACCAGACGCCCTTTCAGGTGGTCCAGAAATGTATCAATGTTCTGCAAAAGCGTTCAAGTTAGAATGCGCGGACGTCGATGATGCCTTACCTTTTTGTGTTGCTTCTTATCAAGCAAGAAGCTTACAACTGACTTCATTTCTTGCCCATACGTGCGATAGACAAGGTCGATACCTTGTTGAACAGCAGGACTATGCTGACTAGCCTGGTTATGGGGTCGAGGGATAAATGGTGCCCCTGCCAAATGCAGTATTACACGGCCAAAGCTAAGCAGATCACCTTGCTGCTGCTCGTTCAAAGCCCCCGTGTGCTCGTAACTCGGATACATATCAGCGAAGCCACAAGCACTTAAACGGACGCTACCAGACAAAATTAACAATAGGAGTCTAGAGAAGGACGAGACTCACCGATTTTGGCCGGTAAGCACAATTTTTGACACATCTAATATCTTTACTGCCAGGCCAGCATCGTGAACCTGCTTTATAGCCGTGGCAATCTGAACGATGTAAGACCACAGAGTTCTTTCCGGAACAGGAGTCAGCGGAAATTGTGCTTGCTTGGAGTCTATGTTTGGTCCTCTTTTATAGACCTCCTGCAGAGTTTTTGCGTTAGCGTGATATGCATATACAAGAACCAGAGCTATTAGCGGTTAAGAATAATCATTCCTGAATAAGCAAACTTATGCTCACAATCGTCCTTGAAGCCCCGAGTGGTGAAAGCCTCCTTTAAAGCTATGATTCCTGGGTGCCGTATTTTGACCCATTTCTCTACCGGTTCGAACGCTGCATGGCTAGAGAGGCGAACCCCTGTGCAATGTTGAGGAAACTCTACACGTGGTGGTATCCCGCGACGCACCTTCAGCACGACGAAGAGCATATGGAGCACCATCTATCGTGCAGATAGCCCGATAAACAGCTGTGGATTTGATACCTTCCGTATATCTCCCCTGTTCTTTGGAGGAGTCCAGTGGTAGAAGCGAATGATAACCCTGAGTTTCATCAGGCAGACTAAGACCTGAAACTTCTATCAGCAATAGTCTTTGGCCAGCTGGATGAATAATCGCCTTCCGGTGGGGTCTGATGAATTGCCTCGCTGCGCTTTTGAAGTGTCGTATGTAGGTCATTGGTTGGGGGGACAAAGTGAGTATCACTATTTGAGGAGATGAATGCAGGCGGCATTGCCACAGCATAGAGGTGGTAATTGAGCTAATCCGACTATTTAGCACTAAGTTCATGCTGGTTCTCTGTCACGCACAGGTTGTCGCACAAAAACTTGAGAAGGTAGCGTGTAGAAGGTTGGGTCTAGATGCGTTTCATATTGGCCGGGATAGGCAGAATATGCGTCATGAGAATAATGTTGACCGAGCTGTGTCCAAAATACATTAACCCCCAATAGGAACTCCCAAAATTTAAAACTAACATCACCCATTCCGCTCGCTTGTGTTGTCAGCGCGCCGATCGCGGTGTCATTCTGGCTCAAATACTCCCCATATAATTCTCCTGCTTGATAGCCTGTGTATTCCATTTGAGAGGGAGGAGATGGTGAAGTTGGGCTGCGCGCAATAGGTGAAGTTATCTGCCTAGCATTGTAGCTGCAGTTCTTACGACGCAATGGCGAGCGACTGCTCTGTTGTGGCCGGCACAGGGGAGGTTGTGCTCATGGTAAGATAGCTCGTGGCAGATTTTGGAACAAATTCAGGTGCATTCACTGCTTGGGCACTAAGAGCAGTTGTAGACGAAGATGTGCGTGGCCTGAAGGATTTTAGTCACACGAGGAGAGCATGTGAATCTCAACACACGGAGTGGGTGGGGCGTCCGGTGCCTAAAGCTCAATCAACTGAAATGTGGAGTGATACATGTTGGGTTGGGTGCATACCGGTGGGTGGTAGTACTGACAGCCCTTATCCTGATATTTACAGGATCTAGAACCAGTGCCAGGTTGGCGAAACAAAGATGGAGGTGAGAATGAGATATAGCTTGCCCATATATCATAATATTTCTGCATTGCCTTTGTACGGAATCTTCAGTTGCATCAGCCCTAGCGATCTAGTTATTACGGGAATAAAGCGTCACCTTTGCGAGGAGGAAGTTTCTGCTCCTCTTGGGTGTTCGGATCGACGATCTTTACTGCATTTGAATGAGGACGTGCAAGTGCCATAAGGAAGTATATCGACGGAAGTGGTGACTCAAGGCTGAATGTAGGACGACTCTTGCTTGACGCCGAGCCCGCTGACCAGCAAGAAGGATCAAGGCCGTGACAAGATTAGCAATAGCATCCACGCCACTAACCAACAAATACAGGCACACACTCACTAAGTGGCTGCTCGTCGACTTTATTTGACTTTATACTTACCCAACCCCCGGGATATCATCACCCCAATCTCTCCAGTAATCGTACCACGATTTTGCCTAAATTTCGGCCTCGCTAGGCACTTCAATATATCATGCGTGTTGATGTCGAACAAACTTAATCCACCAACACACCCGAACCCTTGAACGCTTGGCCGCTAAAGTATGCGGTGGCATGGGGCATAAAGACGGGCGTTCTGTTTCTGAGTCTTGCCTAGTCTGCTAGCTATGCTCACCCCCATTCACCCCGGTTTCGGTCTGCGACGCCAGCATCCGACATTTCTTTCGCCCTTCCATCTCTGCTTTTCTGCCGCATGGGTGCTCTCTCGTCTCCTACCTGTCACGTGGGCTTGCCACGGGCTATCTCTTACCGTCGAAGAGAAGCACAGAAGCTCGTCTTGTCATCCCCACATTACTTCTCATGGGAGGTTGATGGATCATTTAGACATCATGTGGCTTGTTTCGCGGGCTGGCCATAGTAAGCGTGGCAGGGCTACTTTCGGACTCTGATGGAGTGCTGTCGACGTGGTCGAAAGGGTCTATCCCAGCCGTATATATTATAGCAGGACCACATCTCTTTTTCTGATTCCTTGCCAGCATGGCTCCTCTCATCACCATTATCAATCATACAACCGCTTCCCTACCCCGCCCCCACGTTCTTTACTCGATCCGGGTGGACCGTGATGGGAAACAGACCGTCGTGAACAGAAGATATTCTGAGGTTATTTACTTCCTTGCGATCGTCTACCTAGGACTGACTTGACGACCTCTCAGTTTATTGAACTACACAGTCAGTAGTCCAGTCAGGTTCCTTTCATACCCGTTCAAAATAACGCATTTCTTAGCTACACTGGGGGACGAATTTCAGCTACCCCCCAAGCGCTTACTCGTGACGACTTTCCTTCCTGCAGCCTGGGTCGACGATGCACTTATAGCTGAACGCAAGACTGGGCTCACCAAATATCTCAATGACCTTGTGCAATCCCCGCAGTACAAGGATTCCTCGGAACTCATCACTTTCCTGTCTCAGGATACCCCGCAAGCGGGGACAAGATTCAACCTTGAGGATGCGTTACCATCGACGCTTTCGCGAAAAGCTGCACTTCAATTAGGAAAGCAAATTCAGCATGATCTAGACGACTTGAACAACGAGAATGTAGAGGTTAACATTAGTGCCTCAAGCAAGATCTCAGCAGCTTATTACACCAGTAAGTCGCCTATAACATGGTCACAAACATGCCTTATGTTTATTTTCTAGATTGGAGCATCAGCACTAATCCTCCGGAAAAAATCGATTTCTCCAAGTTTGATATCCTTTTCTATGGTAGGTACTAGATCCTTTTTAGTGGTTATTGATCTTATTGTTCTAAAGCGTTTGTTATGCCTACCGCCTCTGGCGGGATTGAATGGGATTACGACGGGCAGTCTGTGCTAAGGAGATTAGTTACAAGTGCGAGGAACAGCGGAAAGGGCTCCAAAGTCGTGTTATCTATTGGTGAGCATTCATAGTATGCACTCAAATATGCTGTATCCTTAAGATGTTCAGGTGGCTGGGGAGGAAGCTACCACTTCAGCTCTGCCGTATCAACTGCTGCCAAAAGGAACGCATTCACAAGCGCTCTTGTAAATGTTGTCACAAACTATGACTTAGACGGTAAGCGACCCGTTCATGTCACGCCAGTGAGAAAATTAAATAAAGGGCATAGGGGTTGACCTCGACTGGGTAAGGATCTAGGACTCTACAATTATTATACTTCATTCCTACTTACACCATGAAAAATAGGAGTATCCCAATTCTCCTGGCGCCGGAAATCCGTATTCTGCGTCTGACTCTGCAAATTTCTTGAGCTTGCTCAAGTCGCTGCGCTCTGCCCTGGGTCTGTGTTTGCGATTGCAATCTGCTCTATATCCGCTTCTAATGATTATTATAGGCCCCTCTGCAATCATTTCAGCCGCTGTTCCACACCTCCCCTGGATTGGTGCCAATGGAAGGCCACTCACAGATGTCAGTGACTACGCCACACAAATGACATTTATCAATATTATGTATGTTTTGAGTTCATTCAACCTGCTTTTGCCGGTAACAGGTTTGGACAGGAACTATGACGTTTGGGGTACATCCTCTACTCCAGGTCCCAATGCCCCCCTTGGTGCGCTGTGACATACAACACTGTCAGAATACACCTCATACCTTCCTCAGGCAATTTATGTGGCACTTCATCTCAGCCCCATGCAAGTGCACAGGCTGCAGTACAGCAGTGGAAAACAGCTGGATTCCCCGTATCCAAGGTACTTAATTCGTAACTAGTGTTTCGTTTGTCAAAACCTTTCTCTTAGATGCTCCTTGGCCTTGCTCTGTATGGATACGTGTCCAGGAGCTCAAAGACAATCCTGAAAGGCAGTCTGATGCCGTCATCCGACATGCTGATCCTGGAGCAAACACAAGACGCCGGAAATGAGACTGGATTAAACTTCCTGAACGGTGCTCATCCCAGGGGGAAGGAAGCACCAATCGAGGAAGCCAACTTTGCAGCTGCTAATCTCACCTCTTGGTGGGGTCAACAGATCCCATTCAAAACCTTGGTCAAATCTGGCGCCTTAATGAGAAAGCCAGATGGCACTTATGGTCAGGGTGGAGGGTTCACTATGGGTAGGCATTTTAATCTATCTAGGAATTCTATTGTTTGAACTTTGTACAACAGGCTGGGATGATTGCAGTGACACTCCAGTAAGCAAACTAAGGAGTTATTGTATTGTTGGCTTTTAACTCGGCATTCAAGTATTTGTTCAACACTGCTCAACAAACAGTTGTGACCTATGACGGTGAGAGTTGACCTTCGAATGATTGACACAATATTTCGTTGACCACCTCCTTTAAGATACGTGGTCTCTCGCCGACAAAGCCAAATTTGCCAAACAAAGTGGCCTAGCGGGGTGCTTTACGTGGTCATTGGACCAGGTAGGTAATGTCTTACTCGATACCACAGTATTTGTCTAACCAAGCGATCCCCAAATGAACAAAGGATGATGGATATACTTTGCAGAGCGTGATCC
>KB722748.1:262505-280896 GCA_000349905.1 Volvariella volvacea V23 | reverse complement strand
GCTAGCCGCCATTCACGCACTGTATAATTCGCTAGAGTTCGTAAGAGAGAATTTTGAGCGAGAGGTTCGCTCTTGTTTTAATTTTCATTGGTGCTAGTGCTGATTATTGTCGCACCAGGGCGAACGTAACTATATTATGCAAGTAGTGTGCGAGGCCACACAAAACCCTTCTATCGCTGTGCAAGTTGGCGCCTTTGAGTGTCTTGTCCGCATCATGGGCCTTTACTATGATAAAATGGCTCTTTACATGGAACAAGCCTTGTTTGGCGTGCGTCTTAATAGATGTTTTGATTGCATATCTTCCTAACTGGATGCCTATAATAGTTGACAGTCGTGGGTATGCAGCATCCGGATGAGCGCGTAGCTTTGCAAGCAGTAGAGTTTTGGTCGACCGTCTGCGAAGAAGAAGTAGAACTTGCCATTGAAGCACAGGAGGTGGGATACATTTTGTACCGGTGACCGCTTGACCACAGTATTGACATTTTATCTCCCGTGTAGGCTCAAGAATACGGGGAGGCCCCTGAAACAGAATCAAGGTATTTTGCCAAGATTGCGCTGCCTGAAATCGTCCCGAAGTTGCTTCAACTACTTACAAAGCAAGATGAAGACGCCGATGAAGATGAATGGAATGTATCTATGGCTGCTGGAACGTGTTTATCCTTAGTGGCCGCCGCTGTTCAAGACGCCATTGTGGCTGCCGTTATACCTTTCATCGAAGCCCATATTAAATCTGAGGACTGGCACCACCGTGAAGCTGCTATCATGACCTTTGGCTCCATATTGGAAGGACCTGATCCCGCTGTTTTGACTCCCCTAGTCAACCAGGCCCTTCCTCTGCTTATAGATATGATGGCCGATGCCAATCCGCACGTTAAGGATACAACTGCATGGACCCTTGGAAGAATTTGCGACCTGTTGGTCGGGACCATCAAGCCCGATGTTCACTTACATCCCCTCATTGCATCGTTGGTTAACGGTTTGCAAGACAACCCACGTATTATTGCCAACTGCTGTTGGGCATTAATGAATCTTGCTGACCAATTAGGTGCATACTATGAGGATGAAGGCGAGCCAAATCGCCCAAGCCCTCTTTCTCCTTACTACCAAGGTGTTGTAGATGCACTTCTCCGGGTGACAGAAAGGTTAGAGGTCGTGTGCTTCATCTTAAAAGCCGGTTCTTATCCTTCACAGCGCCACCAACGAGGCAAACTTCCGCACTGCTGCATACGAGGCTATTACATCGTACCTGGCCCATGCAACGCCAGATGCTATCCCAGTCGTTCAGAATACAGTTGTTGCAATTCTCCAGCGCATGGAGCAATTGTTGGCGTTGCAGGTATTTGAATTTCACCTTTACGCAACAAGGGTACTTAGCTTTGCGCCAGAACCAAATTGTCGGCGTTGATGACCGAAATAACTGGAATGAACTCCAAAGCAACTTCTGTAGTGTTGTTATCGTAAGTCGCTCGCAACTTCCTAATTCATCCTATTCACATGCATCCAGTGTGTGATTCGTAAACTCAATGAAGGCATCCAACCCTTGGCTGATCGAATCATGACGCTTATCCTCCAACTTATTCAAGCTTCTGGCAAGACTTCTACAGTACTTGAAGATGCCTTCTTAGTGGTTGGCTCACTCGCATCCGGTATGTCACCCATCTCCTTGCGGAGAGCACTACTCAATATCATTGCAGCTCTTGAAACCAATTTCTCCCCCTATATCTCGGTATTCCTGCCCTTCCTCTATCCCGCCCTCAAAGCCCACGAAGACACCCAGCTATGCACCGTAGCTGTTGGTATTATTGGGGATATCTCGCGCGCGCTGGGTGAACAGAGTGCTCAATATGCTAACCCCTTCATGACTGTGCTATTGGAGAACCTCCAGAGCGAAATCCTCAATCGAAATGTTAAAATTTCGATCTTATCTTGCTTTGGTGATATCGCACTAGCCATTGGACCTGCGTTCGAGCCATACCTAATCACCACAATGAGTGTGCTTACCCAAGCCGGCTCGGTGGAACCTAACCCAGTGAGTTGTCCATTGGCTCGCGTCTATAGACGCTTATTAACGCTCACTCCCAGTTGGATTACGACCTTCTGGACTACGTCTCTCAACTACGCGAAGGCATCCTGGAAGCCTACACGGGTATTGTCACCGGGCTCAAGAAGACGGAGAAAGGTACGTTGTTCCCTTTCTAGTCCTGACTAGAACTAATCACTAGTTCAGCCCACCTCCTCCTACCCCATAGTCAGACTATGCTTGATCTTGTTCGTCGTTGCCTATCTGATGAAGAGCGAACGGATGCAGTGGTGAAGCTGGGCTATGGTTTGATTGGCGACTTAGCCGATAGCTTCCCCAATGGAGAAATCAAGGCGCTATTACTTGACCCATGGGTTATCTCTGAGCTCAGATCCAAGCAAAGAATGACCCCAGACATGAAAAAGACTATGCGGTGGGCCCGAGAAGTATGTCAAATCATTCTTTGACTTTACGCGTACTCATTATCACGTCCAGATGATCAAAATAGCAACCCGCTAAACCCTTCCGTATTGTACACTTATTTCACCTTCAGTTTCGTCGACTTGACTTGCACTTTTTTTGGTCCCGGTTATTGCCTACATTCTTCACTATCATCTTATTATCCTTGCATGCAATCTACCTTTGTGTTTCTGTGTTTTTTTTTTTTCCTACATCATCCCAGTCTCTGAAGGAGGCACTGTCACTGGTTCAAAATTGCATGTATTAGAAAAGGCGGCTCCCCTGTTACCACACCCTCATGTCCCTCATTTACATTAACGAATTCCTGTCAGTCTTGCCTGCATGTTACACTATGTTTTCAAGGTTCCTTATATCACCCCCTCGCTGCCTATTACAACTATTGAACGTGTATCCTTTAAGCTTCAACCATGTTTTCTCCGCGGTGTCCTATATCATTCTAGTTCAATACCCGATTTCCTGGGGTCGCTTTTGACTACCTATTGCTGAATTTATTCATTCACACCACATTGTCGCATTGATGAAGAACTCTTGTATTACCCTTTGTCCGTTCGTATCAACCTCTCACACGTCTGTTCTCCACACATCCACATTCGCGCCCGCGTTTAAATTCAATTCTCCTTCTAGCCTTATCAGGATTTCTGTCAGTAAGGTCCACGAAGTATCAAGCCTTTTCGTCGTTTTTCCTGTTAGTCATCTGCTCTACCTTTATATCGTACCCATTAATCATCTCCACATAGAAAGTTAGTTCTATTATAAGTTACTATTATTTCATAGAGTCTTAGCACCGATATTTCACAGCAGTTAATCACTATTCGTTCCACAAGTGACACAGTACAAGCTATAATCAAAATTCGTTGGTACAAACTCAGCTACTGAACACAACGCGACAAATGAGTGACAAAGTACAACGATTTAGCTACATGGGCTATCAGGCAAAGAGACGTTTGGTGTATCTGTGGCAAGGGAGTCAGTCGTATGCAACAGTCCTTGCTACTGCAAAGAGAGACAACTTACGAATTCAATCCGTGTACCCCTCCCTCAACTTGAGCGCTGGCAGTCCTCAATTCAAACCTAACAACACCTCTTTTGACGCTCTCTTGCAGTGCCGACACACTCTTAACTCCAATATCTTGAAGCGAGTGTTGAACGCCAACGTGCAAATAAGGGAGGAACGCCTTGACACTTCCTTTATCCTGGACGTCTCCAGAGACGCCCTGAGCAACCTTGATGGCGCTGCTCTCCGAGAAGTAACGCGAAGTCGCCGCATTTTCAACGGTATTGTCCTTCTTGGGCTGAGGGTATTTGCTGTTACTCTTAGTTCCCTGCGATGAGGATTTGCCTTGCTCCATTGCTTCAAGACTGCCCATACCACGATACGCCTTGACACGCTTGCCTTCATGGTAAAAATATTCACCAGGAGCTTCCTCTGTTCCAGCCAAAAGGCCTCCCATCATCACGGCCCCAGCACCAAGTGCGAGAGCCTTGACAATGTGACCAACATTGCTAATACCTCCATCAGCAACGACTGGGACACCGAATTTATTGGCAAATTCGGCAACTGCATGAACGGCAGTGGCTTGTGGTCGACCGACTGCCATAACCTCTTGCGTGATGCAGATCGATCCGGAACCCATACCGACACGAAGTCCATCAGCACCAGCAGCGATCAAATTAGCGGCTTGCTCCCGGGTAACAACGTTGCCAGCAATGACATCGAGATGAGGGTATGTTTCTTTGATCCATTGAATCATCTCCAACTGGTAGATAGAATTGCCTTGGGACGAGTCCAAAACAACGATGTCTAGGCCAGCTTCAACAAGAAGAGTAAGGCGATGACGATCAGATGGTCGGGTTCCAATGGCGGCGGCAGCATAAAGTTGCTTAGTTTTGGGGTTTTTGGAGGCTAGTGGGTATGATTGATTCTTCAAGAGATCCGAGCGAGCGAGGAGAGATACCAGTCGGCCTTCAGCATCTATGATCGGTAGCTTCCCTTTCTTTGAGTCCCGAAGGATGTCATTAGCTTCAACGAGGGTGATCCCAAGCTGAGCGGTGACAAGGTCCGTGGTCATGACCTTTGAAAGCGGTGTTGACGGGTCCCGGAATTGGATATCGCGTGCAGTGACAATTCCGACTAGTTTGCCACCGAGAAGTCCACTATCTTATTTTTTTTTTTTTTTTTTTTTAAAAAAAAAAAAAAGATTAGTTGATTTGCGCCGCGACATTTCATGAAAATGGTAAAACGAAAAAGAACCGTTCAAAAAATTCAGAACGCCATAAAAGTATCCACTTGCCACACGCCGATAGACGCGTTATATCAGCAGAACGAAGGTTATGAGCGGGTGTAAACTCATCGCTAATAAAGAGACAAATGAAATGTGTGGGTACTAACCAGTGATGGGTATGCCGCAAAAACCAAGACGTGCCTTAATGTCGAGAACATCTTCAACGAGATGCGTTGGTGAAAGCACAACAGGTTCGGCAATGAATCCGTTCTCGTGTCGCTTGACTGCACGAACCATCGCCGCCTGACGCTCAGGGGTCTGGTTGTGGTGTATAACACCGATTCCTCCAAGGAGCTAGGATACATAAGCAAAACGAAGATGGATTTGGCGGCAGGCCACTCACAGCCATGGCAATGGCCATCTCTCCTTCGGTAACGGTATCCATAGGACTGCTCATGAAAGGAGTTTTGAGAACGACGTTTCTCGTTATCCGGCTCTCAGTGACCACTTCTGAAGCTGGGAAGTCGATTTTGCCAGGGAGTAATAAGAAGTCATTGTACGTTAAACCCCCATGACGCTGGGAATCCATAAGATCTGAAATGGAGAGTCCATCTGAGCGGTTATAAGACTCGAGGTGCGCGAGAGCGGTAGAGGGATCGAGGTAGGGAGAATTAGTAGAAGGGCTGGCAGGCATTACAGGGCAAAAATTGCCAGCCTTTACCCACAAATTTCGCGTGCTTATATAGCCTCTCATATTTACTCGCCAAACAGACTTATCAATCACATCAATACTTACCATGTTGGAGATCCGTTAATGCATACATGACCATCAGAAGCCCTATGTTGACGTTACTAAGCGTACAAGACAGCGGGAGCAACTGAAAAGATGAGAGTACTATGATACTAGACACAAAGGAGATGGAAACAAACAGGACACACAAGATCGCAAGCAAGGCAAAAAAAAGAGATCAAAGTAAAAGGGAACAAGAATAATAATGCATGCGAGGAATGTCAACGTATAAGCGCAACGTAAAGTAGGGAAACGTTACAACATGTTAAGTAAGAAATTACTGCCAGTAGCCCTGTTGTTGTCTGGCCTGATATTGGTAGAAGCTATCGTTGCCGGTTTGGGGGTAGCCCAAATGAGCTTGGGGACCACCCTGCTGATGATGAACAGATTGCTGGGGAACACCAACTCCTGCACCTACTCCACTACCGAATCGATTACCACCATAGAATTGCCCTTGAGGTCCTCCACTGCCTTGCCCTTGACCTTGCTGAGGTTGTTGAGAGGGCCCTCCTTGTTGCTGGACGCCCCGTCCACCTCCCACACCTACACCAACATCCTTAGAGGCATATGGCTTAAACGTATTTTCTGGTGAACTCCCACCTCTTGGACCAGTGGTATTCGACGTGGGAACACCAGAGGCACCAGCATTCTGGCCAAGATTCATGAACCCTTGCATACCACCTTGTCCAGAACCACCATAGAGTTGCTTGCTGTAATCATTCGCACCCACACCTTGTCCGAGGCCTAGGCTGTGGCCATGCTGCTGGTGTTGCTGATGCTGTGAATGATGCTGGTAATCGTCGTATGCACCCTGCTGATATAACCCCTGACTATACGGATTGGTTTGTGGTTGCACATTAACGCCTACATTGGCTCCTGGCTGCTTGCCGGCAGGACTGGGGGCAGAGCCTGGACCAGGTGGGCCAGGCTGGAACATTGTGGGATACTTGACGAATGGTTGGGGGACATATCCCGAGCTATAAGGTGCGCCATAGTATTGATTATGAGGATAAGGTTGAGTGTAATAATACGGGACTGGTGGCGGGTAGCCTTGTTGGGGTGCTTGACCTCCGGCTGATTGAGGCTGGGTAGCCTGAGACGTGGGGTGTTGCTGCGATGTCTGTGCGCTAGTCGGCAAACCAGCACCAGTGCTTGGTTGAGATGCGCCGGGTAGGCCTTTGACATCTTCATGTCCAAGGACATTGCGGCCACCAAATCCAGCCTGCTGTGTATAGGTATCATAGAATCCCTGAGTATACAATAAATTGCTAACGAACCTAGACAAGAATAGGGAAGACGTACTCGTTGGTTGTCGCCGTAGGTATAATCTGACGCTCCAAAACCACTGACGTGCGACGCCTGCTGATGCTGGGCTTGACCAGCTAGCTGGCCAAATGCACCATAGGCCGAGTCTTGTGCTTGAGCGGCGGGAGGTGTGGGGGTGTGGAAATAGGCAGAACTGGCGACTTCATTTTGCCGGAAGTAATTTGTGTGGGAGGTGGGCTGCTGTTGTTGGGGTTGCGAGGTAGTAGGTGTTGATTGGGCAGGGTCGATATGAGCAGAGAGGCCGTGTTGAGAATATGGATGATGGGAGTGAGACTGAGTGTGGGGTGCTGGTTGGTGTTGATGTTGATTTTGGTGGTGAGAAGAGGGTACAGATTGGTGAGAGCTGGCTTGTGCTTGAGGTGCAAAGTGTTGAAGTGGGGATGCAGTTGACGCAGAAACCGGGAGTTGTGTGTGTGTGGCCTGAGCCGATGACAACGTAGATTGAGTAGGGATTTGGGCAGAGATGTGTTGTACAGGTTGAGCGGGAACAGAGGTGGAAGGTTGACCCGATTGGAAAACTGCTGGGGATATGGGTGCTGGAGCAGCAGGTGTGGATGATACTGCAGCTGCAGTGGTAGCATTTGAGGTAGTAGTTGATGTGGAGGGTACTGTGGGAGCGGCTGTTGGGGCGGGAGCTGCAGCAGTCGTCGAAGCTGGGGTGGAAGCCGGGGGTTGCAATGATGGGGGAGCTGGGACGGGGGCGGGGGCAGGGGCAGGGCTCGTCTCTTGAGTCTGTTGTGTTGGCGGGGAAGGCGCGGCAGGAGGACTTGGTTCGGGCTGCGCTCTGATAAGTGATCATCAGTTAAACGCTCTACATTTGGACAATGAACCTACGGTGTTGTGTCCACAAGCGAATCGCCATTCAAGCTTAGGCTGCCAAACTGCATCCCAATCTTTTCAATGCCAGGGCCAAACGAAGTGGGCATGACGACAGGCTGATCTGTGATCTTGAACCTTGCACGGTGAGCCACTGAACTCGGGCGAGCAGTCAACTTTGGTGAAGGAGCTGCAATAACGGCTGGCTGTGGTTGCGGTTGTAATGGGATTGTTGGAGCAGCTGGCTCTGAAGGAGGCTCCGGTACCGGTGCGGGTTCTGGTGCAGATTGTGGGGGCTCGTGGACTTGCTGAACTTCCTCTGGTTGCTCCTTTGCTACCTCCTTTGTTGACTCGGCTTCTTCATTGGTCGGTGCCGTGGGCCATGTCTCCTGCACAGAAACTTGAGGTTTTGATGATGAATCATCCTCCCATGTAGGAACCTGAACAGTCGTTGGTTCCTCCCAGCCAGTGGATGGGCTATCTTCAGGAGCCACCAGTGTTGGTTCTGCCGGGACTGGTGCTGGTGCTGGTGCAGGCGGTGTGGAGGCAGGAGTCGTGGAGGCGGCAGGAGGTGGTGCTTGCACAGGGGGTGGTGGGTGTGCCTGTGCAGGTGGTGCGGGCGGCTTTTCCTGATTTTGACTGAAAACGTCATCAGGTCGCGAACAGGCTGGATCAGCGAGCTACCTACCGAGCAATCTGTGCCCAGGATCGTTTCGCAGTAGCAGGAGTTGCAACTGGCTTGGCTGGACCTACGGAGCCAGCGGAAGGTGCCGTCGGATGAGCCAACCCGTTTTGTTGATGAGAATCGGCCAATGGTTTCTGCACCTTGGTTTGTTCTGGGTGCTCGGAGACGGGCTGAGTAGCACTGTGTCGTTGATCGATTGGTCGTGTGCTTGAAGGAGCAGCCGGGTCAACACTTGGCTCTTGATGACCATCGACAGAGGGTTGCTGGGGTGCACTAAGGTCGGCATCTGCAGTTGCAGGTGGCTTAGGAGTTGAGGTACGAGAAATGTGACCGTTGGCGGCTCCACCCCTAGGAACACCTCCACGGCCGCGAGCACCACCGCGAAGGCCACGGCCACCTCGACCGCCCCTTGTACCACGGGTGTCACCCCTTCCTGAAAATGAATCCTTTGAGGTATGAGCTGTACCTTGCCCTTTCTTGTCTTTTTTGCGTATCACTTCGCCCCATTGCTCAGCAGTGCCTGTAATTGGAGTAGATATATAAGAAAGGTGGGACCCGATGGGTGAAAGGAAAATGCATTGAGGAATGCGCATACCGTCTGTGATTCGATTGACGCTAGTTTCAACATCGCCTTCAACTTCAATCAGCAGTGCCTTTAGATCTGCACCAGAATGTCACGGATAGAAATAGGGTTGAGACGCGACTAGATGGCAAGTCGGCAAATGGTGGTCACAATACCTTCTTCTGTCCAGGTGGGGAACAATTCGCTAAGCTGCCGGAGTTGATTTGGATATTTAAACTTTTCGGGCCTATCTGAGGGCTGCTGGGGATGGGATGCTGTCTTGTACTGGGACATGGTGGGACAAGGAGAGGAGGATCAGAAACTGACGATGCTTAGGACTAGGGGACAACAGAAGCCATACATCGGGGTTTGAACGAAAATGTGCGATTCGTGGGAACGAGTTTCCAAAATTGGGCGGCACATTGGGATGCACAGCAACGTGCTGAGATTGGACAGGATTCGATACGGGTGCGCTGCACGACCGCATGCAGCCCGGCCATGCGACCAGGCCCGTCCGTGGTCCTGCGCGCCTCCTCGCCCTGCGCCGATAATTAGCGTCATGTGACCACACTTTTGCAGCCAGGAAAGGCAACAAGGTACGAGGTTGATGCGACTCGAGTAATTGGCGATCCGCATCCTTCGAACGCGGATAACGCGAGATGCGCTGCTGGCGAGGCCATTGCCAAACCTTGCGTAACTGCAGAGTATGCCTTCACACTCCGCGACGGCCTCGGATACGTGATAGCCATCCCGGCCCCCTTTTGGCCCCTAACGAGTGGGAAGGGCCAGATATACAGAAGCGATCGTCTTTCGCTCTTCTTTCTGGTCCTTTTCGTGAGCACCATCACCCTCCCATTCCCTTCGCTGTCCACTCCTTCCTCCCCATCGCCGTTCCTCTGCATGGATTCAAAGCCTCCTTCAAGTGCGGGAGCCTCGGTAGAAACGGTGCAGCGTGTCGGCACTGATACCACTGCCACCTCCCCTGAGCCCGAGCCTACTTGGGAGGCCATCTCCCAGAAACCCGCCCGTAGCGTCCTCAGCTCGTTCTTGTTGATTGCAACATGTACGATGGCAATGTTGATCAATGTAAGAATGACAGCCCCGCTATCCCGGCCATGCTGACCGCATCACTGCATCCAGACATCCAACTCCACATCAGTAGCCATCTCCCTGTCCACGATTGGCAGGGAACTTGACATCAGCGAGGCACAGTTGCAATGGCTGGTACGTTGGTAGTTCGATTGCAAAACCTGCGCTCATGTATACAAGGTATCGGCATATGCACTGAGCTCGGTTAGTGTCAGCCGCCTGACATCTGACCGCTTCGGAATCTTGGTGCTCTACTAACATGACATCCCTTCATCGCCTAGGGCTGTCTGTTGCTGATGTTCGGGAGGCTTGCGGATTTATACGGCCGCAAGCGCGTATTCATCCTCGGCTCCATCTGGTTGGCTGCTTTTACTCTCGGATGTGGATTCGCCCAGAGTCGGTATCATTTCTCCCTTATTGGGATCCATAACTCATGCACCTGCAGGCAATCTGACGCTAGATATTTTGCGCGGTCTTCAAGGCGTTGGGGTTGCTGCATCCATTCCTGCTTCTGTAAGTCGCCTCCCTCCTTGCTCTTCCTGTTCTAATCAAGTCTACAGCTTGGCATATTAGCACATGCCTTCCCGCCTGGCCGCACTCGTTCCATTGCTTTTGCGAGCTTTGCGGCTGGGGCACCCATCGGTGCCTTCATGGGCAACGCCCTCGGTGCAGTGTTGACCCAGCTCTCAGAGTAGGTTTTCCTTTCCGCATCTCCAATGCAAATCTAATCTCCAGTAGACCATCATGGCGGTCAACGTTCTTCTTGTCCACCGGATTGACAGTTCTGTACATTCTGACCGGAGTGGTTACCATTGATCCTGATGAACCCTCCCTCGAGGCCGATCGTCGGGTGGATTGGCTGGGCGCATTTCTTGTAACGGCAGGACTAGTATTGATCGTCTTTGTGTTGAGCGATGGCGAAATTGCCCCACAGGGATGGAGAACTCCGTGTAGGTTCACAGTCATGTTCCAAATCCAGTCGACTGATTACCTGCATCTATATTATAAGATATTATTGCTTGCCTTATTATTGGCGTTCTCCTCGTCCTGCTGTTCTTGGCATGGCAGTGGTACTTGGAGCGGTTGCATAATACCCTAGGCGGTTCTCAATCCGTATTTACCCCTCCACCCTTAATGAAATTATCTCTCTGGACTCGGGGCCATGGAAAGTTTTCTGTTATCATGGTAATCGCCCTCTTCAATTGGTGCGCATTCATGGGGTGGATGTTCTGGATTCAGGTTAGTCCAACTCATAGCTGCATGCTAATATTCTGTTCAAGTATCCCCTTCTAGCTTTATTATCAACAATACGAGCACCGTAGCCCAGTCCTTACCATGGTTCGATTGATCCCCATGTTCGTGTTTGGCCTCCTGTGCAACCTCATCATCGTGTTGATTGTGGCGCGGATTTCCATCACCTGGATTCTCTGTGGGTACATTGTCGTTCCGATAAGCGCTTTACTAAGGGCCTATAGCGAGCGGAACCATACTCACGGCCTGCGCTGCCTTGTTATTCGCATTGATCCACCCCCCATCGACTTACTGGGCTTTCGGCTTTCCAAGTACAAGTCTTGCGGTATTTGGTGCTGATTTTGTCTTCGCCGGTGGTACCATCTTCGTGGCCAAGATTGTCGAGCCACATGAGCAGAGTTTGGCCGGGGGCATGTTCCAGACCATGACACAGGTGTGAGCTATTTTGTTCAGAGGAACCGTGAACTCAGTCTAGATGCTAGCTTGGAACCGCGCTAGGTGTCACTGTGACAACCATTGTGTTCAATCGGGTTACAGCGCAGCATGCGGAGAGGAGAGGACTCGACTTGACTGCAGCGACTACAGATATTCCGGAAGACATATCTCTTTTTGGTTACCGTGCGGCTCAGTGGACGGCATTTGCTTTCGGCATGACTGGTATGCTGGGGTATCTTACATCGTGTCGTAGTGCTGATGTACCCATGGATCCAGCAACTATCCTTGTTTTAGTTTTCATGCGGGGCGTCGGCATCATTGGAGGGGAGCACTCGCAGCCCGAGAGCAGTCCAGAGTTAGAGGCGGCGAAGAACATTGGATCGGACCGCACATTGAAGGAGAAGTACGAGGCGAAGAAGCTAGAAGGCACTCCTGCCTAAGTAGTTGTTAATTTTTTTCTCATGCAAAACGCGCGACTGGAGGACTGTTAGATTATACTACGCTTTGGAGACTGTTTAATAGCTCTGTACACTCATTGTTGAAATGATACCTGTAGCTCTATGGCCCTGACTCATTGCTCGATTGGGTAATTTGAATTAAGTTTTCTGGATTGCCGCCAAATTCTCGTTCGCAAGTGCACACCTCCACATGAGCGTCCGGTTCCCCACTTCCTTGCTGCCACAAACTCTGCTCGACTATACGCTATTGCGACTTCGTCTCCTCTCCCAAGCTCATGCACTTCCCCTCCGTGTAGCGACCACAAATGCAGCCAAGGCGCGACAGTCCCACTCCGCTGCTACATCAGTTATGAACCATCCTCCCCTATCTCATGTGCACCAACTACCAACTGGACGCGATTCTTTCATCTCAGAGGAATCCACGTATGCCTATCTCTTTCAGCAACAGCAAGGGCTGACACCTGTGGACCATCATAGCATACCTTTCCAGTTACATCCACAGGTGCCGGACGTAGCTAGCGCCGAGCTCCTTGCAGAACTCCAGAAGCGCATTGAAGCATTGAAGGCAGCTGCATCAGTAGAGGTACGTGTTCATTATTCACTCTCCCGGCTCATCTGCTCATTCTGCGCTAGGAAACTGTTCTGGACCCACCAACGTTTACTGAAGAAGAGTTGCTAGCCATTTACGAAGATCTCTTGGACATTTCGGCGTTTACCCAACAAGAAGAACTACCCATTCAAGATCAACAAGCCAATGACAATGTCCTTGCGGAGGAAGATATCCGGTTGATTGGCTCAGTTGATCAGCGGCTCTTGGAGGCCCTTGTGGTTCCTTCGAACGCGGAGAGTGTAGTTGAACCTCATTCGGCGAGTAGTGACATAGGAACACAATATACGGTACAGCCATATCAGCGAGTGATAAATAATGCTCACAGTATTCTTGACCGAATGGAAGTGGTTAGAGCCAGCTTTACACCGGGACAAGAGGGCGGGACACTGGAATTTCCTCCGGTGGGCATCCTAACGGTTGAGGAATGTAGGACACTAGTTCGTGTAGCAGTAAGCCAACTTTTCTCCCACTCATCTCAACAACGTTTACGAGGCTCCTGAAAATTTCTTAGCTACGTGCACTAGATGGCCAAGCTGCTGAGTCTGCACTGAGCATTATGAAGGTATGCAATAGCAGAGCTTGAAGTGGCTGTCACTGACCTAATCGACAGCGAAGCAACATGGAAATTCCATCGGACCTCTCGACTCAAGTAATGGAACTTTACGCTGGCTCAGGCCAAATACAAGCAGTAGAACATCTACTCCAAAATTATCTAACAGGTAATCCCCTACGGCTTCTTGACGACTTATTGTTCTCATGTCACGACCTAAAACTCCCGACCTAGAACTCCCCAATGACCGTCAACGACATCTGCACATCAAGGCATACCTCAAAGCCACGCCCCCAGGCGATCTACCCACCAAGGCACTGGAGCTCCTGCACACCTACGAAAACCAAGCTCTTCCTGCACCAATTCAAACATATACCACCCTCATCACTACTCTTTTCTCGACTCAATCCTCAGTTGCTCGAGCACATGCATGGGACTTGTTTACCCACATGCGCTACGTCGCTCATACCAAACTCGACGTCGCACTGTACACCCTCATGATACGGGCATGCGCATCGCCCATCTCTACACGTCGTTCTGAGCCCGAGCGTGCGCTCGACCTATGGCACGAGATGACGGTCGACCAACGAATGGTGCCAACAGTGGGAGCATACGACGCCATCATATTAGCTTGTGCCCGTTCGGGTATACAAGCATACGTAAATGAAGGGTTCAGACTCGCAAAAGAGATGCTCGACTCTCACCGCGATGCCAGCGGCTGGTCAGCATACCGACCAGATCGGCGAACGTTCTGTGCATTGTTGGAAGGCGCGAAGAGAATAGGTGATCTGTCTCGGGCGCGTTGGATATTGGCAGAGATGGTTAGAAGTAAGAATGAGGCCGGGGATGCACTGGAGACGGATACTGAAATTGACGAGGAAGTCATGATGCATGTGTTCCATGCTTATGCTGCCTACCTGCCACCATTTGAACGAAGGGTCACCCAGGTGATCGATAGCAATCAAAACCAACGCCCTGGTGCTGGTAAAATACCAGAATCCATCTCTAACGATGCCCCTGGAACATCGGTCCAACAAGCACAGGACGAGTTTCAGTCAATGCCAACCTTTGGTGCTCTACCGCCTCAGAGCAAACCCGAGGTTATTGCCGAAGTCCAAGCCCTATTTCATCGTATATTGGAGGATACAGGCATCAACGTCGGTGACCCAGCTCAAGACGAAATTTTCGCCGGACAGCGTATATTCCGTAGTGTCCAACTCTCAACCCGCCTTCTCAATTCTTATATCTCCGTTTTCTACAAGCATTCTTTATTGGAGACTTCACGTACTCTGTTCTGGGATCTGTTCGATGAATTGAAGGTGGACAGGAGTGTCAGAAGTTATGTAGAGGCTTTGGAGAGATGTGCTCATGCCAAGAAAGGATTTGAAAGAACGACCGCCCTCCAGTTTTCGAATGAACTCTGGTCTAGTTGGCAAAAGCTTGAAAACGATAACAAGTTGGATGCCCATGCCCGGTTGATAGAAAGAGCGCATATCGCCCGGATTAGAACGCTTGCCTTGTACGTGCTTTTCAACTATATTCGAAATTTAACGACTAATTTTTGGTGAACGATCCAGAGTGGGTGATCTTAACGGTGCCTTGACACACGTCCGGGCGTTTTTTGCACTCTATCCACCCTCAGCAATCCGTCAATTCGATCCCAAACTTTCAATATCGTCCACTCGGACTGTGTTGACTGGTAATAAGCCCCTTGTGCGGATGACAGGAACATCAGAAATCCCCGATGACCGCGTACCACCCCTCCTCACGTTTGGTGATTTGGAGATACTGCATCACCGTCTTGTTGCAGCGGGGGATAGAGAAAATGCTATTGGCTACCTTAAGTACGTGTCCAAAGCGTATGAATGGGCTTTGCGAGTCCGTCGTGATGAAGCAATGAAGGCAAAACCTGGGCAATAGACTGCTAGCGCTCTTTTTGTTGAAATAGACACCCACACCCCTCCACTCAGATATCCTTATTATTGTATAAACATGCTCGCATATATAATTTCTATTCTTAATATTCTATCTCTTCTTGACCATCAATGCCTTTGATCACAAATCACCATCCCATCTGTTCCATTGTCCACCCAATAACCAAACCATGAACTGGGTCAGGGTAATTGCAGAACCTCTTATTGCGGTCCAACGCCGAGATTTTGGCCACATCCTCGGCATCCAAAACAGGGAGCTCTAGGTTCTCCTTTTGTCGCTCCACTTTGGTGCTCTTAGGGATGATTATGATATCGCGGGCCAAACTCCAAGCGAGGATTACTTGGTTTGTTGTGGCGTTGTACTTGCGCGCGATTTCTTTAATAATAGGATCGTTGCGCACCGTTTCCCAGCCTGTCATCAGGGTGCGAGAGTTAGTGGGCACAATTTCAGAGGGTTTATACTTAAAATGCTGACCACTAGGAGAGTACGCGGTTATGGCGATTCCCTTCTTCCTACAGTAATCTACTAACTCGTTTTGTGCGAGGTACGGGTGCATTCTACGGAAGCAGTGTTTATGAGCTTATGGTGACACTCGGAGAGCAACAACATACTCGACTTGATTGACTGCAGGTGTGACTTTGGCCGTCGTGAACAACTGTTCAAGTCTGTATATTCCATGATGTGTACCTCCTTGTCAGAGACTGGGAGGGCTGCTAACAACTTACGTCTTTATGGAAAAGTTGCTAACGCCAATAGCACGCACTTTTCCTGTGTCGAGAAGTTTTTCTACCTCGGCCCAAGAATCGTTGAACGTTGCTTCAGTGCAAAGCTTGGTGGTTCCGTCCGGGTTTTTGGGATGGTCATTCCCCTCTAACATAGTTCCCATGAGCTTCAAGCTGATTGTCGTACGGGCAACACTAAAACGTACCTTCTAAGGCAACATATTGAGGCCAATGAATAAGATACTAGGGACAAAAGTGCTTAGTCGTGATCGATAAAGAGAAAGACAAAAAGGACATACGAGGTCAATATAATCGAGATCCAGATTCTTTAGACTCTCCTCGAAAGATTCACGGACTTTGGCATGGTGGTTCCAACTGTCCGATGCGAGTCATGAGGCATTCTGCACTAGAATGTGCAATTCGCATCCAAGACTTACGGGAGCTTTGTAACGACAAAGAACTCCTCTCGAGGGATGCCAGACTCCCTGATGGCATCACCAACGGCCTTCTCTGTTCCTATACCAGGTTTTCAGTTGCCCGCCAGAATAGTGGTATAAAATAGCGGCAGACCATAACTTAATGCTGTATCAATATGCCTGAAGCCCGCATTGATTGCAGTTGAAATCCAACCCTTGACCCGAGCCTGCTCTTCTGGAACGTCGGGTGCCCACGCACCTTGTCCTGTATTCGTGTTACATAGGTCACTGGCTCCTCTACAGAACGTCCTACGGACCTATGAGGGGCATCTTGACTCCATTGTTGAGCCTTAATGTTCGTCTGATGTCATGCAATTTACTTGTAGACATTATTATGGCTGGATCCAAGGGTGATAGATAAGGAAGGGTCCGAGGATCGTTTGAACTACTTTATCAGATTTACATGTCCTCGGGGCCCACAGGAACAGCATGATTCCCTCATGCATCGAGTTTTGCAAAATAGTTGACGCTGACAAACCAAAGCACTCTGCGGCACTTCTCCAACCTTGTGACCATGCCACCTGCCGAGATTGATCCGCGATGTTCTTATTAAAGGATATGATATTAGCCACGGGTCACCAACCAAGCTGCTCATACGTCCAGCCATGTACATGACCACGATTGTCTGCTTTGTTGGCAATACGCTCTCCACGATCCAACTTTGATATAGCATCCAACTCTCCGTTCGTCAGTTTTGGTATCTAGAACAATTGCGGTCAATGGAGGAGAGAGGTATATGGCATGAGGGGCATACCTGTAAGTTTTCTTCCTGTCGAGAGGGGTTTTCACTCTTGGGAACGACGACTGTACCTCGTGAGAGGTGCCAAGCAAGAATAACTTGTACAGGAGAGATACCACGTTTCGTGGCAATACTTGTAATAAGGGGATCGTCTCGGACTCGAGCCCATCCTAGCAGCGAAATTGAGTCAGTACTAAGATAAAAAGATAGTGGTGCTCATGGGTTACCGGTGGGAGAGTAGGCAGCTGGCTGAATACCTTTTCCCCAAAGGTAAGTCATCAGTTCATTTTGCGCAAGGTATGGATGCAGTCTAGGTGGCATGTCAATAGTTGGTAACTCTTTGCACCGCAGAGAAAGGGCCTTGGTACTCGACTTGGTTGACCATGGGCACCACCTCGGCCCTCTGGAGTAGTTCATCAAGTCTGCAATATTTTCTCACTATAACTCTCACATAGAAAGGAACTTGAAATGGAATACGTTTTGATGGAGAAGTTGCTGACTCCAATCGCTCTGGCCCTACCCGACTTGTAAATTTGCTCCATTCGCCTCCAAGTGTCATGGAAGGTAGGCGAAGATTGTGTCTTCAAGCTTCCATCAGCGTTTCTAGGCATCCAATTACCTTCTGTTTTCAGGTTGAGCCATGATGCACCATAATATGTTGGATCATACCTTCGTAAACAACTACTTGAGGCCAGTGCATGAGGTACTTTTTGTCCAGTGGTAGTTGAACGCAAGTTCAGCAAGAGTGAGTGTTAGGCGTACCAGATCGACATAATCGGTGCCAAGTGCTTTAAGACTTTCGTTGAATGACTCCTCAACACGCTCGTGGTGATTCCAACTACAAAGTTCAGGTAGGTAAGCGTAGACGCATACCCGTCGTGAGACTCACGGGAGTTTCGTCGTGATGAAGACATCCCCGCGGGGTATTTGAGCCTCTTGAAGTGCTTCACCAACAGACCGCTCCGTTTCTTAAACTCACTAAGACAGAACAAACCTCGTCCGTCCCAAGTGAGAAACGCACCATATTTAGCAGCAGTATCTAAATGCCTATACCCAAGCTTCAAGGGTACTTGCATTCAGGTTGGCCATTCGTGAATATGTATGCGGAACGTACCTCCAACGCAGTCAAAATCCAACCCTTCGCCCTTTCGATCTTGTCAGATTCAGGACCAGCCCATGTTCCCAAACCTGCGACCATCTAAGTTCAACGACATACTCCAAGGCA
>KB722748.1:230267-262405 GCA_000349905.1 Volvariella volvacea V23 | reverse complement strand
GATCGGTGCTACGAACCAACGGCAGGGATGCTGATACCATTCCGAAGCCGGAAGAGATTCGTGGCCATGCTCGATAGACGTTCCAGCAGGACTGTACAAGAAGTTTTCGAGGTCACTTAAGTCCAGACATTCGGTATAGACACGGAATGGGGATTGACATTTCTTGGTTCAGGTGCAGTGGTGATGTCAGGCAAGCCCCTGGCTCAAGCCGGCCTCAGTTTGGAGACCGCAAGCAGAGCCTATTCACATTTCCGTAAACCAGCAGTAAATGTCCCTCGTGATTCGTTCTTGATGTCGAGCCAGGAACTCGGGCAGATAAGCCTCATTGAGGCACTAAATTTTCTAACCCCCCCCCCCTCCTACATTTCTTAGTTCTGCACCCTTTCAACGTGTTTGATACCGACAATTGCCACAATGCCCACGACCTCGTGTTGTCCTATCCCAGAAACTTTTCGTCGACTGTTCAAGTTTCATGACCGCTAAGAGTCTTTATGGAACGTTGGGCCTGGCTTCCCTTGTCTTTCCACACGTAGTGGCCTATTGGCTTATAGGCGCAAGTACGGCGTTTCGAGTTTCATATGGGACTTGTGGCGTTGACTTTGTTCGATCCCAAGATAACGTTTTGACTACGCAACGGGTGGATCCTATCGTACAACCCGGCGTTGTCTCTACTCACGTTCATTCAGGTAAGAGTGAACCTATTGGTCGTGTGAAGAAAGCGCCTGACCTGTGGTTAGTGCTTGGAGGTAGCAATTTTGGATTGAACCTGAGTACCCAGAGTCTACGGGACAGTGAATGCACCTCAGTGCCTATAGTTGAGGACAACAGTAACTATTGGTACCCAGTACGTATGCTAATGCTCTCACTTCCTGCCGTACTGCTGACTCCTTTCTACTATAGCACCTTTATTTTCAGTAGGAAGCTTCATATCAGTACTTCAGTCTGGAGTTTGATTCGCTCCATTCAGCTGGAGAAACGATTCCTTCTCTAGTGTCGATGGCAGTGCTGTAATGTAACTCCACTTCATGATTTGAATATGCGACCGCGATCTCAGAACCTTCATCTAGATGTAAGTGTTGGTATAGGACGATGAAGCAGAGGTTAACTTGCAGCAGATTACTTATTCAGTGATGAAACAGGGAAGACTACAGTATTTCCGGATGATGTGAGTAACAGCAAATGATCATTATAGCTCTTCACGCGTAAATCCTCCAAGTTTCGAATGGTGACAGGTATCATAACTTGTTTATTGGGACAAGAACAACCGTGTTTACCTAGTTTCCAGGTGACCCGGAATTGCGAACGTTTAACTCTTCAAGCTATGCACAGCAAGCTGTCTCCTTTCTGTGTCTGAATTTCGAATCAACATCCACCAGACACAATGAGCTACCCGTTGCCTCCTGTCCATCAGGCATTCGTTCTCAAATCGTATGTGCCATTCATTTGATAGATCCAGGTTCCTAACGCTCTTGTGTCCCTAGAATTTCCCTAGCTGCTGGGATGGTATCGTGAGTGCATATGCTTTGGTCATTATAGACAAAGTACTCACTTTGATGCAGAATGTAGACTCAGAGAATCACAAGTCTCACGTAGCATTTCCGTCTGATGGTCCGGACCAAGGAACATGCAATAGTATCAATTACCCGTTCACTATCCCTCGTATTTTTCTTGAGGTAAGCCAGGTTATATCTGCTCCGCTTCACTAGTATCGCTTAGTCTTTATACAGGTTTATTGGGGCACTCAGGTTTTTGATTCCGTGAGGCATGAAGCAATGAACCCTGAGCAACCATTTGTGTACGGACACTCATATTTGCTGTTTCATTTTCTAATGCTGGCGTCTAGTTTTTCAAACGGCGATCCGACGGGCTACAGTTTTCACGCTGGTTAGTGCCACTTCCTTTTACAATTCCAAATTAACATGCAGTAGACTTCTATAATGGCTGGGATAAAGGGGTATTGCAAGAGGCTGTCGGCAAATGCCATTGTGACCCATTTGGAGATCCAACTTGCTGTGTCGCAGGTGGACTTTTTACTATGAGGCATCCTCATCAATGCTATATTACCCCAATGTTTGACGAGCAAAGTAGGCCGCTTACTTTCTTATTCTTACCCGGAGTGATAAATATGAAAACACAATAGCCCTTGGCCTACTCTCCTCACTTCCCGGTCCAAATCCCGTCCGAGCGGACGAAAGTTGTGAAGAACGCGAAGTCGAAATTATAACACCCGCTTCAATGTCACCAGTCTGGGTATATACCGGCACAAATCCTCCTCCCACAGCCACACAAATCTCACCAGCATCAACTGGGACAGTAACCCAGCTCCCAGCTGCACACTGTACCGTAGATGCAGGAGGTCCCAGCAGTGTGAATAGTGCCAACAGTCAATACCTTGGGCGAATGAACATGATGGTCGTCATTTTTGCTATCTTTACCTTCATGTGACGTGGAGGGTGAACACAGCACACGCTATAGTTGTAACTAGATAATAAGTTAACTAGGCCTTACTATAATTTTTTTTTTACAACACGACGTCGAGGCGCGTATCATCACGTGAAACCAATAAAGGGTAATTTCAAACTCCGGCCAAGCTCATCCGGCGTGTTCAGTCGTCTCGATTCTTAACCATCTACTAGACCATTATCCTTGATTGTCTCCTGCCATGGTATGTTTTTTTAGCATATTTACGCGTCTTCTTTACGCCAATTTCCATAGTCTATATCTCCAGCTGTCGTACGACGCCTTATGCGTGAAATTAGCGACCTCCGAAAAAACCCTCCTGAGGGTATCCGAATTCAAACAAGCGAAGAGGATATGCTCGATATAACTGGAATAATTGAGGGCCCAGGTGAGCGTACGCGTACTTTTTGCGTTTGCCCTCGATGTTAGTGGCTGACTCGCGTTCAGAGGGAACGCCATATGCTGGTGGCTATTTCAGAGTCAAGTTTAAATTCACGGAGGAATTCCCCGCTGCACCTCCCAAATGTGAGTCTGCTCATATCGATTCTCTCTCTAAACCATAACTCTACCTTCAGGTTGGATGGCTACCAAGATATTCCATCCAAATGTCTCAGGAAGTGGAGAGATTTGCGTGAATACACTGAAAAAGGATTGGAAATCGGAATATGGGATTGGCTACATCCTTACTACCGTCAAGTGCCTCCTTATCTATCCTAATCCTGATTCCGCGTTGGATGAAGAAGCTGGCAAGCTACTGCAAGAAAACTACGACAGCTATTGCGAGCGAGCGAAGCTAATAACGAGTGTACACGCTAATCCGCGCAACAGACCTCCGGAATTCGACTCATCAGCAAACACAGGCTCAATGCCAACCACAAGTGGTTCTTCGACTTCGATGGCGGCAAGCGCACCAGTCAAGCCAACACCCAGTAATGCAAATGCACCAGCGTCTCTTTCCCTACCGGTATCTGTCTCTCAACAACTGACATCCGCTGACCGACACCCTTCTCCTTTGAGCACAGCGGATTCTAACATCCCAGCTGGAAGCTCACAGATGGCCACCACAACAAAGGCTGTCAAGCGGACTGCTGCATCTGCTGCATCTTCGAATGCGGAGAAGCGCAAGAAGGCGCTGAAAAGACTATGATTTCTTATGACCAGACTGTTCACGATAGTTGATGATGTATCTGCTGTATCACGTTGATTTTTTTTTGCCTTGCCCTCACACGCAATACATGTAGCTTTCACTCGACGAGAGTTGAGGGATTGGAGACCATGTGACTTTGTTGATCAACGAACTGGATGCAGGGTGAGAGTTTAGGCAAATAGCCGACAACACTACTTGGTTTGGTGCCGGCACCACATCCTTTCAGCCACTTTCGCGTCTCCGCGTTCAAGTCTCCTGCTGGCCACCTTCTGAATCAGTCCGTTTCTCCTTCAGGTCAAGTCCCGGCATTTGCTACTTGGTCTACTCTTATATCCATCATCTAAACGCTGCCGAATCTATTATACTGTCCGTGCGAACTCCTGCATATTGATCATGCCTCCTGCGCGATCTGGTGGAAAGTCGAAAGCGGCAAATGCAGCGTCTGCTGTCCAGTCCGCTCCTGCACCTCCTCAATCCTCACAACAAAGGACCATTCAGACCCGTAGCCAAAAAGCTGGACTCCAGGTACATCTCGACCTCTGCGCTCCGTTGTCCCATCTCTGACGAGTTGTTTAACAAGTTCCCTGTTGGTCGTATCCATCGATACCTCAAACAAAGAACGCAACATAATGTCAGAATTGGTGCCAAGGCAGCGGTTTACACCTCCGCTATCCTAGAGTACCTCACTGCTGAAGTACTCGAGCTAGCAGGTATGTTGATGACGTCTATAGCCCCTTCCTTCAAGCTCTTCTCTCATCACAATACCTAATGTACCAACCCTTACTCCTTATAGGAAATGCCTCAAAGGATCTTCGTGTCAAGCGAATCACACCCCGCCACCTTCAGCTCGCAATTAGAGGAGACGAAGAACTCGATACGCTCGTACGCGCAACTATTGCTGGTGGTGGCGTTCTTCCATTTATCCACAAGACACTTACCACTGTCAAGTCGGGACAACAGAAGAAGGAAGCATAAACCGCGCTTTTGCGCACCCTGTTGTGCCTGCGTTCTGATAACTCTTGTTTTGGTGCTTTGTTGGCCTTGGTCGTACTCTACCCATATGCTGTGTAAATGATATGCTGTAGTATTTTGCATTCACACTAATCTTATGATTATCAGAATTGTGTATCTAATCTATGCACGTTTATGGCAATTCTAGGATAGCCAACGTCACAGCGATAGAACAGTCCTGTGATGCTTAGTGATATGTCCGTGCTGTCATTGATGTTGGTTCATTATAGAGTAGCAACTCGAAAGTAGATACAAATGCAAAATCGAATACACAGTCCACAAAAGCGGGACAAGTCCAATAGGAACACGCTATGCTATAAATCCTACAATGTTCAATATTCAAACAGCAAAGCAGATCAAAAATAAATGCAAGGCATTAAACTTTCTTGCAGCTGACTTTGTGTTTCCTATGAAGGGTATCAGACGTAGTCAAGAGTGAAGTAGCACATAATACTCACTTCCAGTCAGCCTTCTGACAATCCCCGCTGCAATCTGAAACACCAGTCAAATTGATACAAGTTGATATCATAAAAGAGACATACAAGCCACTTGTTTGCATGAACTGCATCTAGGCAGCCTAGCGGCCCTCTTTCCACAGAACGCGCAAGCGTCAGTGGCAGACTTCATTGGGTAGTCAACCGTAATCTTCCCTGAGCCCTCTATTCTCTCTGTGAACGCCATCGGAATCTCCTCCTTTCTCAAGTTCCCCATCGCCCCACCAGTGAGGCTTTGTAAATGATCACTAGTCACCTTGTCGTTCTGTGTAAGGATAAAAAGGTTGCTCTTGATCTCTTGTACATCGACGGCAATCCACCTTTCCAGATATTTCACATTCGGTTGAACCGACATGAAGGGAGGATGAGTAGCCACCAAGTCTAGCACTTCTTGATAGCGCTTCGCAGCAGTTGCCCTGTCTCGTTTATCCCAAGCCAATAGCCCAAGAGCGAAGGAGGCCTCTATTTGCATTGCCTTGAGCAAAATTTGAGCTCTTGGACTCTTAAAACGAGTGAATGAATGGTCTGTAGATGCCCTGAATGAATGCAAGAGCTTATATGCATCGGGGCTATTCTCTAGTCGTCAATCATAAGATTAGCAATTAAAATACACCCCAAAAACTGGTGATGCCGACGAATCTTGTTCGAAATTCAAGTTTGGATCCCTGAAAAACCCGACAAAATTTCTCCAGGCCATCCCCAGAACTTCCTCCGGGTAGTCATCAGGAAGCTGTATCCCGGGAGGCAGGCGTTGCTTTGCTATCACAATTTCATCTTTCAGTATTCTCTTAATTGAAAGTTGGTAGTATTCAAACACCTTGTCTGTTTGACCCAAATGATAGAAGCTTTCAGCTTGGGCAAAGAGGGAAGTGCCTGTGGACATAGTAGAATACTGGCAGATGACCGATGACACCCCTGTTTATTGCTGGCTGTACGTAATCCTTCGGTACTGAGAGAAGGTCCATTCGTATGCACCCAATGAATAAAAGTCCAGGGATTGAAATCTTGATCTTCAATAGTGAACTATTGAAGATCACAAAGCGCGTGTCCATGATTAACTACTACACAAGAAGGCGTTCAAGAAGTAATATACAGCTATATCTACAAGGCCCAAAGGTCCATTATCAAACTACAGTTCACTTGCCGACCTCGCTCCAGCCTCGCCCTTAGCCACTTTCGATGTTTGTTGCACAGTCTCTCGGCCACTGAGGGATGCCTCCCTTGCTGCATCTTCTGCACGCTGTCCCTGTCTCTGCACGTTTTCCCTTGCAGTATTGGCGCCTCCCCTGGCTTGCTCGTATGCGTAGTCACGACCTGCTTGAGCACGATCGTATGCGCGAGCAGCTTCACCGGAAGCCTGGCGCTTGGCCTCCTGAACTTTTTCATGCGCATGTTGCGAGGCTCCATCCACTTTGCTTGAAGTGGCATCATAATAATCGCCTGCCCGAGTGGCTACAATTCCAAATGCTCTCCCGAGCGCAGTGACGCTTTGTGCTGCCAGGTCAAAGATGTGCCGGAAGGCACCGATAACCTTAGGTTCTGTCTGGACGTAACGTACACGAACCTCCTCTGAAAATTAGTCAGGCGAGAGTCCCACTCAAAAACGAAAAATACACACGCAACAGTCCAGATCGAGACGTGGGTAGCTTGTCTTCGTTAATACCTCGTTCTCTCAAAAAGGCCCTAAGACGGGCATCGGGCCAAATTAAATAATTAGCCATTCGTTCGGCGGCATCGGTATACCTATAAAATAGGTGAGTTGGCTCCTGTAATCGTGAAGAGAGGAACCTACTTGTCGTCAGCAAGCTTAACAAGTTCGTCTCGTTTCAACTGGGTGTCTGAACGAATATGCCCGTTTTCAATGAGCCAGTTGCGAAGTTGGCTGTCAGACCATGCTGCCCAGAGAGTGTCCTGTGCCCTAAGGTAGTTGTCCCTGCGTAGACTTGATTAGTAAAACAGCTTATGTAGATATACTGATACGCACGACAGGAGCTTCATCATCTTTTCACGATTGAGTTGCGCACTGCTCTTAATGATTCCATGATTGACAAGCCAAGAGTGGAGCTCGCCATCAGACCACGAGTTCCACACACGGTCATTTACGTCGTAATAATAGGAGTGCATTAACTTGATAAGCTCGTCCCGATTCTTCTCATACTCTGATTTGGCAAGGCCATGATTCACCAGCCACTCGTGCTAGGGGAATTACTTAGCGAATATGCGGGAGATGTCGTTCGCGACATACAATGTATGAGGTGCTCCAGGCGTCCCAGACCGGATTGGCGACAGAGGCGTAAGCGTGCTTCATCATTCCCAGGAGGTCATGGCGGCTGACTTCGGTTTCAGTTTTGAGTAAACCGCGATCTTGCAAATATGCCCTTAACCTGTTGTTGTCCCAGGAAGAATAGACATAATCCCGCGAGTCGTCAATCTTCCGTCCAATGGGGAGAGTTGCCTGTGCTATGGCTTCGGACACCCGACTTGGCTGGCTTCGAAGAGGATTGTCGGGTAAGGCGTCTCTAATACGCTCCTCGTATTCCTGAAGCATTTGCAAGGACTCTTTGTATTTAGATTTTGCAATGAGAGCGAGGTGCTCGCGGGTGCTGTGTGGTGAGACAACTCCGCGCTCGAGAAGGAACTGTCGAAGACGGCTTTCATCCCAGGCATCGAAAGACGACTCGCGCAGGTTTTGAACTGACTGGCGAGCAGAATCATACTGTTCCTGGGTCCAGGCAGCAGCTGAATTCCAGTTGTCAGCTACTAGGGCTAGGAGTTGGTCCTGATAGGAGGGGGGAGCAGCAGGAACAGGGATGTTGCGCTCCTGGAGCCATTTTGTGAGCTCGGCAGTCGACCAGGATGTGTAGGGCAGGGAAGGCTGGTCCGAGGCAAACCACGAAGCAGTGGCGGGGGTGAGGGCGACACCGAGAAGGACCCAGCGAAGGATGCGCATGGTTGAATCTACGAAAGCGAGGACTCGTCTGGTTTCATCTCCTGTTATAAGTGCGGGGACTTGACGTCACTGGTGGCGAATCGATGACGCTGATGCGGAATGGACGCGATGGACCAGCATGGGCACGATGGACCCGTGGACCTTGACAACAGGGACAAATAGGGGCTTGATGCAACAAGGGATGGAGGAAGTAAGGCGATGCAAGTGCATTTTGTCCAACTCCACCACCACCATACGCCCAGCCGCATCTATGCTACAACACCCCTCTAATCTCATCCTGTGCGTCAGCTTTTCTCTTTCTTTTCTCGTCTTCCCTTTCGTGTTTCATTGACCACCCTGCGTCGGTGCAGTTGAGTGACCCTGTACAAACTCCACCCAGCCAACTCCTCCCCACCACCACACCACCACCACCATTCCATTCACCCCAACCCCATGTCCGATTCAACCCGCTTTCACTCAGAGGCGAAGCGTTTCCGCCCTCCGAATATCAACCTGACCTTGGTCGACGACAAGCGAGCTCCCATCCCAATCGAGGTCGAGACTTCCGAATCGTCTGTGGATCTCTCAGACGACGACGCGTTTGAGGAGACCCTCCAGCTGTCATCCCCAGACTCTGATTCTCCATCAAGCTCTCCAATTATACCAAAACTCAATCTCCAGTCCCCAGACGATGCTGTTCCCGACGATATATCCAAGGATTTGGCAGCACTCGATCAACTCCGCCGGAGTGTCAAGAATAACCTCCGCCTTCGTCCAATACGTTCCAGGGGCAAACTCCCAAAAGTAAATATTGTTGATGGTTTTCCTACTGCACCATTCCCTCCTGCTCTTGCTAATAATTCCATTTGGCGTGATGCTCCGGAACCTCCACCCAGTGCTACTAGCACCACAACTGCCTATTACACTCCAATTGCAGAGACACCTCTAAGTGCATCTTATTCCGAACCCCTTGCCAGCGCATTATCATCCCCATCAACCCCATTGTCCTCCTTCCAACCTCAGCCCCCCGTATTGAGTCCCAAGGCCGTGCAGTCACATCCCGCACGGCCAATTGATCCAGGCACACTCTATCAACGCCTTACGAGCGCCCGACGACCATTGTTAATTGACGCGAGATCACCTGCATCCCACCTGAGCTTCCATATACGGCATAGCGTCAATATAGCGATACCGTTCCTCATCCTCAAACGTTGTCGTAAACCAGGGAATGGCTTCCCCTCCCTTGACGCTCTTCGGCAGTTTATCACCACAGATCAGGGCAAAGCAATATGGGACGACCTCTTACAACCATCGGGTCCGTGGGACGGAGATGTGGTCGTTTATGATGACGAAATGGATACCAAGGACAAGGACAATATCGGGAGCACGGCTTGGGCTCTGATACCTGTGCTTGCTCCTCTGTTGGATGGCAGTGATGTCGATTTCTTGGAGGGTGGTATTTCAGCTGCTGGGCATCACCCGCAGCTCGAGGGACTGATTATAACGCCTGGTGATGAGGACGATACGGATACTCGAATACGAGTGCCCCCACCCCAGATCATTCCCCCACCTCTCCAAACTCCAGGAAAGAAAGGCAGAGGGTTATTCCAACTCGATACTCAATCGGCAGCTCGTTCAAAAATTCTACCAGAAATTGAGCCAATGTCCTTATCACCTTTAAATGGTCCTACACCCTCTCCTGTTTCCCCGATGCCGATGATGCCAGCCGCCATGCCCCCCAGTCGAGTTAATGGCACTCAAACAATTGCTTATTCCCACAAGCAGGATTTGATGGACCAATCTCCTTCACCTCCTCCATCTCAGGTGGGCTTCCGCCGTCCACCACCTCCCAGGACAAGTGTACCAAATCTCCGCAAGAGTGAGCAACCCACAGTGGAGCGATTGAACGCTAATCTCCCTAAACTTCATGTTCGTTCCCTACCTAAAAAATCGCATACTCTCAACGTTCCTGCTAATCGACATCATCCCCCTGCTCTCACGCTGCAACCCCCGACATCACCATCTCATCTTACGCTTGTACATTCAAATCATTCTCCGCCTGCGTCAGCTCGATGGGCAATATCTTCCAATAGCTCCTCAAATAATTCTTCCCCGAATGCACAGACCGCTGATTTCTTCCTCTCGCATTACACACCCCCTCATACCCCTGGAACACCAAGACCATCTGCTACGTACATGCCACCGTCACCTATTACCGCCCGACCCGATCTTGATGCTCCCCTATCTACTGAAGAATCTTTACCGGCATTCACAATCTCAACTATACTGCCAAACTTTTTGTACCTAGGACCTGAACTGACCTTGCCGGAACACGTTGCGGAATTGAAGTCTCTTGGTGTCAAGCGAATATTGAACATTGCGGCGGAGTGTGATGATGATCACGGCTTGGGGTTGAGAGAGCAATTTGAGAGATACGTCAAGATACCAATGAGGGATACTGTAGAGGAAGACGGAATTGGGAGGGGCGTGAGAGAGGTTTGTGAAATCCTGGGTAAGTGCCCATCCTTCTATTTTCTATCGAGTCGATGGCCATCGGGAACTGATCACACCCCACGACGAAATAAATGCATCCTCATATCCTGATACGGCATGCTAGACGACGCACGATTACATTCTACTCCCACCTACGTGCACTGTAAAGCCGGGAAGTCTCGTTCGGTCACGGCAGTTATGGCTTATCTGATTCACGCCAACCATTGGACACTGTCCCGAGCGTACCAATTTGTCCTAGATCGCCGAAAGGGGATTTCACCCAACATCGGGTTCGTCTCAGAATTGATGACATTTGAAGAGGAAGAACTGGGTGGCAAATCCGTTGGGGTTCAGCCTACTGGAGCGGGACATGACCAAGATGGTGATCATGGTCATGGACACCATCCAAACTATGGCGTCGTGGCAGGTGGTAGACGGAACGCTCACGTTAGGGAAAGCCTACCTCCTGCTCTTGGCGGTGGTAGTGAAGGCATCAGTGGGCCACTATCCGCGGGTGGTATTATGGATGTTAAGGAGACACTCGGACAAGAGGTGGAGGTTAAGGATGCACATGGTAGATATCGACACGCGAGAAGAGCTCCAGTAGATGAAAACACATTGCAACCGATGCGGAGAGTCAGCAAAGCGGGATTGGAAAGCTCGCAGTTTACTTGACCACTTAAGGTGGTGTGTTTGAGCCTACATTTCTGGTAGTAAGTAATAGGTATATCCGGTTGCTCTTTCAGTTGTCGCTTGGTTTGCTACGTTTTGAGCAGTTCTTTTCGTTGCTCTCCATGCACTCCTCTGCCTGCTGACGCTTCTTGCTCATACTCTATATCGATCCACTTCCTTGCGAATATATACATTATACCTCTTCTTGTCCCATATCCTTTTAGTTTCTTTTACCCTACCTTCGTTAGTTATGTCCTGACAAATTGTTACCGGGTTCTTCATCTTGAGGGTTTTGCCGCCAATCAAATATTGACATCTCACGAACCAAGTTGTAGGAAGTTGTAGGCCTGGCATAATATTGTCGCGATGCTGTAATATTTGTTTGCTCGGGAATTGCCAGAGGCAAAAACACGAGCATTCGCGCATCACGTCCAAGCCTCCGATTTGGCCCAAGTCCACGTCTTTCTACACCAGTCCCAGTCCTAGCGTGCTTGTGAAATGTCTATCCTCAAGTTCCTGCTTTCTAACGTGGACTGGAGCAAGAACTCGCTCATCATATCCCTGCTATCAATTTCATTCAACCCGCTTGCATGGAATATTGTTGCAAGGAATGGTATGTCCATTCTAACCAGTTCTTTTTATTTTGCACCAGCTCAAAGCTATGACGCGTCAGAGTATAAAAACAAGACTATCACGAAAATTTTCGGTGGAAATGCACGCAATGGGTGCTACTTCTTGGCCATTATGATCTTTTCATTTGGAATCCTTCGTGACCACCTGTGCGTCAAACTCTCCGTCCTTCTGGCCTGCTCTTCCTCATTTCCGTGCTAGGTACCAGCAAGCACTGCAGGACCAACCACGCAAAGCTATACTCCCTACACCTTTAGATACCCTCGTCCCTGCTCTCCTTTTCATCATTGGGCAGACCTTGGTCATCTCCTCCACTTGGGCATTGGGAATTACTGGTACATTCCTTGGTGATTACTTTGGCATTCTCATGGATGCTCGTGTTGAGGGGCAAGTGTTTATACCTGTGTTATCGTAATTGCCTCCTTTATGTCCGTTTCGTTTACTCAGATTCCCTTTCAATATTCTTAACGACCCCATGTACGATGGGAGCACCATGTGCTTCTTGGCTGGGGCTCTTTGGTACGTCTCAACTATACTCTCTCATTGAACACTCAATGAACCTACTCTTACCACAGGTACGAACGCCCTGCTGGCATTCTCGTCACACTCTACGTATATACCGTGTACCGCATTGCTCTCCGTTACGAAGGGTAGGTGATTTTGTTTTCATCTATGACTGCTACTTAATACTCTTAATAGACCTTTCACGACAATAATATACGCTAATCGCGCTAAGCAGACCAAGAAGAGCAAATAAACCTCTAGACTTACATACCCACACCTAGACTACAGTATTCCCCGTCACGATATCCTAACGCACCTCGCTCAATCATCTCATTCACTGACTCCCGAGTTAGTTCATCCGTTTATCTCATGGGTTCAACAATCATGGTATTCTTACACTGCTTTGTGGCTTTGGCTTTGTTGTAGCTTTCAACAGACTACATTTTGAACATCGTGCTGCCAACTGAGTGATCCTGAGCTATTTCAGGGCATAATCCTTGCAAACCGAAGTATTACTAGAGTGAGGTGCATGAGTATTAATGATGAGGCTTCTATCTATCCTGCTTAAGTTATTGTGTATCGAATTTATACTTGCCGACTACTTTGTCCCATATTGCCTTAGTATCTAGTGTCGCACCAAGGCGAGAGGCCAGCAAAAACGAACCGCTCAATTTTCTTTAAAATAGCGTCAGTTTTAAGCCGGGATGAAGGTCTTAGGACATACCTATTTAGGCTGTACGTCTCTCTTGGTGGAGGTGTTAATCTATGACGTAGCATCACTGGTATCTGTTCTCTAATAGCATTGGTAATTTCGCCCCAGACTGTTCCTGGACCAAATGAGAATGGCTGTGTAGTTGAGTCCCTGAACGGTGTGGCAAGGAGGATCATAGATTTAGTGTGTGCATCGAGCATAACCTAATAGAGTTCGTTAGCACCCTTTGAATAAAAGGATGAGATAAGCGCAGGACTTCATTTTCTTCCCCAGTCAAGTACCCGAGCTTTAAGCTCGCATCAATGCAGGCTTGTCGATCTTCCGACGCACCAGCTTGGAGTAAACGCAACCAGTCATCCATAAACTCTTTGGAGTACGTTCTAGTCGCGCCGAAGTCCACCAGCTCCACCTAGATGTACGGTACTCAACGCAATTCCTACAACATGGTTAACCAACCGCACCTGTCTTGTTTTTGAGTTCCACAAGAAGTTAGTCCAGTTAGGATCTGTTTGCATGGTCCGGAACTCGAATAGTTCCTTCAAGCACAGCTCCAAAACCCATGCTGCAATCTGTTCAGCGGAAGTAAGGATACCAAGGAATGAGCAGCACAAGACCCAGGAACTTACATCATTGCGATCTGATTGAGACAAGCCTCGTTGGTCTGCTTCACCCACGCTCGAACCTTCAACACGCTCCATAACAAGGACGTCCTTCGTACTGCCATCCCAAACCCAGGGTACCCTAAATCTTGGGTCGTCGCCCAGGAACTCTGGGGTTCTAAACGAGCGAAGAAATTGAGCTTCGCGCTCATAATTACACTCGTCTGCTAACTCTTCCTTCATGACCTGTAAAATTTGTCAGGTCGAGAGCACCTTATTCAATCCACTCACGTACCTGCATTGTGCGATCGAGGAAAAGACCTCTAGGCAACAATGCACTAGCTGTAAGCAATAGCTTAATATACCCCAAATCGCTTTCAATAGAATTGGCAATATTTGGGAACTGAATCTTGACGGCAACAGGTTCAGGTTTCCCCGTCGGCGAGGCAGAAGCAGACAAGATGGCATTATGAACTTGTCCAATAGATGCAGCAGCGAATGGTATCCGGTCAAACTGGTGGAAGTTGCTAAGCCAATCGTCACTCAAGGATGACTTCAGGACTTTCTAAGACATGATAAGGTGATTAGGCGACATATGTATGCTAACTGTGTTGTGACCGACCTCCATTTGCCAGTCTGGCATATAATGCGCACTATCTTGCACGCGACGGAATATTTTGTCGACTTCTGGAGGTAATACATGTGTATCTAAAAGGAAATTTTGAGCAAGGGATCCTGGATGGGATGATTTGTGAAAATATTATGAACCAACCTTGGATACTCATAAATTGCCCAAGCTTCAGAGCAGCACCACGCATCTCGGATAATTTTGAAACAAGACGCTTAATGTTTGCCTCAGTCATGATGACAGAACCTTCGTGCTCTTGTTGAGATCCTGTCCGACGCAGAAGCTCTGTAGCAGCACCGTAGCCCAGTGAAGCAGCCAAGCCTGCCGGCAAGTGTTATATTGCTTCTGAAACCGGTATCCGAATTAATTGGCATACCTCCATAGTGAAATAATCTCCCCAAACGAGATGAAGGGACTTTGGAGGATTGCAAATTCCGTGGGACATTGGCTTCGACAGAAGGAGCTAGCTCCGGTTCCTGTGCTCCAGAAGTCCATGAAACAAAACATGAGTTGGTAGAATGCATACCATCTGAATAGACGCATCCGCATTCTGATGAGAAGGCAATGGGCGCTCGTCAATAACTACCTGCGGTTGCTCTTCTATCGTCTTGATTGGGCCTTGGGGGTCCTTGACAGGAACAACAGGAGCTGGCTCTGCATACAACTGCTGCACCGGCTCGTCTACCAAAGTGACTAGTGGAGCCGACTTGTCCAAACCTTCCTCTCTAGATTGTTCGTTACGCGTTTTGAAACTAGGCGGGGGCGCGTCGGGTGAGGGTGTAGGCGAAGTGGCATTGTTTTCCGTGTGCCTTCTTTTCCTAAGATGCGATACAGCTGGCTTATATGCGACCTGGGAAGCTCTGATACGAGCGGCATTCGACAAGATATCTGCGGCAGAGGCTAGAACACAGTACCAGTTGTATGCTGGACTAGGAGGCATGTTGCGCTCGGGATTTGTGATACCAACCCTGGTAGTCTGTTTGGCTGCACTCGGTAATTCAAGCACTGCAACCCTTTTGTTGCGATCATCCCAAGCTTACAACCAATTACTCCAAGCCTCTTTCACCTCCACTATGGCCAACGTAGGCAGTAGAGTATCCTCTCAAAAACCGAGTCATTCTAAATTCATTATTCAGAGGTGAGCCAGTAGTCAGAGCAGGCAAAGGCTCGTTGATATCGTGCCCACCTCTGCATGCAGCTCTGATGTGCTTCAGGACACGAGAATCAATGTCCTTGAAGAAGATAGCAAGACAATCATTTGGCACAAGGTATGACCGTTTGTAATCCACCCACCATTTACACCTTGGCTTACGCACTCTTGTGTGCTGACCAGGAACGGCTCCTTATCGAGGACGAAATCATAGAGAATGTGGTCGTAAGTTGATCTGCATGTCTGCACTCTACATTGCCTTCATACCACGTTGTAGCACACTCCTACCAATACCATTTGTTGGTCAATACACAAGCCAGCTCGAGGCTGGTACATTCGCCTGCGGTCGCCACTCTTCCCCCCTGGCACATTCATACCACTAACGCCAGTGCCCCAATCCTCCCTGCATTACGTCGAAGGCTCTCTTTCCTTTATAATGCGTACGAACGTGACAACAGAAGAGCCGCCGTCCGTCTCTAGGCAAAGTAGCCTTACAACGATTCATTCGTATCCACCAACTCCTCCGTTGTCCATAACCATCGAGCCGCCCTCACCTCCAAGCCTTCACGCCAAGTTAGAATCAATATCAAGTAGACTCAGCAAGAGACAGACACTCCCTTCTTCGCAGGCTACCCGTTTTGTTCTCTCCCCTACGTCGTATCAACGGGTACAGCCTGCCTCGAACTCGTTCCTATCAAGAGCATGGGCGGCAATTAGGAATAACCGACCATCAAATTCAAATTCGTTCACGCTTTCCCGCATACCCGAGTCTAAAGTTATCCAGCCACCCCCACCGTATACCTCAACTGCTGAGTCGCCTATCTCTGCCCCGCTACCTGCCCCCACACCCTTGCCTGCACCACCACCTACACTTATTTTCCATGATCAGACACCCACATTTACCGCTTATGCAATAACGGGATTGCTTGAAATTGATAAGGGAGAAGAACAGTTTCTTGGTGTGGATACTGCCTTTTGGGTTACCATCGCCCTGGCATATTTGGAATTTTTGGAAGACCGAGAAAGTTATTTCGCTGCCTTATACGATTAGTTTCTCGTGGCATGGACGTTGGCAGGTCTTGGTCGATACACATGGGACATTGAGTAAGGGATCAAGTATAGTAGGTGTATCTATTAGTTAAGGTAGTGTTGTTAATCGCTCGGACTATCCTCTACAGACCGATCCTGACGCCGTCTTGCATTGGGGGGTTGGTCGTTGTTCCGGGCATACGAGAGATTGAACTGGGATCCACCCGAGGCTAAGTAATGTTCTAGAGCCTGTGTAGCATGAGAGACGTCACTAAATCGTACGAGGCCGCGACCTGTTGGTTCCGAGGTTTCAGGGTTCTTGACTAGAAAAGATAGTGTTAGCTCCGTATATGGCCGAATAGAAAGAACTTACAGAACAGGACTTGATCTATGTGCACCGCATTCTCGCCAAAGGCTGCACGCAACGCAACTTCGTCGCCCCAGAAGTCGGATAAGAACAGTGTGTGAAAAGCCTTCCTCTTCATCGGAGGTCTAGCATGGGCATAATCGACTCGCAATCGACGATTCACCAGTTCTATGGGTTGAGCCTCAAAAGCATCAATGGCACTCTTGCGATTCTTAAACTGTATGTGGGCAAAGCCCTTTGATTCGCCTTCAGGCGTATAGGCTGTAAAACCCGTTCCGCTGAATTTCGGGGGTAATGACCTCTAAGTTGGATACGTACCAACTCGCACAGAAGTTATTTGACCGTACTGGCTAAACAACTCCCGAAGTTCTTCTTCTCCAACACTGTAAGGAATATTGCCAATGTAAAGGTTTTGACTGGGTGGTACTGGCTCTCTAAAAGAACGGGGTATGTTATCCCGGCCAAACTGCTTCCGGGTGACCCGCGAGTCTAATTGCTCAGTCTCTCTAAACGGGGATTGTGAACCGCTTCTCTGAGATAGAGACCGCGAAATGGAAAGGAGAGGTACACGAGCGCGTAAAGAGAGAGCAGGCCCAGCAAGCAAAGGAGACTGAGCTTGCTTGGACACGAGGAGAGCAATTGAGCGAAGGCGAAGAGCAACCAACATGTTTTTGAGAAGGTTGCAGTTACCAAAGTTGGAAGGAAAATAAATGTGTCACGCGCGTGATTGTCATTTCACGCGTCTGCCGTGACGCGCCACGCTCCGTCACGGTACTTAAGCTACTATGAGGACTCCAGTCAATGGATTGCTTTCCTTCCTCTGCCCGCTCACAATACTACCTCAACAATGTCAGCAATCCACCAGTTTGACAAGGTATACTCTGGGGATCCACCGGAGGTCGGAAGTAAGTGGGCCATGCCCCTATGTCAACGGCATCCTCAGTCTCTTTCAGGGCTTCGAGTGGCAGCAAGTGGTGTAGCCTGGAAAGCAGCTAACTCAGAGAAAGCAACATACCTTAAGTCCTCGGATATCCTGTGGGCTCAGTGGCTCCACATCGCCCGTGATTTCCAGCTAAGGATTGGGCTGCGAAACCATAACAAGGAAAGGTTTGACGGATTCACTGGCGAGGTAAGGTAAAAGGCTATGTTCTCCTACATCGTAGATGATGACATTTATATCTAGAATCATGACAAATTTGCGTCGCTATTTAAAGCACATTTTGGAATCGCTCTCGAACCTCGCGAGCTTTGTCTGAAAGGATGAAATTGGGGAACCACTGATTTCCAAGGTATGTAATATTAGCAACCCCAGTAATCAATTACCTACAACTCGTGTTTTAGGAGAAGACCTTTTGTTCTTGGTCTCTGGCAAAGTGGCATTTGAATTGCCATTGCGTCATGTGGCAAGCTGTTATATCTCTGGGAGGACTGAAGTATCCCTCGAGTTTTCCAACCAACCCAACCCTGGCACCGACAAGCTCGCGGGGGACGAGCTGACCGAAGTCCGGTTTTATGTCCCTGGTACAGTTGAGAATTCAAATGCTGGGACTCACCAGTCAGACGAAGAGGAAGAGTCCAGCGCCGCACAGGTCTTCTGTGATACGGTCAAGGATAAGGCCAAGATCGGTTACTCTCAAAGCGACCTCGTTTTAAGCTTTGAGAAGGTGCTTATTTTAAATCTTCGTGGTCGCTATAATTTGGATATATTCCCTACGTTTGTGAGACTACGAGGGAAGACCTACGATTACAGGATTGCCTTTCAGAATATTAAGAAATTATTCCTCCTGCCGAAAGATGACCAACAAGTGTTATTCATAGTGCGTTCATCTTATCTTGACCTTGACCATATTTTATATGTCGTCTGTTTTGACCTTTAACCTATATTAGTTGGGGCTTGGTACCCCGATCCGTCAAGGCCAAACGTACTACTGGTACCTAGTAATGCAATTTTCGCGTGAAGAAGGTATTACGGCGAAGCTTAATTTGAAGGTGTGAGTTTTCTGCTCTTGTCATTGGTGAATACCCTTCACCTTGGTTAAATATGTCGTCAGAGAAGAAATAAAAACATATGACAAGCTCCAAGAGAGTTATGAAGCACCCACATATGAAGCCGTTTCTAGCATATTTCGTGCACTTTCTAGAAAGAAGATCATCGACTCAGGAAGTTTCAACAGGTGAGTATATCCATCTCTTTTCTAATTCAAATATCAAACAGCGCGTTTAGCCGAAGTGGACATCCCCGTTTCAAGGCAAATCTGAAAGCCATCCAAGGAGACCTCTTCGTGCTCGAAAAGTATATCTTCTTTGTCTATAAACAACCCCTCCTTATCGATCTCAACGACATCCATCAAGCCATCTTCTCCCGGGTTGGGTCGGGTGTGGCTACTACTGCAGGGCGCACGTTTGATCTAAAAATCGTGATCAAGAGTGGTCCAGAATACGGCTTCACCTCGATCAACAGAGAGGAGCACCAACTCATAGAAGCGTATCTGGAGAACAAGTCTATTCAAGTGAAAAACGAGGCACATTCTGATTTTGACCCGCCTTTCGTTGATGACGAAGATGAAGGTATGCAAAAAAGGGCCTCTCGCGAAAATACGAAAGTTCGGGGTGAAGATAATGCTAGCAGCGAAGATGGTTCGTTGCTTTGTCTGCGAGTATCCTTTTATCACTAATTCATCCCGGTAGATGATTTTCGAGCTTCCGACTCTGATTCTGGATCACCAAGCGATAGCAATTCATCGGGTGCAGAAATAGCATCTGATGCAAGCGGCGACCTCACCTTCATGGAGAGTTCTAACGCTCAGCCCAAGGCGAATCGGAAACGGAAAGGGAAGAAAACAGCGCCCTCCTCAAAGAGAGCCGCAGGAACCGAAGTCGGGCAGCGGAAGGTAGACGAAAAGCAGAAATTTGTAGCCGCAATCCAGGGGTCGAGCTTGAAGGCTAAACAGCGGGAGGCGACGGACGTGAATAGAGAAAATCGCCCAAGGCCAAAGGCAAAGAAGCGAGAGAATAATGAAGACGTGGACCGCCCAAAAAAGAAAGTAAAGCTGGTAAAATCTCCAGCCTAATGTTTCTTATTTGTGAGCCGGGGTTTGACGAAGAGTGAGACTTCGGGGTGCGTGAGAGGGTACTGAGCAAAAACCAGAAGTAATATAACGGGAGGTGAATTTGCACTCCTGACTGTACCAGGATGACTCCTGGTACAGCTTCACCGTATATATGCGCCATTATACTTGATACCCTTGCAACGATTGTATGTATACATCAGAATCAAAACTAAATCAATGGCCCCTCGTTTGCCCCGTTATCTGCTAAAATCAACAAAATACCTCGAATGCAATCCATTAGTTCAGGTAACCATTGTGTATCTTGATTATCTGCTTGCTGGCTCTCTGGCGACGCAACAATCAGTGAAAGCTTGTTTGATAATTCTCGTACGCCAGGGAGCTACCCAATGTCAGGGACATGCGCACGAATCCGAATCAATCGTGCGTACCCGGGAAAGAGGAAAACGCCATCTGGCTGCACTATACTTTATGTAAATTTCCCGCAGGCGTTTCAGGATACTAGATATGCTTTCCAGCTCTCCCTATGCGGTACCAGTGAAACATCCAAGTATTATGCATCAATTACGACTTACCTGTGATGCCATCCAAGCTTTGAGGCTCGACGACTTCAGTGGCTCGAGTGCATCCTTAGTCCCTGTTACAGCCTCCCTTTCTGCGCAGAAGCCGTCATCTGCAAGCGTTCTTTGCTCGTCCAAGATAATGAACATCTCACCTTGATCTATCACTGATATCTCCCATTTTATCTGAGCAACCAAAATATCTGCGGCGCCTTGTGGCTTGATATATTTGGTCATCGGCAAGTAAGTCCACAAAGCGTCGTCAAACTCTGCAGAGCTCTTCTCATATTGGGTTGTAGACTTCGACATCACGACTCTCCGGCGGAGGTCTACAGAGATGGCGAATACCTCATAGCCGTAAAGAAGAAGAGGGCGACCCGACATGATGCGCTTTGCCGCCCCGGCCTGATCTGGATCACGATACATCAAGCCAACAGATCTTATGAGGTTGAACCTGTCTTCAATGAGGAATATTAAGTCGTCACTAGGTGGCTATCAGCATCACTCGCGAAGAAAGGACAATATACGATACACACAGGTTCACCGTGCCGTCAGATGAAGTAGGCATCTCAAGTGCCTGAGCATATATCTCCTGGGCCATCTGTCTAAATGCCTTGCATACACGCGCAAGCACCCGAAACGAGTCCATTTCCCAACCAACATCCCCAGTCTCGAGGCAGATCGAATGGATTGATTGTCCTAGAACTGATGTCACAACCTTGTACAGCAATTCTGGGGGAAGGTAGATGGCCTTATTCATTTCCGGTGAGACCTATATTCGTGTTTGTCTCTATCAGTGTTGATACTCGCGCTTTTGAACGTTGTTGCGCTGAAGAATTGATACTTATTAGTGGCGAAGACTGTTGGGTGAGGGTAGGTAAGCTTTGGCGGGCCGGCATCCCGATATAAATCATGTGACTAGGCTCGTGTCTCGTGCAGCATCACTGTGACGGGACCCAAGCGTGCATTTGGCAGAAATTCGACGACGAACTCAGCAAGGCGGCAGTACTGTCAGTATTGCGCGCCTGGATATCTGACGGCAGGCAATTAAGATTAAGTGGGAGATGCGAATTTACCTACATGTTCAGCTCCCATATCAAATCAACGCAGCCCTAACAATGTGCATCAATGGCTGCTGCATAAAATCACTCCATTTCCCCACTATTCGACCCATGGTTAGGGAGCAACAGGAAGTCACCTTGTAGCTGCTATCAGCCCTATATTATTGTTGCTCATCGCTATTGTGCCGGCAGTCGAGGTCGGCATGGTCATACTAGCATAGCGATGTAAATAGCCTGTTTGCATTAAATGGCCACGGTGTTGAATACAACCCTGAATGCTGCGATATCTAGGCGACGCTTGGGGTTCCCCTGACCACGTCAATACTTCAGCCGGCATAATTAGCGGTCTTCTCGACTCAGCCAGCTAGCTGGCCCAATTCCATCAGATTGTAATCGATAGGTCACAAACCGTTCATACCCATCAAATGCGAGTCAGGGACACGCGTCAGGCAGGACTATACATACCGCCTCGTGTTCCTCTTGCTGTGTTTTCTCAGGCCCCGTCCACCTCCCTACTTCTAGGCTCGTTCTCCCACCCACAAGGTCCTTTCACAGTAGCTTGAAACAGCCTCTCCTATACCATGTCGTCTCCCGTCAACTCATTCCTTGTCTACAATACTCTACCACTCACTCCGGAGGAAAAGAGCACCCTCCTACGCGACTTGAACCGCCCACCATCCCACCTGAATCAACCTTTTCGCCTTCCTGAAGAGGAACACAACACAGTGGGAAGGTCGTTAGAGGAAGTGGCTCAGCTTCATAGAAGCTGGAGGCAGAGAAGAGGTGTTGCAGCTGGGACAACCAATGCGCGTTTAATTATTGCTGCCGACGAGGGTCTTGCACCCGCTTCACACCCCCGGACAGTCCTGATAGTCAACGTGGAGGAGCGAGACGACGATGGATCCCTTCAGAACATCAGGGTTTTAGCGTCGAATGCTTTGAACGTCGTTACCTCAATAGACGCGAGGGAGCATGATTGGAATGAGTTTTGGAATGTGGGGAAGCTCAATGGCGGTCATTATCCCGGGCAGTGAAAGATAGCGGTAAGTTAGCCCTCGAGCTTCAGGCTTCCGACAATGGCCTAATCACACTCTCGAAGCAGGATTCATCACATTCTCTACAACTTCTCGGCCACTGCACTACTTAGTCTGTCCCGTTTATGTCCCAATTACCTTGTATATTTTGTTCCCGCACGCCAGTCATCTTGCCGTCCTCTCATTGGTTGTTTTCTCAATAGCTGGGTCGCCGATATGTTGTAACACTAGTTTTCCACTCGCTCTTGAACATGATAACAATGTCTAATTCGTGAAGAAAAAACTGGAACCAATGATGCACAAAGTGTCCTCGACACACACCCGCTAAACACCAAAATAGCTGACAGTTCAAGAAAACCTCAAACAAGTAGAGAAAGGAGTAGTGATGTCACAGTAACATTGCAATAACGTAAAGGGCAGCAACAGTGCCCATACCTTCTGGTACACTTCGTACCGCTGAGTTGTCGGGTTGGGCGGAATCGCTATTGTTGGAAGGAGTGGGTTCTGCCTCAGAAGTCGTCGACGAAGACGCGACAGGCGGGTTGTACGGAATTCCAGGGTCATTGGATGCATTCTCTTTGAATTGGGCCGGGGTCTGTGTATCTGTTGGGTTTACCGCCAGGACCGCCCCCTGTTGGCATAAGCCGCCGGCATGATCGAAGAACCTGATGGATGATGTAAACGGGACCAGTGACGAGGCTATCTCGGCAAGAATGCTCACCAAAGAGGGTTGGTGTCGTTCACTCTCACCCTTGACATGGGTAAGCTAGGCGCATCAACTGGTAGTGATTCGTCCACCTGTGATTCGAGTTCATTAATTTCTTTCGCTTGCTAACTATGTGCACATTGGCACCTACCGCAAAAACGCCGCTGTTGTACCCGTCATTGTATGAACACGGGCGCTCGAAGGTAGATTCTGTGTAAGGGTCAGTCCAGGGACGCCATACGGTGGATGGCGACTTGCGAAGTACGCTGTGGGCACCGCTCCGGAATTCAAAGACGATTGTATCGCCAGCTGCAGGGTTTATCACCGAGGGGTCAAAACCAATACCCTTTTGGCTGTTGCCATTCTGAGCACACAATAACCCCGGACGGACTTAAGGACTCACCCTGTAGTTTCGTCTTTCCCGACCCCAACAAGCCACTCAAACGCCAAAGCGAGAGACGAAAGGAGGGGAAGAATAAAGAGTGACTTCATGTTGGTAATGGGGTGCAAAGGTAAATGGAGGCAAAAGTACGGTGATATAAGAGATAGAAAAGCCAAGCGCCATTTATACAAAAGGCGTTGACGAAGTTTGTCCACGTGGGGGAAGAACAGGTCACGGTCAACAGAACAAAGTCCAGCCAACCACCTACTTTAGTCCTACTTTACGTTTCCTTAGTTGTAGCTTTTCAGTTTAGGTCCCATAATATACGTGGTGAGCGGTGCTGAGCATGGTTATTCAGTACTCGGGCCCGTTCTAGGCCAACCCAACTCGGACTTCCTCTCAATAACTAATTACGCCCAACGTGCGGGAGGTTGTGGCCGCGGCGGCCTCCAGTGCCAGTACGCTCACCCTTGTTCATGCCGTTTGGAACTCTTATATGATGCCAAGTTAAACTAGCAGCGGGTTCCCAGAGTGCAATACGTCCTGATCAAGGCTACCGGTCACATAATCCCTGTGTTGCATACTCACATTCGGGTCCAGAGCCCGCGTCATGCGTTAGCAATTGCCAATACTTACAATCGAGTACAATTACTGAAACGCAGACGCTGGCATACAAAGCACGCAGAAGCCTCATTAATAACCGTAGACTCCGCTCAACGTGGCAAATTAGCCGACCAAGTCCTTCCCATTTCGTGGCACCCGCCCCTGCCAGTTCACTGAGGATCCATTCAAGAGAAGGTGCTGCCGGCGGTATTAAACCTGAGTGATGATACCCGGGGGCGACTTGATTGCCAGCACAATGGTCGGATCTGCACACTGCAGCGGAACCAAATTAGCGAACACCACCGGCTCTTCCGGACCATCAAATGGGAATCCTTGGAAGGGTAAGCAGAACTGCAGCATCCGACAAAGTCCTTTTCAGTTGGTCAGCCAGGAATCTAATTGCTCTACTGGATATGTCATTTCCTAGATTCTATCGACTTCATGTGCATATCATCAGCTTGAAAGGCCAACAGAGAAGGAGTCTCGATGCTGAGTAAAGGTTCGATTCCCTCCTTTCAGAAGGATGGGAGGTACTTATGGACATGGAAAATATGGAACATATAGAAACAGAAGTATCCAATGCCTTCCCTTGCTCGATCGCCTTGCGTTGGAAGGCGAGCACGAGGAACGACCCAAGCAAAACAAGCCTCCGAGTCGTCGCATTGCCATCCTTCTTCGCAAACGGATCGCAAACGGATTAGACACGCTGTGAGTAGCAAGACATCCTTGCTTATGACCGTAAACTTTTTCCTGGTGGTGGCTAGAATCGCCAGTCGTCACGTCGGTCGCGGTACATTCGCTGTGATCATGGTGAACACGCAAGTGAAAGTAAGCACCAGAGCAGTTAACGGTTCTTAGGAAGTCGATATTGAAACTTATCCCGGGGGGGTGGGGGAAGAAGGGCTTAAGTTGTGCCATTGAAGCGTCTAAGAACTTCAGAATGAGGGCGGCGTAGGCATTGACCGCGAGCGTGGCCGACGACGTCGGGTTGATTGTCAGAGTCATGAACGAAACTCGTGAAATAGAAGCACCAGAGAAGGTAATAGAAGATATAGCCTCTAGTGCTGCTTCCGAGGCTACGCCACTGGATTTGACGTGAGTAAACTCACTGACTTCAATTTTCTATGGCTGAACTCAAACTGTGACCAGCCAGTGACCCCAGTGCCTAGGATATCTGCAAGGAAATAATGAGCGACCGTTTAGGGACAGGACCAAGATCGTCACTTCCACCGTTCGAATCACCCGCCAGGACAGGGTCAAGAATAATGAAAACGAGTTCGCATGGTCCAACAATGCTATCGTAGGTGTATTAAACTTTGCACTCGCCTCGCGACGCTGCATATACATACGATCAGACGCATTAAATTCCCGTAGCAGGAGAATTAGCTGCACATGTACTGAATTCACACCCTTGTTATCCCACCGTCGTAGGCGTAGTTGACAAAAAGCCCGTCCCAGGCTTGTTTCCTGCCGATGCAGATAGAATGACCTGTACTCACGTCGTCAGGTAAACTGTGTCGAGGGTGCATATTGGATATGAAGCAATACTCAAATGCTGCTAAGCTAGTTGCAACGAACGTGCAACACCATCTTGTTTTACGACCCAAGAAAGGACTGCATGGTGACTCCGAATAAGGACACATTAATGCTCTAGAGGATATCTCACCCACGGTTCAAGACCTCTTAAGATAATCTTTCTCAAGGTCAGTGGCTCCTTGATATATCTTCAAAATGAATCCTGCACATTCTATGCCTAAAATCGATTCTGATCTCTCTAGAATGGTGAATTATAGCTCGTTATTCCGCTTCCATTAGGCGATCAATATCCACCACATGAGCAATGAATTATGAGCAACGCATCCCCTATGCCCTATGGATCACCTCTGTCTCGAGGCCATGTCATCTTGGAATTTGCTCCTCTCATGTACGTGCACGCATCACACTAAAGAATAGGTTAACAAGGATACATTATTATTGAGATACAAAACGGAATTTGGGGCCTGACCACACAGCTCAAGACCACAGCTATCGACCGTAGATACTCGATCCTACAAGCAAGTAAGTATAGATGAGACTTTATCCAAAACGCTCTTTTGTATGCTTGCAGATACATCCCCCTTCGTGACTGCATCCATCGCACTAACAGTAACAGTACATTTCCCTTGCTTAATGGCGGTAGTCTCATCTGTCAAACGATTAGTGCCGCAAGTCTCCACATCAACAGCACTCGAATCGACGAAGATTCTAGTAAATATCCAGTTGAAATCCTCCACACTAGCACAAGTGGAGGAGATAGCCGGGAAGTTGACGTTAACTGTTATTCCCGGGGGAAGAATGGGGCCTGGGGAAGCGAGGATGGTGTTGGTGAATTTGACAACCAGGCCGGTGTAGATATTTGCAGCTACAGTGGACGCAGCAGCAGTGTTGTTAAGCGTTGTGAAGGATACTTGGGATCCAGAAGCACCGGAGAAGGCTACGGATGGGATACCCTCCAGAGCGGCTTCAGTGGCAGCACCCCTATCATCCAGGTGAACGAGTGCATCTCCTTTGTAGTTGATTGCGACTTACACAGTCCCAGAAATTAGAACCACGGAGCCAAGGTTGTCTGAAAGCAAATGAGGTCAATCAAGTTCTACAATTATAGATGTGTGCTTACTGCCGATATTGTTACCAGCAACGACGAATTGAGGGGGGCCACCGAAGAGTTTCGGAGCCAAAGTCTGAATGCCAAATCGAACAGAATCCACACTAAAAACATTGAATTTCCTCATTACCAAGTCAAGGCTATAATCTCACGGAAAGGCGTTGACATAATTCAGGAAGGCTATATGAAGTCGAAGTCAGTGGGCAATCGGCACTCGGCACTGATTTCTCCGGAATACTCACGGTCATTGGGATCAGAACCTTCAGGCCGGGATCCAACGGCACAGGTGTTGAATTCGCAAGTAGTGTTTAATATCGTAGCGGGTGCTGATGTGGACCCAGTCCCGGACTTGTTTTGTGTCGGTGCAGAAAGAATGACCTGCAGGAATGAGTTCAATGCTTAGCCCTCAGTTGACGTCTATGCAGGGCATTCTCACCTCATAGCCAGCCTCCTTCAGAGCGGTGTACTCAGACCTAATTTGAGCTACGGCCCAGCCATCGTCATTGGTCAAGATCAATTGGATTGGATCCCTTTTGACGAGGGGTGCAGGGGTAGCACCAACAAGACCGAAGGGAGCAATCCCAAACAGAACAAGGGGGAGAGAACTTAAAGTTAACATTGCCGAGTATTGCGCTGTAGTTCTCGAGGGCTACGAGGGATCTCTATCCTAAGGGCCATTTTATATATTCTACTTTCATTTATCTTTATTCTCATTTCTTTGAACGTGCGTTTCTATTAATATGCGAGTGAATTCGAAGGATGGGCGCTTCTGGTGAGCAAGATCGCGAGACTGAGTGATTCCGATTGTGGTTATTATCATCTCCGCTTTGGCCATACGACTTTCGCACTTAAGAGCGGACAAAGGAAGTTAAACGGATGTCATAGTTCAAAAATATTCTTGCGCACGTTGTTGGAAGGGTACCGAATGAATGTGTCGAGAATGTGAGCAGAACTTCCCACGGACCAAACTGTGCTTATAGTAAGGGCTTCATCGGAGTTCCCACTCTTGACGTGGGTAGGAAATTTCTGCATGTGCAGGTCTGGGTGAAATTCTTGAGGATCATGTGTATAGCATGGCGTAGCACGCGACACAACCCAATACTCTGCCATATAGCCAGTCTTTTTAAGTACAGGGTTACTCCAGGTTTCCACTGCTGCTACGACGATGAGAATTTGGGCAGCACGCCGGACTCACTTTTTGCCTCCACTACTCGCAAAATCCTCTCTTAAAGTATGCTTTGAACTCAAAGTTACTGGATGCGAGTCTAAAGTAAGCACCCTCGTCGAGTGGTGTTGTACAATGTTAAAAGGGTGTATTCACCCATGGGTACGATATTTGTTAACACGTTTCTGGATACATTTGCAGAAGCAACTGGACGAGTGTAAAAACACGCCAATTCCCGGTAGATTGCCAAAAACAAGATATAGGGAAGTTCTCATGCTGTAATTCCGATGGATTTCAGGTACTCCAACCGATGGGCGTTGGCATCTGTCGCAGGTCCTCTGTTGTGGGGGATCCACTTAGGCTCATCCTGCATCAAAGTAGAAAATGAACACAATAGCGAGAGGATTAAGTAGATTCCCTAACCTGGAAGAGACGGAGAGCCTTGATATTATTTGCCTCATCAAGGGTAAAGCGATGGTAGATACCCGCGGGGATGACCAGAAGATCACTCGCTTGGACAGCAATTCGGATCCAAGCATCACTTGGGGATTCTAAACAGCTCTCGTGAGAAGAGGTGTATAGGTATGACGTCCAAGAATTCCTTACCACGAACGTCAAAGAATCCACTCCCGGAAAGAATATAGCGGATTTCCTCGTCTTCATGCATATGTCTGGCAGCCATATTAATCAGATTCGAATACATCTGCAAAGGCCCACGATGCTTTACTCATGGAAGAAGGTCTTGATTTTCTCCTCGTATACCTTCGAAGCTCGTGGTCAGTCTATCACCACAATAGGGTCAAGTGCATACCTCTCCCAGCCCTTCCTTCGAGACGTTAATCGTATCTCGGTTCTTATACCCACGCTCCTTCGCAATAGCATCCAACTTTTCCTCATAACCGTCTACTGGGATGTACCAGTACTTGACACCCAAACCCTCCAGAGTTTCTTGGGATACTGGATGAGAGGGGACGCAGTCATGGGGTAATCGTTGATCACCAGAGAGATTATCGAAGTAGTATGCGCGCATCTTGGTTGTTCTGACCAAAGATGTGGTGAACACTGGATTATGCTAACTATAGCAGTTTTGCGCCATTGATTGATGTGATTGAGGTCAGACCGGTGATCGGCGGTGACGGAGCAGACGGGCCGGCACGTGCTGAAGTGTACCGAGCACTGCTTCACGCCGCGGTGTGCGTCGTAGGACTTGATTCTGTGACTGTCTAGTCTCGATCAGTCCCTGGCGTTATGCTCGTGGTTTCAGTACTAAGCCTCCAGCTTTTATGCCGTGAGTTACATGTCGGTTATGACGCCGCTCACACAGCCCCTGGCATGAAGAAGACCTTGCATGGGAATAAGGCTTAGTCTGTGTGGTGCTATGTATGGCATTCAAAGTTCGGATGAGATTCGAGGTAGTAGCAAAAATACCGGAATAGCTCCCAAGGAACAGTCATAGATTGGATAAGAGTGATCTTCTTCGGGAGGTTGTACTAATAGTCTTATTGCAGTATTGTAGCTCTGTTTTTCCTCCATAAAGCACCTAGTCTGGGCTTGATTAGGCTTGTCATTGTATCTTTGAGAAGGTAATAGAGGAGGTCAGCTTTGTGTTGGAGAAAATTAGGACCCGGATGACCACTGCAGGTATTATATAAAGACTAATGACTTCGGAATTAGTTATGGGTACCGCCGTTACCAGTTCCCTTTGACTCACATTGTTGTATTCGCGGATAGCGGGAGACAACCTGTGACTTCATGGTGCTTGCCTGACCTACAATATTCGCGTACCATTAAAAATTGGAACCCGCTTAAGTACTTTCACAGTGACACCCCGTTTGTGGGGCAGCTAGCATGCTATATGGGAGAATACGTGCAAGTACTTTTGCCCGCCTGTAGCCGCAAGTATAGACAGGAGCTAGCCATGTAGATCCAAAATATACGTAATTCATTTAGTGCCAGGGGCAGACTGACGATAAGGGTATAAGCCCATACCAACAGAACGACATGCACATTCACAGGTTAAGCTCCAGTCCAATATCCCCTGGGGTCCCCGCATCAATTGCAGATTGAGTTTGCTGTTGCTCGCGGTGCAGGGGACTGGTGTGAAACGCAACGAATCTATGAGAGAATTACCTTGCATCTAAACAACTGATCGCTAACGCGCTAACGTCCCATTTGCACCTGGCGATCACCACAACTTCATCTTACCATTTGTGGCTTTAAAGTGCTTCCTGCGGCACCTTCTTTCATGAAGTTCTCGGTTTGTATAGGACAACGGCAACTCTTGAGCTTTGTGCGTCTAATGAAGGATGCCACTGCTTTTGTTACTTGCTCCCGCGACTCCTCTGGAACAATAGATGGGAAGCTAGATTGCCTTTTCGCCAAATATACGCCCTTTAGGCATATCCCAAACTTGCACATACATGACACAGTTTAATAGGTTCCTTTGGTGGTGCCATGCGATGCCACGTAATGAGGCCGTATTGGAAATACAATCAGAGTGAGACTACGTTCTTAGACAATTCAGCTTGAAAATCCGGATTCAAAGCTACGCAGGGATTTGGGGATATGGCGCGTGTACACAGCATAAGATGAAGACGATAATGCCAAACAGGATCTCGAGCTCGGATCAACGAAGTGCTTCAATTGAGCAAGCGCAACGCGCTCAGCAAGAGCTTGCAAGAATATTTTGGCGTGGTCTAGAGTAGCTCGAAGGGGCCTTAAATTTAGTCCTGCCTCGGGCATGAGCAAGTGATTCAAGCTTGAAGTACTAGCAAGACGCAAACTCCGGTGAAGTGACAATTTAATGCTCGCCCCACCACTGCGTGTGCTATATTATGGTAAGAATAACTGTTGTTGGTTCTTGAACGTGTGGGGGCCTTTAGCACATAGGAGCCTCGCATAATGAACTGCAGTGGCTTATCGCAATATGTTGTTTGGATGTGTCTGACATCTAGATTCCCGTCGATCAATTAGCGTTGACTCGTGTTGATCATGCGGAGTATGAGGAATAATGGAAGTCGACCGCACCAGCCTCATAAGTCGTGATGGCTGAAAAGCAGTGGGCTGAAAGACGTAAATGAGAAGGTATTTCAAAGGCCAGACCGACCTAGAAAGAACGGCATAGACATTGCAGATAAAATGGGGGACAGGCAGAATAATCACAAGGAAGCATAAACAATGAACTTAGACACTACATGGGAACCTTGGCCTATTGGCAGTAGGCGGAGGTTGGAATTGAATAAATCACATACCTCCATTTCGTCAGGGAAGAGCCTTTATGCCAACCATCGATACGGATGGATCATCCACACTGAGGATAGTGAGTCTTCATGATGGTCGGTGGAAGTGAACTTAGTGAACTTAGTCTTGGCATCTTTGCCACGTGGTATTTACTGCTGTTCGCTCTCAAGTTTAGACTTGCCCACTGCTCATGTCCTTTTTGGATCATTTGCGCCCACAATTCGCATTCGCCTCGGGCCCGTTGGATGGGAAACGCCATACACGTATACCTGGTTAGAACTAGTGCCTGCATGGACGAACTGTCGGATATGGACGTGAAAGTTTGGTGGGGAACTAAAGATCAGTACAGGACAGAAGGGGATATAGGAACAGAGCGACAACTCAATTGACAATTGAAAGAGGAAGCAGTGCTTTTTCGGGAGGACATAGACCAGCCAATTGAGGATGCCAGGGTTGGGGCGAGCTACTTAATAGTTGGTGCCAACAATATACCCGGTTTGCAGTAAAACACCGCTGGGTGGTCGACGAACTGCTGCTGTCCATGTGCATTGTCACGGGAGCCTGCAGAGATGCTAGTGTTAGTGGAAACCCTTTCATCTCTTCTAGGGTCCCTGCCATTTTATGTCAGTTCTGCCCACTCCCACTCATCTATATAAGCTCACCATCCTTCAGATCCACAATGCTCCCTAGCAATCAGCTATCCCGAGTCTGACCCCTTCCATCTCCCCTCATCTCCACCTTGTTTTTGCAAGCAGCTACACTTCACCTCGTTAGCTGATTCTACAACAAGAGACACTTGGCTTGCGGCTTGTCACCTCACCATCCATTTTGTTCCTCACTATGGATCCCC
>KB722748.1:214485-230167 GCA_000349905.1 Volvariella volvacea V23 | reverse complement strand
TCAAGAACAGGAAACCCTCACGCTCATCAATTCATTGATTCAGACACCCGAACATTTCATACAACACTTTCGGAGGTAAAACGCCAACCTCCCCTAGGGGTGTCAGGGAAGTAGACTGACTGTTTTCCAGATATGCCGCATCCAGTATCATGAAGATCACATATGGCCACACAATAACGTCGGTCGATGACCCACTTGTGCAATTAGGTGAGGTGCCAGTGCTTGTAATCTACCCATGGGACTGATTTAATCACACTATTCTAGCTGAACAAGCTACGACTCTGACGGTCGAGTCTGGTACTCCCGCGGCCACCTTAGTGGACTTCTTCCCATTCATGAAGTAGGAGCGCGGATCATTTCTCCCTAGTCCGACCTTCTGATGCCGGATCCGTAGACATCTACCCACCTGGGCACCCTTCTCGACATTCAAGCGAAAGGCACTCTTTACCCGTGAGGCTGTGGACAAAATGATGAACATCCCATATGAGATAGTCAAAAATGATATGGTATGGTGCACCTCCATCGCATCACAGGCGATTTGTGAGTTTATAATACCCCTTAAAAGAAGGCAGGATCGGCAATTCCTTCATTCACATCAACACTGCTAGAGTCGTGTCGGCTCCCCGGCAAGGAATACGTCACACCTGAGGATGAGGCTGACATCAAAGGTGCTGCTGGGACACTCTATGCAGGTAAAATGCTTGCACTATCATCGAGGACCAGAGCTGACTTCCGTTAACGGGCTCCGCAGCATCTCAGGACACAGTATGCGAATTATTACCACCCCATTGGCGAATGATTCAATAGACCATTTTAGACGGTTAGCGTCCTGGAGGCCTTCTTCTTGGCGATGACCAGACATTCCGAAGTATATGCCAAGGTCCAAGCAGAGATAGATAGTGTGACCCGTGGAGAAAGGCTGCCTGATTTCGAGGACAGACCGTCGTTGCCTTACTTGGAGTGCGTTCTCCAGGAAGTTTACCGGTATGATATTAGATTACCCTACTTCAAGTGGCATCCATCGCCTGACACGAGCTTGTAGTTGGTGCCCTCCTATCCCATTGGGTTTACCGCATCGCTTGATGGAAGACGACGTATACCACGGTTATCTAGTCCCTGAAGGCTCTACAGTCATTGCCAATATATAGTATGTATTTGTCGCTCTTTTGGGAGCCGCGGAGTTCAAGCTGTCTTTCAACAGTGCGATGACAAGAGATTGTCCTGACCCAGAAACCTTCCAACCGGAGAGATATATGGAGAATTCCAACATGGTCGACCCAAGGACAATGATATTTGGTTTTGGTCGTCGGTGAGTATTAATCGTCGAGAATCTGCATCGTCTACCTGGGCTAACGACATACTGCAGGATATGTCCTGGTAGGCATTATGCTGAAGCAGGCCTGTGGTTCACTCTGTCGAGGATTATTGCCACTCTTGATATATCTCAAGTTGTGGATGAGAGTGGTAATCGGATAGTACCAGAGGCCAATTTTACGACAGCATTTGTTTGGTGAGTTCTTCTCTCCTATCCTTAGCTATATATTACTCTGACCTGCGATTCCGTTGCCCCAGTCACCCCAAGCCCTTCCCCTGCAAGATTACGCCCCGAAAGAAATCCATCAGGCTGTTACAGGCAGTTAGCGCTGTATTATAATGTAGTCTATCACTGTGCTGCGTATTATTAGTGCTACGTCGACTTTGACACACGCTTAACTTTAAAATTTAAATGGGTTTATTGTATAGTAGTGTTTATGTGCAGTTATTCAAGTTCAGCTCGTGATTTGGCCCTTCAGATTCTTTACTGCGGTGTAGGTAATATGAAGGACTCAATGGAGGATGGTTGGCATTCCCGCGATACCTTTAAGACTCATGCATGTATGTCTAGTACGTAAGGAATTAATGATACAGAATGCACTTGAATTGCTAGCGAGATCAGGGTCAACAATAATTCCTTGGTGGCAACAAATTGGCGAAATATCTAATGAGCATAATGTAGCACCCACCATGGCGTCACTTAGGTAGCGGAAGAAGAGCTGAGTGGATTTCATTGTCTCTCCAGTGGGTACGCCAAGATTATTGAGGTTAAAATGATATACAAGAGGCATGGACAGTTGGGGATGGCCAACGAAACGGTTCACATCTTGTTTGGAGCCGGAGAGGTGGTATGCATAGCTCGTGTACGGTCCAGTCGTTTCCGGACTTGGCTGAGGGTTGGGGTTCTGAATGAGAGGTGATTAAAATCTGATCGCCTGGAGTTATTTAAACAGACCCTCGAAGCATACCACGCATAGAGAGCAGCTTAATTATGGGCAAGTACATTGAATCCGAGACTAGATCAAATTCAAATGGTTGATTTTCCCACAAACGTAAGATCCAATCAGTATGCACACCTAGCCGACTACAGGCTCAAGTTGATGTCCTCTGGGTAGTTGAGTAGCCGTCCTACAGCATTGCAATTTTGATTAGCTGGATATAGAAGTTGAAGACGACAGCATTACCTTCCATGCCTCCTTCGACCATCAGTACTTGTCCGGAGACGTGGCCCGATACTGCGTTAGATGAAAGAAGGACCACTTGTGTTGCAATATCGTGAGGTACAGCAACCTTGCGTAAAGGTGTGCTGCAAACCAACTCGTTGAGGCAACGCGTTCAAGAGGGTGCAAAGGAGCTCCTTACGTGGCGAGAGCACGATAGACGACTTGAGGATCCTTCAGCGCATTCTCGGCCATCGGCTAATGTAATAGCCATTGGGATAAGTCTTTGAATACTGGACAGTACGTACCGTCTTGACCCAACCGGGAGCAACGCAGTTTACACGACCTTTTGGCGCCGTCTTGACAATCTCACTCTTCATTGTCATGGTGAACCCATACATCAGAGCTGGTTCGTAGTAAATTAATATGGTTCAGACCTTGAACAGCAGAGCATCCACAAACCGCTCTTCGATGCTGCGTAGTCAGCATGTCCAGCTTCCCCAAACTTGCCCGCGGTGCTTCCGATGATAACGATTGATGCTTTGGCCTTTTCCTCGGGGGACTGAAATTCCAAATTTTTGAGATATTCACGGACTACAAGAAACGAGGAAGTAAGATTGGTGTCCATTGTAGATTTCCACTGCTGCAACGACATGTCCTTCAGGGGTACATCTGTCTCTGGCCAGACACCGTGGTTGACAATCAGGACCTGAATTTTGTGTGCTGCAAAGATGGCAGCAACCTGGCCCTCATCAGAGAGGTCTGCCTGAACGCACGGGTGGTGCTCTGGTCTGTTGGTGTTATAGTGCGCAACAACATTGGCGCCCTGTGCGAGGAACAACCTGGCGACTGCGGCTCCAATGCCCCCACTTGCCCCCGTAACCAGGACGTTGGTGCCCTGCAGCTGGAGGTCCATGATTGATCGGGCAAGGATTGTCGTGTGAGCGTGATGGATCGGCCCTGGGGTGAGCACGTGATGGGGAAGAAAATGCAAGGGGCCGGGATTGTTGAGGAGTTTTCAAAAATTGCGGCCATGATCCCAGCAGCGAAGAAACAGCTGAGGACGACTTTACTGGCGTCCCGTCAAGCTCTTCCTCGTCCTGCCCGCCTTCTCAGCACCCCATCACGGCCCTCAAAATCCCCCGCCCTCGCTTCCCTCCAGCTTCCCCGCAACAACTTCCCCCCCTTTGCCACAAATGACCTCCAGGCATTCCTTGGCCGACAGATTCCTTACACAATCCTTCCCGCTCCGTTGCCAACTGACAGGTCTTCAGCGGCCAATGACCTGTGGTACACTGACTCCATCACCCAAGACTCGCTTGCCGTCATGGACGCCTGTCTTCACAACAACTATGATGTAGGACGCGCCCAAGCCATCTTTGAGAGGCTGCGTCGGAAGCCTGGCAACCCAGTTTTGAACACGCGCATGTACAATGCCTTCATCGAAGCATACATCAACATCTCTAACACCAACGAAGACGAGCGAGACTTTTGGTTGGATTGCGCTTGGGACTTGTACGAGACCCTGGAGAGCGAGAAAGACAAAATAAAGCCAAATGCAAGCACGTATGCTTCCATCTTGCTTGCCTGGTATCGGTGCGTACAGAACAAATCAACATCCGTGCATCCTGTCCGTATCAACGATTGCTAATTCTTGTTCCCTTGGGTTCCGTCTCCCTGCAGGTTCGGCCCAGACTCTGCTACACCAGTGAAAACCCATTTCGATGTCCCACCTGCGACTCTTCTCTCCAAGATAGTAGAACGCGGAATTTCTGTTTCTCATGTTGTATCCGACCGCGCATTTACATCTTCGGAGGAAGCCGCTGCCGTTATCAAAATTCTCTCAAAAGCTGCTGTACAACTCAATCTATCACGTATAGTGCATGAATTGGGCCAAGCAGAGGCTATCGGTTCGCTCGTGCCGGATGTCCTTGACAGTGTTCCTGAAGTTAGACCTGTCCTACGTGCCAAGGTAAACCATAAATACCAGTGCATGCCTATATCTAACTATTCGCAGAAGCCAAATGCAGCGGAGGAAGAAGAGAGCGAGAGCGATTACGAGGTGCCCTTCAACCTGGACAACCTTCGTCGTCATCTGACAGAAATCTCGCTCGCACGTCGGGTTCTTCCTGACGATATGACTGCTCGTCAAAAGTTGTTAGAAGAATCTGTCTACGATGTCGCGGTTGAGCGGTTGAAGCGCGAAGCTGATAAATTCGCTTCTCTGGGATTGGATGCTAGCAGCGCTCTGATGCAAGCAGATTTGCGGCAGTGGATGTGGACCTGGCACAACAAACTCAAAGTTCGACTTCAGCAAGAAATCAAAGCGATAAATGAGGCAGAGGAGAAAAAGCAACCTAAGCAACTTCATGGGATGCTCGGCCCCTACCTATCCCTTGTCAACCCGGAGCGTCTTTCAATGATTACCATCCTAGAGATCATGCGAATGCAGGGCACCGGCGGTCTATACGATGGCATGAAGACCACTCGTGCGCTCGTAGCCGTAGGGAAAGCCGTCGAGATAGAATACAAGGCACAGATGTGCAAGAAACACAATATCCCTATACCAGCATCTGCAAAGACATCCAGCGAGAATAGCTTCTTCTCCTCCTTGGGCTACCGAAACCTGCACCAGCAGCGGTCCGCTGCTGCACAGCACAGTGCAGACAACGAGGCGTGGACATCAGCGTGGACTCAGATTGTGCGGTCAAAAGTGGGTGGTATTCTGGTAGATTGCTTGATGGATGTCGCAGAGGTCACTCGTACCGCAACCAACAGGAAGACCGGGGAAACTGTGTAGGTCCTGGCCTTTTCATTGGTTGAGCATTTTTCTGAACCCATCGTAGTTCCGAGGTGCAACCCGCGTTTTACCATTCATATGAGTACCAACGCGGTCAGAAACTAGGCGTCATCAGACTGAACCCGGTAGTGTCAGAAAGGATGGCGAAAGATGGCCTCAGGGAAACTCTACACCCTCGACACCTTCCTATGCTCGTGAAACCCAAGCCCTGGGTGAGCTATGACAATGGCGGCTACCTATACAACAAGAGTGAGTCTTTAGATACAATTCTATTGACCGCTAGGTTGAGACTATTTCATAGCCTACGCTATGCGCTTCAAGGACTCTGTCGAACAACAAAGCTACCTTAAACAAGCTTCCGACCTCGGCAACGTCGAGCTGGTCTACGCTGGTCTTGATGTTCTTTCTGCCACGCCCTGGAAGATCAATAAGCGTGTATTCGATGTCGTTCTGGAAGTATGGAACTCTGGGGAGCGGATGGGCAAAATGCCACCTGCAGCCTACGACCAGCCAGAACCAGAGAAGCCAGAAAACTGGGACACTGATTTGAAAGCCAGGAGTATATATCTTCAACGGCAAAAGGCATACTTGCAAGGGAGGGCTAGCAACCACTCTGAACGATGCAATGTCAACTATAAGATTGAGATTGCGCGAGCGGTATGGTTTCTGATGTCTCCATGATGTGACTATAACTAACATCAATGCAGTTCTTGGGCGATACTATTTACCAACCGCACAACTTAGATTTCCGTGGACGTGCATATCCTATACCACCTCATCTTAACCACATCGGTGATGACCTTAGTCGTGGTCTCATGATGTTCGCAGAAGCCAAGCCTTTAGGCGAACGTGGGCTACGATGGCTTAAGATTCATCTTGCCAATTTGTACGGCTTCGACAAAGCTAACTTTGACGAGCGAGTGGAGTTTGTAGAACAACGGTTGGATGATATCTTTGATAGCGCGACTAATCCTTTGGGGGTGCGTTCGTCTAGAGTTATTTGCCTATATGCATACTTATCCACTGTCGCGAACACAGGGACGAAGATGGTGGACAAAGGCAGACGATCCCTGGCAATGCCTTGCGACTTGCTTTGAGCTTCACTCTGCATTGACATCTCCTGTTCCAACTGAGTATCTATCTTCACTCCCCGTTCACCAGGACGGTACATGCAACGGTTTGCAGCACTACGCTGCCCTCGGTGGCGATGATCGAGGTGCTAAGCAAGTTAACTTGCACGCTGGAGACCGACCAAGTGACGTTTACACCTACGTGGGTAATATGGTGGAGAAGAAAATCGAGGAAGACGTGCAGAAAGGGGATAGATACGCCATTATGTTGCAGGGGAAGATCACCCGAAAAGTCGTTAAGCAAACAGTATGTTATCCTTCACAACGTTTCATGGATAAGCGCTAATGAAATACACATCAGGTTATGACTACTGTTTATGGAGTAACATTCGTTGGCGCCCGAGATCAGATCGAGAGGCAGCTAAAGGATCGCAAAGATATCCCCGAAGAGGAATGTTGGCCAGCAGCGTCATACCTGGCCAAGCGGGTGCTTGAATGCATTGGTGATCTATTCAGTGGTGCCTCAGCCATCCAAACCTGGCTGAACCTGTGTGCACGGCTCATTGCGAAATCGATCCCGGAGGAGAGGTTGCCTGAAGTTCTCGCCGTCTCGAACCCTGCCACCGGGAAGACAAAGGTGAAGAGCCTTCCGATGGACAGGTTAAAGAAGGAACAAATGACAAGTGTGGTCTGGACGACTCCACTTGGCCTGCCCATCGTTCAACCATACAGGAAGCCTTCGAGGAAGCAGATCATGACCAACGTCCAGACAGTTTACATCTCTGACCCGAACTCCCCAGCTGAAGGTAAGTGATATTATATCACCATCAGGATATGACTCATGTTGGCCGTTAGTAAACTCGATGAAGCAAGCGTCCGCTTTCCCACCCAACTTCATCCACAGCTTGGATGCCACACACATGATGTTGACTGCACTCGAATGCAAGGTGCGTTCTCTGTTTTTCATTACCTGCGATGTATTCCTGACGACCTATCTATCAGACTCAAGGATTGACTTTCGCTTCTGTACACGACTCGTACTGGACACACGCGTCCAGCATCGACAAGATGTCCGAGGTCATTCGAGACACTTTCATTGCCCTCCACTCCTCAGACGTGTTGAGCAAACTCCATGAAGAGGTTTGTCAATTAGTTTTATTTCTCAAATTCATAACACTAATTTTCTCTTTCAAGTTCCTGGAACGATACAAGGGCTACAAGATCCCTCTTATCACGTTGCGAGCCGGATCTGGCAAGCTAATCAACCACCTCAAGGCAGCTGGCTCCAGGGTCGTTTGCACACCAGAACAGGCCCAAAGCTTGCAATCCATCAAAGAGATCTTGGTTATCTCTGAGACCGAGAAATCCACTGTCGATGTGCACAGCCAAGGCGAAAAGTCACCCTCGGAGGGCACCCAGTCTGCGGTTGGTGTATCGCCCACCTCTGCATCAGCTTCCTCAGATGCAACACCCTCTGCGGAGGCATTGGAGCTAGCTGAAGAGGAGGAGGATGGTGACGAGGACGGACGCCAAGCAAAGAGAAAGGCGAAGAAAGCCGCAGATGACAAAGCAGTCGTCGATCTCTACGACAAGTTCATCAATCTAATCGACATCCTCCCTCCACTCCCCGAGAAGGGCAACTTCCAGGTCGAAAATATCAAGAAGTCCCAATACTTCTTCTCATAGATTCGTTCTCTACTCCGCCACCCTCGCACCCTCCTCCAGATACTCCACACTGCTAGATTCCGTCGCATTTTACCCGTCGCATATCCTCCCATGTGTTGCTGTGTTGCATGCTTTCTTCACTTACTAGAGTTATAATATCCTCTACGATACGACCATACTTACAACACCCTACTCATTTTTAACATACCTCTTTGTATTTATCCTTTCTTATTCTTGATTAACGGTTCTTTCACCCTCTTCACCCTTTTTACATACGACACTGAATAGCAGCCTGCAATTCTAATGTAGCTTATGGGAAGCTTATTGACTCAAACCAAACACACAATAGATATGTTGAAACTCCATTCCCGTTGGTTCATGGAGGCGCAATCCGTGATCGAGTTTCTATTTTGAAGAGGAATTGGTATGTATAAAACCATGGCCGATGAATCAACGCGGTCTACAGAATCGAAGGACAACACAGTGCAAGCGCCACCCTCCACTCGAACTACCGTCCAATAACCCGGGGTTAACTTAACAAAGTGCACGAGAATATCCTTGTACCCGACTTCATCGCTCAAGGACTCTAATGGTGGTGGTGTTCGGGCTTGGGCAAGTCCTGCTCGAGGAAGGCCAAGAATTCCTCCGGACCAGCTGCACTACCAGCTGCTGCATCAACAGCGGGAGCGGGAGCATCGGCGAGCGTTGGCTCAGCAGCGTCGTAAGCTGAGAGTTCAGAAGCAAGGTCGGCAGGGAGAGCGGGCGTTTGGGGTGCCGGTGGGAGGTTGAAGGTTTTTACTGCTCCGACGTGGGCATCCTTGGCCTGGAGTGAGGGTTGAGGTTTGGAATAGTCAGGAGGAGCCCGGGTTGCTTACAACAGGTGCAGGCTTGTATGCCTTGATTTCTCGGAGATAGATGTCCCGCACCAAGTCTAGACATGGCGTTCAGTGCTATTCCTCAGGATGAAAAAATATAGGTGGATGGATAGATACGCACCTCGGCGAAGAGGGGTGGTAGAGAACGAGCGCGAAGCGCTGACGGTCTACATGCTATGATTCAGAAAAAGTCCTTCGCCGTCAAGAATGGCTGTGGGGAACGTACAACGCGAGCAGCCTGCTTGAAGAGAGTTGACATTGTACCACGGACGCAAACGGAAAGGGTTTAACGAAGGACTTGCAAAAACAACGACGTGACCGTGACAGGACAAGCTGGGAGTAAATGTGACGTATGTCACGGTTCTGTAGGTGCACCCGGGTTTAGCCATAAATACGCTCTATACACACATCCATAACAAACACTTTCTGTCACTTACACACGCTTTTGAACACCATGCTCGCCGCAAGAACTATTGCTCGTCGTGTCCCCCGCTTGGCTGTTGTTCCTGCCCGATACAAGTCGAGTCAAGTTGAGGGCAGCGTTGCACGCTCTAGGGAGTTCGGGTGGGTTGTCCTTTATCATTTCCTTGGACCCTTGGGTTGACTGTGTATGGCTATAATATAGCAAGAAGGAAAAGGCTCATGAAGGTTAATACATCGATAATCTTATCTGCTGGAGTGCCCTAAATTGGTTGCATTCAACAGACGAATACGTTCACCGTCACGAGCAAGAGCTCCTTCGTAAACTGAAGGCCCAGGTTAGTATATCACCCATTCTTCTCTTGGGCTACTTACTTATCAGATCGATTTAGATTGACGCAAAGAAGGCCGAACTGGTATGTCCACTCCAGCATGGTTAAGGCATCAAGTTTCTCACCGTCGAATTACAGGATGCCCTTGAGAAGGAGCACGCTGAGTTGGAGAAGAACAACAAGACGCAATAAATGTCCTAATAGGAAGAGTGCATTGCCGCTGGTCCGTCCTCTGACGTTGCGCCGAGCTTACCTTCTTGGTCACAGTAGAATTGAGGCGTTGTGGAATTAGGCTATTTTTTAGGCCAAAACTTGTTTACTGAGCACTAGGTTGCTCGAGACTGAGGATGATGTATACATCTGCGCAATGAAGTCTCCTTTTTGAGAGCCCAGAATGAGTGCGATGGTCGATTCTGTTGGTATCACGTGATTGAGAGTGCCTTAGACTGAACCAGATCGGAGGAGGGCAAGTCTGGACTGCACGTCGACGATGCCCATGGACACTGCTCCTCCGAGCCGTCTTTCTCATGAGCTGCTTGTGTACATCTTGGAGTTCGTCAAGACTGATTACCCAACGCTTGCCAACTGCGCCCTCGTCAATTCTGCTGTCAATCGCGCTGCCTCGCAGGTTCTCTACGCCAAAGCAATCTATTCTCCGGCTTTCAAAGCAATTCTCAATTTAAGAGACCGAGGTGCTATCCCTGTACGTCCATATTTGACCCGAACGCGAAGCCATAGCTAGCATTTACTTTCACTGATGACCTGCTTCTGAAGGAACCGTCCTTGTTTGCTTCCGCCTGCCTACCTAAATATGCTCAATATGTCTTGTCACTCAACATCGCTGGTGCGCTTGATCATCCACGTCCAGCATCGGACCCGACGGCGAAATCTCACTTCGTGTCGGATTAGGTTACCTCTCCACCAGGCCACCCCCGCTCAACGTTTTTCCTGCCAGTCTTCTGAACGCCATTCAGTCCTTCTCTAATCTCCGCCGAGTATCCTTCCGACCGTCAGCCTTCCCCGACGATCTTTTCACGGAGCCGTTGAAGGCTCTGAAAGGCAACTCTAGTACTGCCCAGGACAAATCCGGTCAGAATCACCAATTGGAATCTCTGATTGTTGGACCAGCATGCCAAGATGAAATTCGAGCGCCACTGCTTGTAGAAATCAGCGGTTTGAAGAAGCTGGCTGTACACAGCCCGACGCGTGCACTCTTGGAGCTTCTGCCGGGCTGGCTCGATAGATTGTCGAACGGATTGAAGGAGCTGCACCTCAAGGTAACGTCGATGCACCGGCAGTGCTTCTACGAAATCGCGAATACAGAAAATTTACATCATTTATCAATAATTGTACTTCTAGGATAACTGTGGATCAATCACACCCGGAGTTCTAAACTCCCTTCTGTTGAACAATTGCTTGCAGGAAGTTCAAGCACTTACACTAGGCCTCTCATATTCCCTAACGGACGAGGATGTATTCAACTTTTTGGCACAACTCCCACAGCTAGAACATCTCCAGCTCCGATATTATTTGGTAAGAACCTCGGCCCCCTTCTGACCATCTAACTTACCTGCCTATTCATCTACCCTTACCTGACACCCATACATCAAGCAACTCAAAACGCCAAAATCTCGACCTCACCTCAAAAATCTCTATTCATTCACGGTTCAATATGCCCCAGCTCAATCCCGCTCCGAAGTTCTCAAACTATGTAAATGGATACGGCTTGGCATTTCTTCCTCGCCACTCCAACGACTTTACCTTTTCAGCGACGATAGTGATGCTCACACTGACTTGGATGACGACGACGACGAGATATTCGCTCCCGCGCTCCACCGTTCACTTCATATACGCATTAGCAACAGCATCCGCATCCGCCCAGAGGGTCCCGACGGTACCACAAATGACAGTGGCGGAGAAACAGAAGGGGGAGGGGAAGCAGACGAACCAGGTTCATCCATCGCATTTGACAGTTTAATAAATCATCTTGTCGTCAAACATCCAATGACGTTGAAGATTCTGGATATGCGTTCGGCGTTCATTGGTGTAGATGCGCTGAGGACATTGTTCATTGAGTGTGTAGTACTCGAGGAATTTTACCTATCGGCTGGAAGATCTGCCTTGGTGAGTTTAGATGCGCTTCTGCTTCCCATCCTACCATTATTTTTTCTGGCGTTTTGGCTGGCGTTGTTTGCTCTGCGGATGTGCGTTGAACGAACCAAAAAGGCTCGAGTTAGATGCGCTTCTCCACTTCCGTGCGCATTGAATCAGGCTTAGCTCTTCCTCTTTTGGTTATGCCGATCGCCGGGATCCAATAACACTTCTCCACAGGCCATTTTTGAGCAACACGCCTCTGGGTTGAAGAGCCTACACACCGCCGGATTCAACATTCGCAACGCCAAACCCATAGAACGAAGGATATCACACGAACTTGCAGTACAACTCATTCAGAGCGGTCCTGCTCCTCGTCTTAGGAGACTAGTTGTTGGAGGGATGATGTGGCAGGTGAGGATTTTCTGCACCGGCTCCTTTTTTCATTCCCTTCTGATGTCTGCCTGCTTTTAGGGCTCATACGTAACTCGGAATGGACAGGTCGGTTTCGTGGTAGAAAGAGTGTACAAAAGAATTCCCCCTTGGAATAGGGACTAAAGAATAGGAATGACATTCCGTGCAATTTCAATGATTGACGCTTTGAATGATTGTTGGATCGACAAATACATGATTGGAAGTGTCATCACTCTTCATAGCGAGAAAGTAACCGGCTCCCCGAGTCTCTGCGTGGACAAATCCTCTCTTTCCTTTCCATGTTACTTCTATTAATATAAGCCGCGATCCATATCTGGCGAGGAGTTCTCTACTAACGGGCTTGGGAACATTCTCCGCCGCACTCGGGACCGTCACTGCTTCTAACTTTCAAGGAACAGGAAGTTTACGAAATGCGGAACAAGCGGATTGCCGGAGGGCGTCAATGTTATTATAATCCGGGATATTCGCCAAGAAAAATATATGTATTACTGCACATGCCCTATTTTCGAGTTCTTATCGTGCAGCAGCTTGACGTCGATCTCTGCTGCCCGGGTAGGTAGACCGTAATGAATCAGGGCTTCAACTACGATGTAACCGTTCGACGACGACCATGCCATAGTGTATTGTGCCTCAAAGACCATCTGCCGACACCCAAGGGCAGGCATCATGACGATAACGCGGACGATCTTTCTCCTGATGCATCAGGAGCAGAAGGATTAGAATTTTGTTTCTGCTCCTCGTTCCGTAGTCGGATTCTACACAAGTACGATCATCAGATGATTGGCAGGAACAGCAAATCCGTACGAAAGCGACCTACTGGTTCCTTGCGACCAAGACCCTTAATGTCCTCCGTTTCTCTATATCCGTCATCTCCCCCCAGTTTGCTATTCTCGATAGCGTCTAGATCACGTCCGAGATATCGATGTCATTCAATACCATGCTCGCAGAACGAAGAACAGGTCCACAGAGACTTACCCCATCGCTGTTCACAACCATAGGACCCAGCTCGTCCAGAGTAATCGAAGCACCCCCTACCTCCAACTGTGTTGTCCCTCCATTCCCTGTTGACGTGCCCGAGCCTGAGGGTGGCTGATCTGACGATGGCCCTGGAAGGAGAAGAGGACCATCTGACTTTGCTTGTTCCGATTCCGCAGCGCTCATCGAAGATCCAGCGTAAATGAGAGTGTTCGTTCACGGCAAGTACGAGACTAAAAGCGTCGTTGACACCAGGATTAATAGCAATCATCCCTCAAACTTCTTAGAACATGTACACAGTCGCAAATAACGTCTACTTTTTTGAGTGGCGTTGAAGGGCCCGGGAATATTCCAGAATAGTAGAAGCCTGGGCTGAACGCCGCCGTCGGTTAGCGTCGACCCACTAAGCAAGACACAAGGAAAGTGAATCCAGAGGCAAGGCGAGAAGGTATGGATCGCTGGAGCCGTAGGCCGGGTCGACGAGGATGCAAGTCTGTTGGCGGGGAAATCTTATTATATACGCTCTCCTGTTCACCGGCACTATTTCGTTGGATGCTCAGTCAGACTGGATGGCCACCTCAAAAAATTTGGAGCTAACTCAGAGAATGACGTCGTGGCTAGTAATCAAAGAGTATTTTGTATCCCATCAACAGTTCGGGCCCTAATCATACACGCAAGGATTCGAGGTTTCGCGGGATCTGGTTTCGCGGGATCAATTTGAATGCCGCCGAGTCTTTCATATGCCCTACGCAGTCAGGAATCCGAAGGACCAACCGTCCACAAGTTAAACTTAACTAATGGCGAAAGGATACTATGCAATAAATCCATTTAGGTTTTGAGGTTAACCACGCGTCGAAGTCGAAGTGAATACTAAGTAATACAGTAGAAGAGTCTGACGACACTATAGTCCAGACATGGCGTTGGCAGCCTGTAATAGCTTGATGGATTTTTCTCGGGGCGTAATCTTGCAAGGGAAGGGCTTGGGATGACTGCAATGCTCGTAAATCAGAGCCTTCTACCCAGACGACAAAGGTGAGACCCACCGAACGAAGGCTGTCGTAAAATCAGCCTCTGGTGTGAGAGGATTTCCGGTCTCATCCAAAACTTGGGATATATCAAGAGTGGCGATAATCCTCGAGAGGGTGAACCACAGGCCTGCTTCAGCATAATGCCTACCGGGACAGATTCTACAGCGGTATTTTGTCAACCTACATACAGAGGAGAGCACATTCTCGACATTCAGCACTCACCGACGACCAAATCCGAATATCATTGTCCTCGGATCGAGGGTATCAGGATCTTCCATAAATCGTTCGGGCCGGAATGACTCAGGGTCAGGACAATCCCGTGTCATGGCGCTATAAACCACAGCTTGAGCGTTGACGCTTCCAAGAGTGGGTCAAGTACGTACTATATGTTGGCAATGACAGTAGAGCCGCTAGGGACAAGATAACCGCGATATACGTCATCTTCCATCAGGCGATGTGGCAGGCCCAATGGTACAGGGGGACACCAGCTGTGAACCCACATCAGGTAGTGCTACTTGAAGCTAGGGTTGTATCATACCGGTAAACTTCCTGGAGGACGCACTCTAGGTAAGGCAACAACGGTCTGTCCTCGAAATCAGGCAGCCTTTCTCCACGGGTCACACTATCTATCTCTGCTTGGACCTTGGCATATACCTCAGGGTGTCTGGTCATTGCCAAGAAGAAGGCTTCCATGATGCAAACCGTCTTAAATGTGTTTTGTGAGAGAGGTTATGCGTCCAATGATAGTGATCTACTTACGGTATCCTCGGATGCTATGAAGCCCGTCAGCGAGCATTAGCATTAATCCTTGATCGTAGTACAAGGACTTTACCTGCATAGAGTGTCCCAGCAGCGCCTTTGATGTCAGCCTCATCCTCAGGTGTGACGTATTCCTCGCCGGGGAGCCGACACGACTCGAGTAGAGTTGATGTGAATGAAGGTATTGCCGATCCGGCTTTCTTCCGCGAGGGTTAGTAACTCACAAATCACCTGTGATGCGATGAAGATGCACTATACCATTTCATTTTTTACCATCTCAAATGGAATACTCATCATTTTGTCCACAGCTTCACGAGTGAGTAGTGCGTTTCGCTTAAAGGTCGAGAAGGGTGCCCAGGTAGGTATGTGTCTAAGAATTCGGCGTCAGAAGGTCGGACTAGGGAGAAATGATCCGCGCTCCTACTTCATGAATGGGAAGAAGTCCACTAAGGTGGCCGCGGGGGAACCGGACTCGACTGTCAGAGTCCCAGCTCGCTCAGCTAGAAGAGTAGTATTAAAATCAGCCTTACACTTTGAGTATATGCGCCTCACCTAATTGTACAAATGGGTCATCGACCGATGTTATTGTGTGGCCATAGGTAATCTTCATGATACTGGATGCGGCGTATCTAATGGAAAGTCAGTCGGCACCCAGTCATCCCTAGAGGGGGTTGGGGCTTTACCTTCTGAAGTGTTGCACAAAGCGTTCGGGTGTCTGCGTCAGTCCGTTAATGAGCGTGAGGGTTTCCTGTTCTTGG
>KB722748.1:177741-214385 GCA_000349905.1 Volvariella volvacea V23 | reverse complement strand
GGGAATCCATAGTGGGGAAGGTGAGGTGACACTCGAGCCGCAATCAAAGCGTCTCTTGTTGCAGAATCAGCTAACAGGATGGGGTATAGCTGCTTGCAAACACAAGGTGGCGATGAGGGGAGATGGGAGGGGTCAGACTCGGGATAGCTGACTGCTGGGGCATTGTGGATCTGAAGGATGGCAAGCTTATATAGATGAGCGGGAGGGGGCACTGGCACAAAATGACAGGGACCTTGGAAGAGATGGAAGGTGTCCGGTATCACTAGCACCTCTGCAGGCTCCCGTGACAATGCACACGGACAGCAGCAGTTCGTCGACCACCCAGCGGCGTTTTACTGCAAACCAGCGTGTTCTTGGCGCCAGCCGCCAGGTAGCTCGCCCCAACCCTGCCATCATCAATTACCTGGTTCATGTCATCCAGAAGAAGCGCTGCTTCCTCTTTCATTAAGAACTACATGTCATTCGCTCCCCTTATCCCCTTCCGTCCTGCACTGACCTTTAATTCCCCACCTCATCTTTCCCCGAACGATTCCTGGACGCAGATAGAAGCTCACGTCCATATCTGGCAGTTCGTCGATAAAGGCACCAATTCCGACCCATATACGGGCCCGAAATGGCATCCCCATCCACCCTGTCACCCGGAAGTGCGAACTGCAAGCACAGACGAACCAAAGAGAGCCCACAAATGGCGCACAAACTTGAGAACACTGGAAGTGGCCGCAGAAGAACAGCAGCAAATATCACGTGAAGCAACCAAAATGGCAGTAACGGAGATTCCAAGGACAACGTTGAGTCGCTAAAGCGCAAGTTGGCTCCCCACTGACCATCAGGAGAGCTAACTAAATCAAGCATGGATGTTTTGTAGTGCCGTGCAACGCTGAACATGATGTGGGCTCATGTTACGGAAACATACCGTACGTGTCCTCTGGCAGGCTGCTTGCTGTGCCTTTAGAGTTCAACGCGAGTTGCAACTACATCCGTGCCGACTAATGGCACAAAGGTTTTCCCTGACACCATGGAGGTATGTCCATTATTCAACTCCAACGACCGCCTACTGCGCTTAGGCAGAGGCTTCTGTGTAATGTTTACTGCTGCTTTTGCGAAATGACTTTGCGCCATCTTATTCCCAATCCTTATACATCCTCTCCACCATCAGTGGTGTTCCACCTGGTTGCTTGATCGGTAAGGAGCGGGGTACTAGACTACGAGGAATATTGGCACTGTACTGCACCCGCTCGTGTGGGTCGGGTTGTTCTGACCTTGGTGTGCCCTCGCATTTACGTCTTTCAGTCCACTGTTTTCGTCATCACTGACCTGCAGGCCGATGCGGTCGACTTGCATCACCCTCGTGGTCCCTCATGATCAGCACGAGCTGTCCCTAGTTAATTGATGAGAATCTAGATGTCGAACATACCCAGACAATCGAGCAACATATCGCGATAAGCCGCTTGAGTCCGTCCTGCGACGTTTCGTTGTGCTCCCAACTGAAAAAGGTGACTGCATCTATCAATCGTCAGCTGACGGTGATGACATTTTCCCTAGCATATACTATCACGCAATAACGAAGTTGCCGTCCAGGTTATCGCTATCACCGCGCTTTACATCGGGCGGAAGGCTGCACATCCACGAACCTGAATATTGGCGTATGACCGAAGCAGAACCAAGGCTAGGTCCCATCATTCCAGGCCATACCAAAACCTTCTTGCAAACTCTCGCTCAGTGCTTTGGACTGGTTCACTGGGGCTTCTCTGTTGACCCTCCGAGTCTGAGGTTCTTACCACCCTCATACTAGGCTCTGTTTCGAAGCCGCATAGCATATTGTGTACATATGCCATACTCACTTACCCCTAAGCGCACTTTAACAGTTTTTCGAGCTCATTTAATCAAGAATCCTGTCCTCTGACTAGCCAATACAATAGCGTTGTCCAATCAAAGCCTTGTGGCTCCGCTTCATATCATCTCACTATGCGATGTGCCATATGCGCAGGTGGGGATTATACCAAAGAGGCGCATATCGGGCGAAAAGGCAATCTAACCCGATACACGCTCAATCCCCGATGGACATGTGAATCTCCCAATATCCAGCCTGCCCTTAATTCATAATTGCGCGAAGAACCAAGGAGGGTGTGCCACGGTCACGGATGAATTACAGCCGTACGCCATCCGAGGCCTTGTATTCATATCTTTGTTAGGTCCACTTTCCCTGTATTTTACACCTCCGCTCTCACCTGTTGCCTTTGGTCTAGCACCCTACGTTTCTGCTCGACGTGGTAGGCTACCATCTCCCTTACAGGTTCATTCTCCATCCAGTTCAACCAACGTCTAGTCCCTCGTACCACAAGGGACAGCAGATCTCGTCTCTAATAGCCCCTGCCCGTCCTTTGATTCGTGAGCAACTTCTTGTTGAAGGACTCTTCCAGAGTGAGCTAGGCCATCCTTCACCATGTCAGACACCATACCACACGTTATTGGTCCCCATAAATGATGTCAGTTACGTCCCTGCTTTCACACCATACCCTTGAGCCTCCAAAAACGCGATCCAAGAACAAAAAACCACCCCATTCTGTCAGTGCCATCCTGAGGTAGAGTTGAACTCTGAATGCCATTGTAGCACGGCACGATAGCTACAAGAGCCAAACCCACCCAGTTTGCTTGGTATCGATATATTCAGTACATCGAATCCCAGGGTATATTGAATACTCAATCTGGCAACCTCTATCTTAGTCCTTATAACGTTATCGCTATCTTTTTCCTTTTCTTCTTCGAAGTCTGATATTTCAGGCATGAGGCATTGTGATCAGAGTTCTTCGGTAAGGAATCGAGTTCACTTTTTGTAAGGAATGACTTCTGAATGCCAGGTGACACTGAAGCTCGCCGGTGTGGTGGACCTACGGGGTAGTCGTCTTGGATTCGGCCCGTGAATATGCACGTTATTCGACTAGTATGGATTTTTATCCTTATGGCTAGCTTCCCGGTGATCTTATCGGACATTAAGGCCCAAGAACACGATTTACAGCACATGATCGTCGCTTAACGCACCGATGCGGTATTATCAGTGGTGCAGACATAGCCATATCTATTTGGATGCTGCTCTGATCTACCTGTAAGTTTCTCCGTGCATTCCACCCATTTCCACAGGTGGGCAAAGGAGCCTGAGGGGTTTCCGCACTTGGTAAACCTGGCATAGTATAGGTGCTGTTGTGAACGCATTTCAGGGAGTTACTTTTGAGCTCTCATAGTACATGGAATGACTCTGACGAGAGCTGTGAAACGCTACTGTGTGCGTATGAGCAAATAATGTAGGCAAACAAAAAACCGGCGACTAAGTGCGTCCATAACCAACACTGAAGCCGATAAGCAATATCTGATGTAGAACTCGTGCTCTCCATTTCATGTGATTCGTAACCACGTCCTTCCAGGCCTGAGTTATATGTGTACAATATAGCCATACGTTATCGTTATTCGCATCCTTGACCTCATAATTCTATCGGAATGTCAAGTATGAGGTAAACTAACCTCTCCCCAGCTGCTCGGTCGAACACCACAAGGCTCGCCAAATGTCCGCACTGGTAGCTGTTCAAACCGCACCGACACACGGAACCACATCAAAGGCCTTGGGAACCAGAAGCACAGATCTTTCCCTTATATTTTGATATAAGCTCTTAGAATTCCATATACACCAACCAAGGCTTCCAAGCTAGTACCTACATGCTATCCCAGCAAGCGCGAGTATCAGCGTCAACAGCTTCAAGGGCCGTTGGCACCCAACACATACGCCTAGTATATTTGATCGACACAAGGAGCATATCCTACAGGTGTATTCGTTCCGTGACAGCCGGATACACAGTAAATGATCAATTCCAATACCTTCATACACCATTGTGGTGCTAGAAGTCGTTAATTTGCACTATACACGATAATCAGGACGCTAGCACCACTTTATTACCTACAACAAATTTTAATTGAACTGGCCTGTCTAAACGTGCAATTCGTTAACGACTTATATCCATCAAGTATTGCCAACAGTCGTCGTGGTTCAACTTGCTGGCTTGCCCGTTATGCTTACGGTACGGGAGCCGTACATGAATCCCTTGACTTGTACAAAATAAGAAAAGGAAGTTGGGGTGACCAGAATGACAGGAGCGGAGCCGGCGGAATACACTGGTCTGGAAATTGGTGCCTTCCGTCAACACTCCCTAATATCCGCAGGGTTGAATGACTGAGCCCGAGGATTGTTTCCCTAAGCCAGCAATGTATCGTGACCATACCCTGCGAGTAGCCTACGCCGTAACGGCGACTTCATCACAGTACATCACGAGGAACAGGAATTGCAAATTGCCCACCCGCCGGCGGTGTCAGGATTTTCGGTACCGCCCTGGAATGTGACCAAGACGCGTGTGTGACGGTCCCGTGTTCAATCAATCAACGCGCATCACACCACGAGCTGACCAATAGGTGACCGTGACCCGGTCCTATAATAAGTCGGGCAGCAGAACGAGTCAAGGCAGAAAATCTTCAACCAGCCCTTCCTCCACGAAAAACATGCCTGCTATCCGCATCGACAGAGAAGCATTCATCTACACTAAGGGTGTTGGGAAGCCATTGGGTCCCCGACCTGTCGTGACCGTCACACCAAAGACAGCAGGTACGCGCCACAGCTTCTTCGCAGCCGCGCCAAGCGAATTATGATTTGACCTCTGTTCAGACATCTACTTCCCCACAAGCAAGCACGAAAGGTCCGCTTTCAAAACCAAAGCCGGCAGGGTAAGCATCCCAACTCCTTCCACGGATCGTCTTCATCGTGCTCAAACGCTCGATTTGCAGCGGGTGACTCCCCACCAATGGGCCGTGTATGACTATGTGAAGACCATCCCTGCTGGGACTGTATCCACCTACAAAGACGTTTGTCTAGCAGTTGGAGGGTCACCACGCTCAGGTATGTTTCTTCGGACAGTTCGTCACAAGCAGAATAAGAGAACTCATTAATGACTTTTGCAGTGGGATCTGCGCTGCGGACTAATCCCTTCGCTCCCTACATTCCATGCCACCGGGTCATTGCATCCAATCTATTTCTTGGAGGATTTTGCGGTGATTGGGGGAGAGGAGGCAAAGGCGAAGACAAGATCGCTATGTTGAAGGAGGAAGGAGTGGAGTTCAAGGACAATGGGTATCTCGCCAATCAGCGGTACCTTTACAAGTTTCACTCTGCATCTGAGGACGAGTCGTCTGATAGCGATATATGATGATTTCTTTCTTTCCCGCACCTTGTGTACTATAGCGCTTGTAGGAGCACAAAATGCCCGTCAGAGCGATTAGCATAGAATCTTGTTATTGTATAACATTCGCCATCTACTGAACTCATGTTAACGCTCATGCCATGCATCACCTACACCTCTTTGTGAAATATCAAAACCTACATCGTCTATGATAACCGTAGCCAACAGGTTTTACAAGCAAACCCCCTGGGTATCATGCACAAAAGCCTAACATTACCGCCCCAACTTAAGCGATCTAGAACAACCCTAACAGGTCATCTTCAGGCTTCGAGGCTGATGCAGCAGCTGGAGTAGGCGAGAACGCGGGTCGTGTGGGTGCAGCAACACCAGGGGTGGGCGACAAAGACTGTCCAATGCCGATACCAATACCAGGAGATGGGCCACCCAATCCTCCTCCTCCTCCTGTGTCTCCACCGCCGAAGATCGAAACCAGATCGTCGAGTGGGTTACTCGACGTTCCTGCGAGTAAGTTCGCTGCCGCCGGCTGTGCCAGAACTTGTGTGGCTGCTAAACCGGATGGTTGGCCATCTGTTGTAGGACCATCGCTGAGATCACTAGAAAAGTCGCATTCAGTACATTGGCCAACCCTGCGCAGATGAGAAGATGCGCATACAGTAGGTTTTCTGCCTGCTGTCCAGCAGCGACAGTTTCAAGCGCCTTCTGAGTTGAGAACCTATCATCCGATACGCTGTAGATTCAAAACGTGAGAAACAGCTCTCTCGGGGTATCCAAATACACATACTCGACTCCCTTGCGCTGCATTGATTCAGCGCCAATCCGTCCTCGGCCAACGAATGTCTCGGCGGGCTTGTGGTAAACGCTGGCAAGTGTTGATATATCTCCCACAAGCTCTTCCAGCAATGCAGGTGCAACGGTAGTCCGAGGTATTGAAATGGGCGGCCTGTGAGCTAACACAACAGCCTAGTTCACGGTTCAGTCGTAGGTTGTATCGCACAATTGGATGAACTATACCTTTGCTGCGCCGGGATCTGTTGACAGGAGACGCCAGTAAATGTATGCTCGATCACGGACGTCGGGAGAATCGCAGTCTTTTGTTGCAGTGTTAAGGACACGCTGAACGATTCCTTGTGAAGAATCCGGCTTTATTAGGAACAGTTTCACAACCGCAGTTAGCGTTTGTAGTTGAACCTAAGAGTGGTGCAATATTAGTACCCAAGATTGGACCAACTCGAACAACATTACAGGATAGGACTCTTCCGTGAATGAATCAACGAAGATACCCAGGAGCTCTCCGGCATTGTCGATTTTGTTAGCGTATTCTCCAATTATCCAGATAAGGGAGGCCTTGGCTTCGGGTTCATCCAGCTCATCTAGATTGGAGCATAGAGTAGGTATCACACCCTCATACGTTGAAGGATACTTGCGGAAGATGTCCTAGGATAGGTGGTTGAACCCAATTGCCTCCGTGATCAACCGAATCGACCTACCTTCATAACGACAACAGCCTCCTGTACAACGTAACTGACCCGGGACGCAATCAACTCCAGCAGCACATTGACACAGCGCTCGGCGGCGGACTCTATCTTTACTGCAGTCTGTCCAATAGTCTTGACACTTTTCCGGACAAAGTCCACGTCAACTTCGGATGCGTATCTAAGCTGTGTCAAGCCATTTCGTGAACATGTAATGCCGCATTACTTACTCCTTAAGTTCGCTCAAGAGTGCATCTACGTTGTTGTCGGACGCCAGTCGAACCATTATGTCGAGTTTCTCGACCTTTACGTACAGTGGGTCATTGTACTTGCAGAAAAATACGCGTATCTCGTTGGATAAAATGTCCGGTCGTTTCTGTAGTAGTAGATTGATATTGCGGAGGGCCACCCACTGGACCTCAGGGGGAGAAGACAATAGCGTGACGAGCGGGGGCGCCATCTTTCGTGCTAACTGCTTAATCAGATCTTCTCGGCGGACTTGACGAATGTGTATCATAATAGCCTTTGCACAGCTAAGTTACGCATAAGCACCGAAGTGGTAAGCATAAGTCCTGACCTTAACAGCTGCCAGTACGACAGCACCATTTGCATGTTGGAATTGAGGAACAACGCGTTCACATATGTGCTCGCTTTCCTTCTCATCCTGGGCGACGTATCGGGCAAGCGCATTCAAGATGGCTACTCTACCCCATTCTGAGCATTCGTTGAGCGCGACTAGCAATTTGGTTAGGATTTGCGATGTGATGTGAAAGACGCCCGAATCGTTTTGGGAAATGGCTTGGGGGTTTGCTGCAATGGCAGCTGCGTGAATGTCCGTCAATGCCGCGACTGTATTAGCAACCACCTAGAAGGATTGAGAGGATGAAGGGGGAGTCATAATATGACGTACACACCATTGGATTACTATCCGATATCATCTCATGTAATTGCTCAAGGAACCCATTATCAATCACCAACTCCGGTTTGAGATCATAAAGCTTCGCGACGCATAGAGCAGCGGTCTTCCGGACGTACGGATTGTCGTCTCGCAAACACTTTTGTAATGGATCGCATAGATAATCAATGATTTTCTCAGCGCGGAGACACCCCATTGTACGGATCGCCAACGCGCGGACGAGGGGGTTTGGGTCATCGGTATCCTTCACAAAAGTATTGACTGCAAGAATGACGAGTTCGGGTTGCGTTTTGGCGTAATTCATGAGGTAAAGGTAGACGAGTTTCTTTTGCTCAAGATCCTCGGTTTGCATGTTCTTGAGCACGTCGGGGAAGAGTCCACTGACATCTTGCCCAATGCACGATGAGAAGAGGTGCAGTGCAATAAAATATTGGGCTGCGCACACCTTTACCGACTGTCATTGAAGCAATGACCCGCTTGATTGCATCTTTTCGCTTGTCGCGGTACTCGCTATTCAGATCAACACTGAGCTCATAGTTTTCTCCCTTTCTTGGTGGTCGGAGGCTCATGGATTCGACGATGGATTTGGGAGGATGTTAAAGGGGCTTGTGCTGATAGTGCTTGTCCCTGTTGGGCCAAAGCCAACAATCGCTACTCCGACCACTCCACTCTATCCATCGTCGCGACCGCCACCTCGTCGATTTTCGTGACGATATAGCCTGCTTATCGCAAGAATGTTGTCCGCCAGCTTAGGGATACTCATCACTCACATGTTCAACCCTACCTGGCCAATGGAAGACAGCAAGGCACAGATATGGAGATATGAATAGCAGCAAGCCCTCAACTGAGTAGTGGACTCCAGTGCGTACCCCCGCGTCAGCACGAAGCAGACCTTGGACCCTTCTCTACGGGTTTCTCGTGCAGCCCAGTGCGTTAGTATTACCACCGACTGCTGATAAATGTCCTTTAGTGGGGGGTAAGTATGCTGATTCAGCAGTTGTCGAACACCGCGTCCTTGATAACACGATGGTCTAAGGTGCGAAACTAGCATAATACGATATCGTCAGTAGGTTCTGTGCCTATTCGTCTCACTAAGACGCCATTCATTAATCCCCTGACGACAGTACAGGATCCAAAGTATTTAAATATGGCCTGTCTTCTCACTTGGATCCCCACTCATCTACAACATCCTAAAACATCTTACAACGTACAATGGCATCAAAAATCGCCTTCATCATCGGTGCCGGAACCAACATTGGGAAGGCCGTCGCTGAATATTTCAAGACCAACGGTTATGCTGTTGCAGTCGGCTCTCGCAATCCCAATAATGACACTGCCAAAGCCGAGGGTTACCTACCCGTCACAGTTGATGCTAGCAAGTCAGATAGCATTCAGGAGGCCTTCACGTTCGTGAAAGCCAACCTCGGGAGCCCTAACGTCGTCATCTTCAATGGTTAGTACGGCTCATCAAGTCACTGTCGGCAGGTAATAACCTTTCCACAGCCGCAGATTTGCGTATTCCACCCACTCCAACGGATCCATTGTCCCTACCTTACTCCGCTGTTGAGGAGACTGCAGCCGTTGGTTTAGGCGTCTTCTCTGCTGCGCAAGCAGCTGTTGCCGGATTCCGTGCCTCGCAGGATCAGAGCGCTTCGAAGGCATTCATCTTTACAGGGAATTTACTCCCTTTCCTACCCGGCACTTCCCCCCAGTTCATCACTTTGGACATTCAGAAAAGAATTGCTTCTCGTCTTATCAACCACTTCTCTGATGCGTTCAAGGCGGAGGGATTCCGGTGGGTGCATCGTTACGCCTACAGCGCTCCTTACCCTTTATTGATGGACTATCGTGTAGTTTCCACTACGCCTCATTGGTTTCGCCGGCAGGAGAGCTTCCTGGAATGGAGGCATTTGGCCGCAGTGGTCCGACTCATGCCCGCGTCTATTGGGACCTAGTCAATTCGCAAGCGGCTAATGACTGGGACTACCGGTACGTCGTCCGACCGTGGTAACGTTGGTGACAGAAGAAGGCTAATCCTTGTTGCAGGTTTGATTTGGATGGGAACAAAGTTGAGCGTAAATAGGCATGATGCGCTATGACTTGGTTGTGGAGTTCGGTAGCACGACTTGTAAAAAAGCTTGGAGAATGATGCAATGGGAACTGCTGATCCTTCGGCTGAAATGGTGATGATCATTGTAGTCATTAGCAGCGTGGGAGTGGTGGTCCATTCTTCCAGCCACCCTCGTAATTTATGAGCGAACCCCTTTCCATCCACACTCCTTAAGTTCTCCTGTCCAACCCTAGTCCTCGTTGCCTTTGTTCTCCTTTCCTTATCGCCACTCCTTATACACCTACCACACAATGGTCAACCGCGCTTTTTGCATCCCCGGCGTTGTCATCCTGTTTTGCGCCTTTGTCCTCAGCTTTTTGGTCTCTGTATCTCTGCCCTATCTCCCTGCCCTCGACATTACGCGCATTAGGCTTGCATCTGGTTTCGTTGCAGATGGTGACGGAGGAGTAACTCAGTATCGCGTACGCATCCCACCCTGATCGTGCAAATTTCCCGCTAACACCCAGTTTGCCGCAGTTTGGCATATGGTGATCTTGCACTCTTTACCTCCCACATCCATCCGTATTCACACTACTTCTCAGGTCTGCCTGCTGGTATGACACTAATGAGACGCGCACTTGTTTGAGGACGGGTATGGGCGCTTATCAGATTCCTTGAACACCGCTCTCAACACGTTTTCATATAGGCCACGGGTATGTCGTTGCCCTCCAAGATGCCCAGAGGACAGCTAGCGTCGTAATCGGATCTTCCTGGACTCGTGGACTGGCCATTCATCCCGTCGGTACGTAGGGTGTGTCTTACGAGCTCTTGGAAAGACTTAGCTCCATATAGCCACCGCTGTGACGTTTATTGCGTTGTTGTTATCATTCTCCTCCAATCTCACTGTCACACTCTTCGCTTCCCTTGCCTCATTCCTCGCCGCATTCCTCACACTCCTCGCGTTCGCCTGTGATATTGCCTTATTCGCATACGTCAAGCACCAGGTTGGAAAGTTGCCAAATGTGAATGTCGACACTATTCCAGCTCCAGGTGATGTCATTCCCTTGTTCCATTCGAATTTGGACCTAACGCGGAAATGAATGTCCTCTTAGCCTTCTGGATGACATTGGTCGTGTTTATACTTCTTTTGATCGCTGGCTGTACAGTCTGCTTCGGCCGCAGAAGGGAAAGAATGGCAGACGCCTCTTACCCGAAATTGACAAACGAAAAGCCTTCCTTATGGGACCGCATCAGAAGGAAGAGTTCCTAACTGTTTGTTGAACATCGAAGATTGAAGCTGTTGAAACGTATACCACCTGACTGTTGTTGTTTGCATACCATCCGTACACTACCCCTACATGCTATGCATGCTGTTCTCTGATTGAACTTTAATACATTGGCGAGTTCTCTATTATCCGTGCTGTTGACTGAATGCGGCCTGGACGCCCGTTCAACCACTTATAGGCTGTGAGCAAAACGATTTTTCTGGAACATTTACCCCCCGAGATGTACTGCCTTTCCTTGGTATAAAGGCCAGGGGAGTGGTCAACATCTACGCTCGCTCATTGCGCACCACCTTTCTCGGAAACTTCCACGCTCAGCTGCAGCTACCTCAACAGGATATCAACGTTATGCTGTGTTCCACGGAGCGCACCGCCACTCGAATCCACGCCCTATCTTAAGGTGAGGATGGTTTATGGATAAGATAGCAAGTACGTATACGTTAATTGGAATTTAGTTGACGCGATATCCAGGTAAGAACGACCTGCATTTCATTCCTCTGTCATCTGGTCTGCTTTGTTAACATTTGGCTGCACAGCTAGGTAGACGTAAACGCAGCACTCCGTAACCTCCAGAAACAGTTCCGGTCCTTCCACCTGCTGTTTCAATCGCCCTCTTGTTTTTCCAATGCTGTCAAAGGCTGTAACTCGGGGGGTATAAAAGAAACTCACGCCTGCTCTGACTCGGTATGACGATATTGGCCAGTCTAGACCCCTCAGGTATTCCCGATAGCCCATCCCGCCCGCCTGTGCATGGTACAGACTCTCAAGCAACCTTAGTCGAGGCGACTTCGTCGCTTCCATTTCCTACCCCTGCTCGTACTCCTAGCAATGGTTCTGTCCTGCCACTCTATAATGTCGAGCGGCACCAGCCATCCTCCTTGAATACCTCTGCCTCTGTGACTACCCTTGTTGCAAGGACTAACTCGAGTAAGTTGCTTTTCAGACCACAGCAGGTATCGCTGTCGAAATCAAATGAAAAGCAAATGCTCACGTCCCTATTATATACAAGATACTTTCTCTATTCAGCTCCGCCCTAGGGATGTTGAGATTCCCTCGCCAAAGAGGGTCTCGCTCTGTGTCTTGGGATCCATACTTCTTGGCGTGGTTAGCTTGATTGCACTTGCCGTTGTGGTCAAGAAATTCTTATCTCCCACTCCGACTGAGCACTGTGAGTCCGCTGTCAAAAATGATTGCTTGACCATCGCATTCTTATCGAAAGTATATCATCCTTTGATAGTTTAGTAAATTGTCACGAGACAAACACAATCGCATGGGTTGGATCCCCATTTACATCCCCCACGAATACTCTCATTTGATTGTTTTAGCCAGCTGCCCCTATATCTTCCTAGTCTACGCAGAGTTAGTGGGGAGACGACGCGTTATATTACTTCGTTTTTCCTGCATCTCCTTCACAGCCTGAGCACAAAAGATGAAACAAACGCAACATCCATTCCTTGTACGCTCAAATAAGAATCGCTCTCCCAACCTACTCGAGTAGGATGAGCAAGTCAGGATTTTAACTCCCTGTGGAGGCCAAGTTGATTTGGTTACTCAGTGCTAAGAAGCCATCATGAAACATCGTACAACTAAACTGATCTTGAGGTAATTATCTCGCTCGAGGGTCATGCATTATTTTCGTGGATTATCTATTAGTGCGTCATAATGTTTACCTCGCTTCCCACCACGACCGCTAGCAGACCGATGACAGACACGGTGCGTTTACTCTCCAATTATTGTGGTTATAATAATTATTCGAATTTCAGATGGCGCCAACTTGGAAGAAAAATGCAAATACTTTTTAACCCGCATTCGTTCCATTTTTTGTGTCCTGTGGCTCTGGTCCTGTGCGTGCGTCCTGCCGTTCTACTCCATAAATGGCATGAACTCGGGAGCGTGTGGACAACAAAACATTCCGGCTAACACTTGACCTTTGCCTAAGCGCAACGTTTGGATGCAAAACTCGTCTGCCGGCACACCTCACCACGCACATCCACGTTGCGTGTTCTTCCATTTAGTTGGACATGGAGGCAGTGCTTATACCAACAGCTGACCTCCTTGAATCCTAATAAATGCATTGCAGAACATGACACCTTCCTGATGCGATTTCCCCTTAATAATTTTCTCCTTGCACAATTCTATGGTCGTTTTTATGTGGGTGGGTGACAAAGGGTACTCGAATTGCCCCCGCTTTCTGTGTTCGCTCACATTACAATAAACTGCTAGGAGCAAACCGGAATTCCTTTTAGCAGCGCTACAGCTTTTACAGCTTGCTAAGTACGCACTGCAATGATGCTGTCGTGCGACATAAGTCATATATAATATGCACGCATGTCAAGGAGCCCCATCCAAACCCATCCGTCGACCTCCAATTAGAATGGCTGCGCATCGTACTGGAGCTTATCATTCCAACACCAATGGCGAACTCCAGGAGGGGTTTGTCCTCTCTCTGGTCCCCAGTCGACCACCCCCTGCGTACACCCCTGGCCCCCCACGCGATACTGAAAGCCAACTACCACCGTATCCCCAAGCGCCAGTCGTCACTCCCGCTCACCAAGCCCCACGACTGCCGCTGACCTACCTTCCAGGCCTCCCAAGGCGTACAATACCTCCGTGGAGGTACTGCGTAGCGGTTATACTCCTCGCTGTGCTGCTGGGTGTGACCCTCCTGCTCGTGTTGGGCCACTTTGCAAGCAAGGGCAAGGGCGAGAGCGGTTCCGGGGACTACCACAGCACGATCGTTGTAGCAGGGGACCTCACCGTCCACAACGTCAACTATGTGGCCGTTCCTCCTATAGAGCCGACGCAGGATGGTAGCTGTAACTGCAGGCCGACACTCGACTCCAAGACAAAGGAGTCTCTCGAGCTCTCTAACGATGCCTAAGACTGGGTTGTTCAATAGACAGTCTGGTCAGAGTCTTGTTTCTTCTGTCACCTGTTGAGTGTCCTAACGAGCGCCCTTCCTGCTTCGTAGGCGATGACAACCACGATACATACTCATACGCTCTCTCCCTTCTACTCCCTTTACTGTCTTCTCCGTTCATCGTCGTTCCCCAACTGCATCATACCACAAATCATCTGCTGCCCTTCGTTATAACCTGTCCCCGGTTTGTCAGCGTGGATATGCGATATTGTATGCTTGACTCTTCATTTCTACTCCTACTAGCTATGTCTCTTTCCAACAACGCGACCTGTATGACCTACTTTTACATCGCCACTCTCAACTCAAGTCTTATATGTTGACACACCTAGACTAACCAATGCATATATGTTCATCTGTTTCGCAAGCTGGATTGAACCCCTCGTGTGCCTAAGTGCGAATAACCTTTGAGGATTCAACAACGATGCTCCAGAGAACAAGATGCAATAAGAATGATGGAAAGACACAATCTATGGGTACTATACGCACTGGAGAGTGTGCGCTATCGCGTAACCAGTATTAGACCAACATACCTGGAACGGAACCCAGCAAATCGATCAATCCTGAGGATGAGTGCTATCAGGTGTCGTTGAGCATGTGCTATCATCTTTCTCGAGCTAACCCTCCCCTATTCTCTTATATCAAGGTGTCGTTGAGAACCACTACCCCAACTATCGCCGCGCTGATGCCCAAATTGTACACATGCCCCCACATCTCTCGCGCCAACACTGACAACTTGAAGCTCGGATGTGGCCACTCTAGATTCCGGACCGAGAAACGGATCGGTTGCACGACATCACACTTGATGACCTGACTGGCGCAGCAGTAGACCTGGGTATCTGATTTACTCCATTTGCAGCAGCCGTAGTAGTAAATCAAAGCAAGGGCAGAGCGTTTTAGAGTAAGTTTGTCGGAGTGCCATCTCGAACACATCCCTGTAACGCCCTAATCTCCAACGGAGATAACAATTCATTTCCTTTTGACAAGGACCCTCTTACATCTTCCTGTACGCGCGCGCAGCTGGAGTGCTCATTAAACACTACCCATCGTGAAACGAGGTCCACTTGAACGGTAGCACAAGAGCTTACACTTCGCAGTTTGAAAAATCGAGGGACTTACGTCTTAACTGTGACGGCACTTGGCCAGCTGAAGCTCATTTTGCAACAAGGGTTGCAACATCTTGCTCTCACGCCCCAAACCTTCCTTCCGCCCGTTATCAAACCTAACCACCAGCCGCGTCGATGCTGAATCGTATATCCATGGCCAGGCGCACCCAAACGCCATGCGCACCCACGCCATCTCGGCCATGAAAAGTTTTAAAACTGGTCATCTCCCGATCTGCTTACCACCCGTTGCGCGTGAAATTGCAATCGCGAACCTCGGGTCTCCCAGAGAGATCTGAGCAGCGCAAATGCTCCTTATAATCACCAAGGATCCGCCGTCTCCGCGCACACATCTGATTCTCCCTGCTTTCTAGTTACGGTTAAAGCAGGTCCAGTGGGGTCGCATCACCGCACCGTGGCGGTTTGATGAGCTGTGATATTGCGTTCATTGGTCACAACCTTGGGACCGACATCGTGAGAGTGGTGCGATCTCTGGCTCTGCAGAGCTCACCTGATCGCGGCTGACACGACAACCACGGACAGGAGACGGGCAGGCAAGATCCAGGAGAGACGAAACAGGTCCGGGACCAAAGGTGGAATCTGGGATCTGGTTCCCAACGGGGTGATGCACCCCTCACGACGATGGTCAGAGTGGCAACAACCCTTGCAGTCAACGCCTGTGCATCCGAGGGAAGCCGCATGCTTGGCCGTGCTTTCCAGGCTGATCTGCCGCTTTGGGCAGTTTTCGCGTGGCGGTGGATTGCAAACAAAGTCATTTCTCGGGACACGCACACGTGGCGGGCAGAGGACGAGTTATGATGCAATGGGCGTAATTGCCTTGCCGAGCGTAGTGGCTGCATGTGAGCTCTGCAAGAGCTCGTCGAAACACGCAGAATGTCTCGCCGCCCAGCCGAACAATTGCTATGCAGTCCTCTCAGACAGGCCTCAACAGCCGCCACTCTACCCACCAGGCCTCCGGAAATTTTAAAACACTTCTGCCCAGTCTAATTCATTTCTCCCAATAGCGAATTTTCCTTCCCTTGTCCGTGGTGTCTGATGCGTGGCGGTCCGTCCAAGCTATTGGGCCCAGACGCGATCATCCTCCTTGCATCATCATCAAATTGCCCACCCCTCCATTCTCTCTATCTCCCCCATCCGACCCAGTTCCGACCCCCTACTAGGCTCTCCTGGGTCCTGGATCACCCCTCCCCGGGTCTCATTCTGCCATGAGCATCCGGGTTGACACCACCAGCACCTGCGAGATTCGATGGCCACCATTCCCATACCTCCGGCATCAATTCATTTCATCTTGGATCCCGTGCATCTCGTGTCTTGCACCGCCCGCGCGACGGACCGTCTCGAACACGCGACTCGTAACAAAGGGAAAGAGAAAAAGCGCATCCACATGCTATTCGGAGGAACCTTACCGGAAAAAGCTGTTGGCTGTTTTGTTGCGTTGCTTTGACGTGACCAGCTTCGGTGATTTACTACACGGTGATACACAACGTCGCTTGGAAAGCTAATATTCAATTGAGTTCAAGCCGGTATAAGGTAACACTTTACCCTGATGCCTATTTTATGAAATTGATCTCACATTAGTCGTAACGCTTTAGTGTCCGATCTTGTCCCAACCAATCCGTATATAAGGCATCTTGCACCATCATCATCTCCTCCGACGCCCCAACTCATCCTCAGCGAACTTCATCCGTGTGCACTATAATCCTACCCTACACTCTACAGGCTACACTCTTCTTTTTACACTACACCCTAATCCTTAACCAAAATGTGCAAGCACGAAATGCAAGTCCCTTTCACCCGTCTTTGTTACCGGGCCTAACCATCCTTCTCCTCCAGCATTGGCGACTTCTACAGAGGATGTGGTGTAAGTTGCCCGCCTTGACAACGCTAGACGAGCGCATATTGCGAACGTGCTGACGCTGCGTCATAGCACTTCCACGGTCGCTATTACACCGGCGAGGTCCACGACTGCAAGTCAGAGAACTGCAAGACTAGTACTAAGCATAGACATAAGACCGCTACGAATTGCGGTTGTCCTGAGGTTTGTCCAACCCCTCTCTTGTCCCTTCCCTTTGCTCCCACCCCTCCTCGATGTCCTACTTTCCATGTTGTCATCATCAATCTGCGGAGCGGCATCGTCACGCGACAATTATGTTATAACTCCCGCATGCTTCCCTTGGAGATCACCCTGTTCTCTTTCTCCTTAGGACGCGGTCTCCCTTGTTCCTCCATGGAACTCCCATAACCCACTCTTCCCTTATTCCTTTCCACCGTCAAACAGCCGCAAGGGACACCAATTTAATGATAACGCATTCATTTATTTTTGCCATTAGGTCGTCACCGAAGACAGAAAGATCCAAAATATGTTTCAAATTCCTTATGTCGACTGCCGGGCACACAGAACCTAAAATGGCATCGTCAACCACCACGCCAGCAATCCCACTAATTTGGCGTGTTATGTAACAACGTGTATTCAATCCCCTCGTCCCCGTTTCGGGTATCTATCCTGGCTCTCGGTCCTTGGTCCCTGGTCCCCTCTTCCCCGTCTCGTTCCTGCAGTTTCATCATCGTCATTACCATCATAATAATTGTCATACCATTTCTTAGTTTGGGAGGCGTGCGGTGCGGTGTTGGCATTTACGGCTTTTGACAAGCGCGAAAACGTCGGATTGGACAAATTGAGCGACAAGAGGGTGTGGTGTTGGGCTGATGGTTTTTTTGGGTGGGAGTTTTTTGTTGTCACTCTTTCTTCCCTGCTCGTCCCGTCGCTTTTACTCTTGCTTAAACATCCTTCCTGCGGGGAGATGGTTGGGCATAGGGTGTACGCGGATTCGGCGGCGGTGAGAAGGAGGTTTCAAGTCCGTCGCTCGTCTAGTCTGGCCCTAGCTGGTATATTCTATTTTCTCCATACTCGTACGCGAGTCCGGTTCCGTCGTGGCGTCGAGTTCATCCTTGATTATCACATGTATTAAACGGCGACCGACTTATGTTATGGGCGTCGATAATCTTCCTTGGCCATCTCCTTTGTCTCATCATGGTCTTCCTTTCACTTCTTGCCCTGGACCCCTTGTTTCTCACTCGTACACACATGTTTCTCTAGCCTCGTCCATCTCTGTCCCTTTAATTTTCGATCACATTTACCCTATCATCCCTCGAGCCTTCGTTCGTATTGCCATGCTTTTCTTGACCCCCATCAGGCCTTACCGATGCTAATTGTACTGTATCATACTGCGGGCATATAATCAACATCCGTATATCTATTGTTATCATTTCACGCATTACTCGGTGTGACTCGCACCTCCAGGAGCACATGGATGTGGGTTTGGGACAAGATTCACCCAACCTCTGCGATCACAGACTCCAGCTCGGAGGGCCCAGCTGACCATCATCGTAACCAGGAATCAGTCCTGGATGTAAAGTAATTAACTCCGAAAGATTTGCTATAACACTATCAATCGTTACCGTCACTGTATTGTATTTTCTGATGGTGGTGATAAATCCGACGGTATAGACCCGTAGGGTTCGGGTAGGGGCCGCGCATCATCAGGGGATGCATGCCTCCCGTTGGTACAGAGGGTCAGCCGGTCTTGAGCATCCATCCTTCAGCCTGAGCTGTCTAGCGTGACCCCTCCCCCACGCCTCTCACAGTGGCGGGTGAGATATTTGGTAAAGTGGCCGGGGGAGCCCTCCGCCAACATGCCACACCGAAATCACCAACACCTAGCCACAATAATAGATGATGCAATTGGGGATAAGATGGGTATAAAGAAGCTCACTATGTAGGTTAACTTGTAGGGGCTATAACATCCGAAGGACCCTTCATCTACCCGTATTCCCGTGCTAATGACCTGCAGCATGTCCAGACATACACAACACACTGTACGTTGCAGGTGCTGATTTGTTCCTTGTGACAGTGGTGTTATGCGCGTGGGCAGTATGAACACCGAAATGGACATGCATATCTTTGTGACAATTTCACGGACCGGCAGGCGACTCCACGTTTGAGCAGAGAAGAGAGAGAAGCACCGTATTGGAATGCTGCGGATAGCAAGTAAATGGATGTTTTGCCCTGGTGAGGCCATGAAGCGAGTGCGAATCCCTTGGCTATGATTAGAGCCATGAGATATGGGCGCTGGCCGCGGGATACACTAATGCATATGGGATACTGAAACCATTCCAACTGCTACCTCGCAATAAGTGTTCTATGTAGATATTGAGTGCTTACGCATTTTCATTATGATCATCAGGAGCGTGCAGGTCCTTTGCTACACGACGCGTTTCGTTACCGATTTGACTTTACATTTCCAATCGGGTTTGAGTTCGGGGAAGAGTATTGAGTTTGTTGAGGGCGGTCGTGATCATAATGGACTCTTTCCCTTCTTCTTTAGCCTTCCCAATTGTGAATCGTGCGTGTATGCGTGTGTCCATGTGTGAGAGTAAATGAATAGTACTCGGTGCCAATAATCGCGTATTAGGGTTACTGATGCTCCTTTGAGCTAACGACGGGGCGCGTATTGTCCCAAGGATGGAGAGTATGGCAACAACGAACCTGGGGAATGGGGATGGTGATGGTAAGCCAACAAGTCTGAATCCGAGGACCAGATGATGGTGGGAGCCAATCAATTTACCGGGTATTCCTCGGGTGGCCCTCCTCCCTTTTGGTCCTCTTCTCCCATAACCATATACTCCCCCAGCCCTCATCATCAGAAAAACCATTGTGCAGACCTCGGTATTGCTTTGGAGGGGGTCTGAATACGATTAATTGCATACGAAAATGCCCCGAGCGACGTCGGATCGATTTGCACGCACGCATCAAGCTTCAGTAAAAATTGGCTCTGCAGCCTCGTCCTCAAAAAATAAGGATTCCGGAAATGACACAACGGCATCTGGAACGAGAAATCCAATATTCAATACAGAGAGATTTGGTCAGCACATTCTCAAAAATCCTCTGGTGGCCCAAGGGTGAGTACAGGTCTCCTGCCGTGAGACGTGTCCTCTCTGCCTCGTCAGTCCGGTGATGATATATCACTTTAGTATCGTTGATAAGGTAGATTTAGTGCCATTCGCTTCCGTGAATTTCGAAAAGTCCAAGAAGTTGCTGATTTATGCATTGGGACTTTCGTTGTTATTATGTCGTAACTCCGTAATCTAGGCAAATTTGAAGCCTACAGATCGAGTGCTGGAAGTCGGTCCTGGTACAGGAAACTTGACCGTTCGAATACTGGAAAAGGCAAAACATGTTACGGCGGTTGAAATGGATCCTAGGATGGCCGCAGAGTTGACAAAACGAGTCCAAGGAAAGTAAGTACGATCCCCAGTTTGTCATTGTGCGAGGATTCACCAACGTTGTGCCCTGAACCCACAACTAATCCATGCTACTACCTATCATCGGTACGCAATATGACTATTTCCTCAACGAACTCTTACGACGAACTCGTAACGACTTGGTTATGACGAAACTAAAGACCTGAACAACGCAAGCTCGAAATCATCATCGGCGATTTCGTCAAAGCAGATCTACCCTTCTTTGACGTTTGCATCTCCAACACACCATATCAGATCTCGTCGCCTCTGATTTTCAAACTCTTGTCTCACCGGCCTTTACCGCGAATATGTATTCTAATGTTCCAACGAGAGTTTGCCCTGCGGCTAGTGGCACAGCCTGGGAGTGCACTTTGGTCACGGCTGTCAGCGAACGTTCAGGTGTGTTCGGTCCTTTTTGCCTTTATCCTGCGCGACCGGGTCAAGGGCTAACTCGGTGCTTGTGGTCGACGAATCCACTGACTGCGTGCATGCGATGCAGCTCTATGCCGAAGTAGATCACATCATGAAAGTAGGCAAAAATAATTTCAGGCCACCGCCCCAAGTGGAAAGTAGTGTTGTTCGTGTCGTGCCGAGGGACCCACCACCGCCTGTAAAATTCGAAGAATATGACGGACTCAATCGCATTATATTCAGCCGGAGAAACAAGACCGTACACGCCAGTTTCATGGCAAAGGGTGTCATCGAGATGCTGGAAAGTAATTACAAAACATGGTGTTCTGAACGTAATATGGTGCGTGTCTCTTCCTTATTTCTTCATCTCTCCTTTCCTACCCACTGGTGGGTGTTATCGCCCCTCGGTCTTCTCGCCGGTACCGCCGACGGTGGCATTTCACCTCATATCTCAGTCTCGTGTCGCTGGCATCTAACTGCGGCGGATGAACAGATGGTCGAGGATAACGTCAGCATGAAGGACATGGTCGAAAAGATCCTGCAAGAAACAGGCAATACCGAAAATCGCGCAGCCAAGATGGACGTCAATGACATACTAAAGTCCGTAACCATACACCTTTCCCTTACCCTCATTTCCTCGTTACCGCCGTGAATGGGTATTGACACCGAATGTCTTGTTCATTCAGATTACTATCAGCGTTCCATGACGCCGGGATTCACTTCGCTTAACAGTCTGGTAGCTTTCACATTCGACATGAGTACTGTACTGTAGGAGTGTAGGATGCTTCCATCGTGCATCTGTTGTGCATTAATTTTGTAGCGCATTTCATGTAGTTTTCATTGGCCACGAGGCTACAATGCTTTATTTGCCATCATTTTGCAAATACCAGCTTGCAAATACCAGCAGTTCTGGAATCGCTTAGCATCTTACCCCGCATACCCTTTCATTGCCTGTACCTCCTAAACACCCAATGCCGTCCTGTAAGCCATCAAAAAGATAAGATATGCATGACCACCGAGATTTTTATCAAATTAGTTGCTGAATTGAAGGAGAAGGCAATCAAGGCCAAAGATGCCAGCGTCGAGAAGATTCAGAACACCAGGGACCGTCATACCAGGTTCGTAAGAACGCCACAGCGCCCTGTCCCTGTGTCTGCACATCGCCTTCTGGAACATAGTGACCAAAGTTTGGGTGCAGTGTTCCGCTAGCAAAAACCAACTGGGACCCGTACTCCAAGAAACCGCCCCCGCCGCCTCCCGCCCCGAGGCAGACAGCAAGCTCTAGTTTCCCTCCACCACCTCCACCACCAGGTCGTCCCCCAGCATCGGCATCGGCATCAGGCACACCAGATCCACCCCCAGCGCCTCCGCCATCTATCGCTTCACGAATCAATGCCTTTAACAATTCGACATCTTCACCACCTCCACCTCCACCACCTAGGACCGCACCCCCGATATCTAGCGCAGCACCAAATGGTACCCCGCCACCCCCACCAGCTCGGAGCGCTTCTGTACGTGGAGGTCCTCCTCCGATAGTTAACGAAGCACGACCCGGTTATCTCTCAAGAAGTGCAACAGTATCTAGTCCAGCACTGCCCTCACGTCCCGGGTCGTCTGCGGGATCGTCCCCTGCTCCTATTGCTGCTCCTGCGCCGAGTTACTTGAGTCGACCCGCTTTCGCGCGTACCAACACAATAGGGTCTAATTCTGATGTAGGATCGCAGAGGATTGATTGGAGGAATTTGACACAGGAGGATAAAGAAGTATTCTTCAGCTGGTTGGATGAATTCTTTTCGAGACACTTAAACGTCACCATTGGGCCGAGTCAAAGCGAGGCGCAGGCGGGTGAAGGACGCACTACCACTGTGAGTTGTGCTTGACCAAAGTTTCTGGATTGCACTAAAGGGTGTCATAATGCTAGGCAAGTTCATGGTCATCTCCCACGATCAGTAGGTGAACTCCCTTTGTTCAATTGCCTTTTCAAACACACGTATTTCTTTTTCGCCCTCGGCAGAGTTCCCAGTTCCCTCCGTCCCTCCAACAAGAGACTTGAGCGGCCACATCGCTACTTCGGGGGCATCGGACTGGGTACTCTCCCATCCACCTCCCTCAGAACACGGCAGCTCCGCGCTGGACCTAGCATATTACTTCCACTCGTCGACGGCCTGGTCCGAGGCATGGTACAATTCATCGACCATGTCCCTTCCACCGCCACTGAAAGATCCAGAGATCAGCAAGCATGTAACATGGACAGGTTCTTGGAAATCCGTCGGCCCAAACAAAACAATCTATATGAGTATCTTATTTGCAGACCTGAGCATGTTCTGGGGCACAATTCAATACTCTACCAACTCCTACAACCCACTCGGACAAGAGCAACGAACTGCAGTATACCTTCCCCGTCCTGAACCACTATCAGGAGAAGAACTACTAACCGCCCACGAAACCTACGGCGAAACCATCGCCTCATTCGCGGAATCCTATGCTGGATCAGGGGAATACTGCGGACGAGGAGAATGCTGGGATCTAGCCGCCGAAGCGCTCAAATACTTCAAGGAATTCGATTACGTTCCTCCCCCGGTCGGGAGTCTCAGCAGGACGCATGGTCATCTGATTTATGAAGCAAAGGCCAGCAAGATTGGGGGTAGGGTGGAGATGGTAGGGAGATGGAGGGGTGGAGATGATCGTATGCGGAGGGGTGATATTATTGAGTGGCGACGAGCCAAGATCGTGAATGAAACGATCTTGCCCAGCGGTGGACGAAGAACGTCAACACGCTCATTAGGCGCACCCGACCATACGGCCATCATAGTACAGGATCTTGTACCGCTTGATCCTGTGGGTGATGGCCAGGAATTGAGACCAGATAGGTTTGATGGTGTCATGGTTGTTGTCGACCAGAGCGTTAGCACTGGGGGTCTGCCAGAGAGGAAGGAACTCGACTTGACAGGCCTGCAGGAAGGAGAGATCTGGGTCTATCGCCCTGTTGGGATGGAGAGTTATTTGGGCGTCTCAGGACTTGTGGTGGAGGCACCAGAAGGGAATGACAAGCTATTGCGATTGGAGTAACGATCTGCTAATGTGGAGCTTTCTGTGACCATCCATTGAAGTCAGTATGTGCATACTCATTAATTGATCAACGGAATAGAATCCTATTAATGATGACCATGAGGACATTTTGAGCCATATTATCAGGTAAGGCAATCGGCGCTAGTAAATCGTGCGAATGAGCTATATCAATTGTACAAACGCAACCGTCGATGCTATTGTACAGTTTCACCACGCCTGCCCACCCTCCGGGTCACAGCGTGCACTCGATCTGAGAAGGCACTGCGCGAGTCAAGCCTTTAGAGGTGGAGTGTCTGCCAGCAAGGTGGGAAAGTCCTCTACACTGTATCGATCACCGGTAGTCTTTTCTAAAGTCTCAGCTGCTCGACGAATCTCAGCCAACTCGATCATGGACAACCTCAGCCTGGCTGCTTTGAGGTTATCGTGAAGATACTGTACGGTGCTTCAGAAGTTAATCTCATTATATGTGCGAATACCAACCTTGATTTTGCTTGTCCCAGGAATAGGGATTATGTCCCTGCCTTGAGCAAGAACCCACGCCAAACAAATTTGAGCCGGGGTGGCTTGGTGAAGTCTTGCCAATTCCTTCAACAAGTCGACGAATTCAAGAATCCTAGGGAAGTTTTGTTGAGCGTACCTAGACCGCTTTTGATTAGCATATCAAGTCGAGAGACATGTTTACGGCTTACCGAGGGACAGTACGTCTAAAATCATTCTCCAGAAAATCCTCGGTTGAACGCTGATGTGTGTTAGCAGTAACATGCAACAATAATGACCACCACATACTATAGTGCCTGTGAGCAAACCCCGACCGAGGGGGGCATAAGCAACAATAGTCACCCCCAGCTCTCGACACGCTTGTAAGATGCCAACTTTTGGATCCTCGATGGACAACGTAAAAGGTGAATATTCCACCTGGACAGCAGCAATAGGGTGGATTTTGTATGCTCTGCGAAGAGTCTCTGCCGACACATCCGACAATCCCAAATGGCGAACTTTGCCTTCTCTGAAGCGACACCTAAGTCATGACCTATACAGGTCGATATTGCTATTGAAACTTACTTGAGAAGTTCTGCCATGGCGCTCACCGTGTGCTAGAGAGTATCTCGTGAGTCCAGCTGAGTAAAGGTTAAAGGCCACTCACCTCTATAGGGACAGTTGGGTCGACACGCTGGTAGTACGTATAAGCTTTACGCCCTGTGCTATGCAACTCAGACTTACATGTGCATAGTATAGGTCGATGTAGTCAACACCAAGACGCTCCAACGAAGCGCGTGCTGCCTCCTTCACGTACTCCGGCGACGCATTAATTTTCTTGTTGGGATCACTGGTAAAGCCAAACTTAGTAGCAAGGAATACCCTGTTCCTGGCTCCTGTCTTTCTGAACCTACGGCTTTGATGTGAGACCTAACACAGGAGACGAATGCGCCGTCAAACTAATACCATTTACCAAGGAGCTCCTCACAATCACCATAGATATCCGCTGTATCCCAGAAATTGCATCCACTCTCCAACAGTGCATCCAGAAACTTTCGTGGGGTCAGGTTTGAGTCGTTACAGATTGGTTATTTCCAAATACCCTGAATCGTTCTTCGTCCGTCCTTGTTGTTGCAGGATCGTTATAGAGGGCAGATAGCGTCATTAATCCTGCACCAACTTCTGAGACGGGGACACCCCCAACTACTCTCGTCTCAAGAGGAAAGCGCGTGGAACTAGCTAGTTTTTTCTGCGCTGCTGCTGCAAACATTCTGACTAGTGAAGACGGAGGTTTGGGTATCACTATGTCGTCATTGACCAGTTTTGAAGCGTGACCGGCATTTTGCGACTTAGTTCGATCACGGATGGAAGCATAACTTTTGGTCCCCATTTTTGCGAAAGGTGACGATTGCAGCATATTCGCAGTTGCACGGCGAAGCAAATTATAGTCAACACTTGGGCTAGAAATCAGCCCATGGGAGGACCTACGACCTCACTCAGTTGGTCCATATGTTCCTGTTCCACTCCAACTATACATCCTTTCAGGTCCAACACATTCGGTTTTTGCCCCGCATCTTTTCTCTTCTTTAGTAGGTCAACAAGTAACATTGCGGGGTCCAAACGCGCATCAGTTGATGGTGGTACATGCGGTGCTTCGTTGTGAATCAAGATTCTCCTCAGCGCCAGGCAAGATACAACGACGGTTGGGGAAAGAACTCAAGTAATAAGTCGTCGTAGGGGATCGTCAGAGCCTAGGCACCGGCATCTTTGGCATTCGTCTGAGGGTTGGGTGAAAGGCTTGAAGGCTGAGATCCCGAAGCACTCAGCTCGTAAGGATCGGAAAAGAGTTGGATGACTAGAGGAACGTGATGTGGGTGACTAACTTCTTCAATGGTCAATGCTGCTTGATGGAATATTAGTTAAAGCGAGCTCTCGGATTCTTTCGGATGGGAGAATGAGGTCCCATTGGGGTGCATATTGATCTAGCCGCAACACCTCGAGGTTTGGCAGTTCATTATTAACAGCATTGGGCTATGGATCCGTTCACTCGCCATGCTTTTTCCAAAAGCGGGATATACGCATTTAAGGGACAAGGAGCGAATCGAGAGAGATGTGCTTGTTTTTGTATGGTTGCAAGGATGAGATGACGTGGGGAGGCGGTCCTTCCAGAGATAATGAACAAAGCCTCGAGCTCCATGGAAAAAGGAAATTCCCTGGAGAGGTTGATCTTATCCTGAGCTTCAGATGGGCAGGTACGCCCTGGCAGCGTTCTTCCCGTATGGAAACCCGTGATAAGTCTACGCTTCGTGACTCAGGCCGCGAAGGAAAATGTTCGCCCCACTCGAACCGGTTCCAGAGGAGGGCAATCAATTGCTATAGCCCTCCAATATCTGCAGACATGTGAAACCTGCGCGACATGTACCTTTTTTTCCAGTTGACTGAAGAAGCCAGCACCAGGAAAATGTCCTCAAGGACATCAGGTGAGAGGGTATTTACGGCGGGATTAGTTGGTATCCTCCTGGCCCAACCGGAAGAGTTAGATTTCATGTTTCAAGGAACGACCAAGGGTTGTATTCTCTCTTACCTTTCACCAACATTGCCCCAAAAGGCCTTCAAGTTGGTGTTCAATCGCATGACAGGAGTCCGAGTCTGACGAACTATGACGCTCTGCGTGTCACGCGCGTGCAGTAACATAGCCATACTGCCCTGAGTGGAGTCAATCGCAATCTTGGAATCAAATCCGGTGCTATAAACTTGCCGGTCGACTTATTTTGTAGCCATGACAAGAAATGCGGTACCAGCTCAGGTGTACATGCAGCTCGAGTGTGGGGGTGCAATTGGCTATTTAAACGCCTGCAATCTGAGAGGTTAGCCTCAGCACTCGCTCCCCACCAAAATGTCTTTCAGCGACACGTTTCACTTCATCACTTCTATCAAGCTCCAGGAGCTAGAAAATCAGCGTCTGGACTATCAAAAGCATACTGCCTCAGTACTAGCTGAGCTGCATGCACCCACCTCGTCCCCATCTACTATTGCAGGTGCCCTGCCGCTTGATGCTATATGCAAAGTGGAGCGCTTGGCGGAAAACATTGAGAAATGGAAGGGATTGGGGTCAATCACCAGTGGTGATGTCATCAACAGGAAATACATCTTCAGAAATCTCAGTAGGTGGGTCATGCAAGCTGTGCTTGATCTCATTTTCGACGGTATGTATTTCACCTGGATGTCAGTGACCATGTCGAGTGCTCGCCAACCCCAATGAATAGCATCACAAAATAAATAAGAGGAATGAAGAGACAGACTCTACCCTCAATAGGGAACAGGCCTTAAGCCATCCATATGAAACGATACACAGTGGTTGGCAGATGTGTGCAAAGCATCTCACTCCACAACAACCAGATAAGAGGAAAGATTAATGATGATCTGTTTACCACTATAAGTACTTGTATTGTAATGAGTGTATGTCTCAGTTGTCAGAGTAAAGGTACTGGAGTGCTTAGGCTGTGCAGCTCAACAAGGGCAGTAAAGACCAGATCAGAACTGGGGAGCTACCTGCCAGCTAGCTCTAGTATTTATAGATATTTCAACTATCTACGCACAGACCATTATGCTAATACTTGCATGATGATTGCATGCTATGGCACAATCATGACACATGTTTCTAGTACATTCTATGGGTCATATGCCTAACGGTCTCCCTTGGTTATTTGCTAACCAGTTCATATCTTTTTGGAGGTGACCGCCATTTGGGAATGTACTTGATACGTAATCATCCTATCTAATCATGCTGACTAATCTGGTAAAGGAATAAAAGAAAGTGAAATTAATAATGATATTCTAGGCGTCTATAACGAGCGTCTATGGGAATAATGATAATAAGTTAAAAATAAAATTAGCCCGTTCATGACACTGGATCGACGAGCGAGACCCTAATATACCTCCATCTCTGGATCCTTGTAGTAACCTCTGGAGCAGGAGAAAATGCAGTCGATGCGTGGGTCGAAGCATTAGAAAATCATATCAAGCAAGTCGGAAGGAGATTCGATTGCGCCAAGCTCTTCGGAGAACTCTTCAAGGAATGGCTGACTAGCGGTGACTCGTCCACTGCCTTGCCTGCATCTTTATACGGAAGCGTCGACGACAGCTCAAGCGCTAAATCAACGTCGAATCTTCCTGATGCCCCGACGGATGATAGCTTTGTTGATGTAGGAAGAATTGAGAAGATCGAACAGAAAGAAAAGTTTAATTCCATCGTCTTCGAGGATGTCTCAACCGATGTGGACGCATTGAAGGTTTATCTGGAAGACCTATTCTCTTCAGAAGCTGCGCACAGAGGTCTTGCTGGACTTCGTGCAGATGTACGCACATTTGGGGGCCGCCTGCTACGCAGGACTTGCTTCGATCCCAAACAAGTCAAAAACTCGGTTAACGCGCTGCTGAGTTCTGGGTTGATGGAGGAAACAAAAAGAGCGACATTGAAGGAAATATTGAATAACGAGACGGTGCAACAGGAAGTAGCCAGCGTCCTCAATATGAGGATGTCAAAACTGGACAAGTGGACTTGGCCAGAAGGAGGTGTGGAGATTGAGTTCAGGAGGCACCTGAACGGCAAGTATAGGTAAATTATCCCATTGACATTGCCGTGTCTTTGCTCAACTGAAGGGGCACATCGCAGGGCATATACCGATCCAGATATCATTGATGCCATTCTACTGCAACATCTCGGTGTCGAGTGGCAAATTATCCTCAAACGTGCACTTCTCAACTTCTTCAATGATTCAGAAGCTTGGCTCCCAGGTCACCCTCGCTTAGCCCCCGCAGAAGTTCGCAGACTGGAGACACTAGGTCTTGGATCTGGAAAGAATGGCATCGAAGGGGCACGCCAGAGTATGCGCGCCAAATATTTCTTCCTCAGCCAACTCTCCACATCTGCAACTCGACCCCGCACGTACGAGGAGCCCTTGGATATCCCCGTGGAGAAGGACAATGATACGGAAGACCCGGATGCCCTTAGTTCTGCTGCAATTAAGCAAAAATTACTGCACATCCTGGCGACGGAGTGCAATCTCAACAAGACGCTATATAAAAGCCATGCCATTATTCGCTCCGATTTTGAATGGTTTGGTCCCTCGCTTCCCCACTCCTCCATTCTCACCATCCTTGAATTTCTCGGTATGTCAAAGAAATGGCTATCTTTCTACAAACGATTCCTTGAGGCGCCATTAAAATTCAAGGAGGATCCAGCTGGAGAAGTCAGAATTAGGAAACGCGGTACTCCGATCAGCTATGCTTTGAGCGTAGTTTGTGGAGAGGCTGTGATGTTCATCATGGACTTTGCCGTCAACCAGAGAGCCAAAGGGATGTTCCTTTATAGGATGCACGACGATTTGTGGTTGTGGGATAAAGATGCAAGGAAATGCGCGTTGGCGTGGAAGGAAATGCAGCGATATGCAGAGCTGGTCGGGATCAAATTCAATATGAGCAAAACCGGTTCAGCGGTAGTCATCAATCCAGAGCACGGGACAAGCGTCGAGGAGGTGAAAGAGCTACTACCTCAAGGAGACGTTCGATGGGGGTTCTTGACTTTTAGTGCCGAAGATGGAAGGTTCAAGATCGACCAAAAAGACGTGGACTTGCATATCCAAGAGTTACGAAGGCAACTCGATGCCACAAAATCCGTCTTCGGCTGGGTGAATCTGTACAACAAATACATGGCCTTCTTCCTCCGAAACTTTGGTGGGCGACCTGTCGGATCTTATGGGGATGAACACATCCAGGATGCCTTGCAAACATTGGCAAGGATTCAGCGGGAACTGTTCGCTGGAGTTCCGCGAGGAGTTGTTGGACACCTGAAAGGCGTTCTCGAGAAGAAGTTCGGCATTTCCGACCTTCCAGAGGGTTACTTCCATCTACCCATCACGTTTGGCGGTCTGGAGGTCAAAAACCCGTTGGTTGACTTGCTCGCCTTGATTCCCACTCTCGGCATGGGTGCCTCGTTATACATCGAACAGAGGGACAAACGAGACCAATCGTTGTACCGAGATGCCAAGGAGAGCTTCGAGTACAGTAAAAACCGACCAAAGGACATAGAGTTCCTAACATTCGAGGAGTATAGCGAATTGCGAGAGACGCACTCCGGGGAATGGGCGGAGCGATACCACATGACGTTGGAGAAGCTTGAGCACAGGACTGTGGAGCCACCGCCGGACGTGGAGCACGACATGCAGGAGCACGGCCTGTATTGGAATAGGGATGACTCTTCAGTGCACCTGAGTTGGGCACTCGCACTTCATGGTAGCGGGTTGTTGAAGCATTTCGGCTCTATCAAAGTGGTCGACGAGGATTTGATTCCAGTGGGGATGGTTGAGGTGTATAGGAGTTCGAGGATCAAATTGGACCAGTAGGGGCTGTATCATGTATAGTATTTTTAGTTCCATGTGTAGCTTTAGCGAGATGAATTGTATTGTTGTTAGGCGGCGATCTCAGTGCCAATGTAAATGGGTTCAAATTGTGGATAGATAGGGCAGGCAACCTTTGTGCCTGGAGCTGTATTTTTTCAGACCTCCATGCCAGCGATAGGTGCAAGATTCGTATATTGGTTTGGTTTGGTAGCGGTAGAAGGTGCTAGGTATGTAGTAATACAAATGCACGGCATGATTCGACTGTAGGGTCAACCTATGAGCCCGGGGATGCATAAAATGCAAAGGGTGTATGAAAACATGAAATCACAGAAAAAGACAAACAAGGAAGTCGACAAGGGGTAATCCTCGATCCCCCGCATGCATGTTCTATCCTCTAATAAGAAGCACGCCACAATGACAGTCTTGCTGCTACATTGATGAATGACCAACAGCGCCCTAGTCTCAGTTCTCAGCCGCTGCTAGTGCCTCCGCCGCAGCAGAAGACGATGACGACGTGGTCCCAGTGGGCAGCGCCGAATCTGTGGATGAAGGTGGAGGGGGAAGAACCTTCGTGAGCGGAGCATCCGAATTATCGCCATGATCTTTAATTTGAGGCTCAGGCTCGGGTACGGGTGCACGACGATCTATTGTGTCATAGGCGAAGATAGATCGCGCCATGCGAGCACGGAATCTGTCTGCGCGTTTCTTAACTTCGAATGGCTCTGCATCTGCTTCAGGTTGGGCGATACGGCGGTGGACATGGACATAAGCGGGAGATGAAACTGCTTTGTCTAGTGCTAGAGCTAGCTCGGCGCCTGATGACGACTCTTCCTCCCGCGTATGATAGACACGCCCTAGGAGTGTTCGGGGTTGGGCGATTGGAGCGGCGAGGACGAGCGCTGAAGAGGGTGAGCCAGAGCTAGTGAATGGCGTGGACAGGACGAAGAAGAGGATGGTAGCGAGCGAGGAAATGAGGAATGTGGGTCGGAATGTGAACATTTCTGAGTGTCTTTCGGGCTTGCTTGGAAGGGTCAAATAAATGGGCAGGTGAGGGAATGAGCGTCGTTTATAGTGAACGGGCGACTTGGAGTGAGTGGAGTGGGGTTCGTTCTTTTAGGGTTTTGGCACGGCCAGGAGGGTTTATGGACGATATGAACGGTCAACGTTCAAGGGCGAGTTGAATGTACGAGGAGGGGGCGACGAGGTCCTACTAGAGGATCGATAGGTACAAGGTGGTGGTAAGAGGAAAAGAGCAACGAGTGCTTGAGACTCGTGGGATTTGCTGTTGTCTATTCTTATCAGTCTTCTGCGGCCCGGCGAGGGTGGTATCGAGGGTAGCGTTAATGAATGGTGGCGTTGTTCTCATTTCATTGTGCCCTTGGCAATTACAACGTTCGAGGGTTGCAACGCCGTGTCATTGTTATGGACGTTGTCCAGTCGCATCTCGCCATTGTGACAATCGCGCAACGAAATCCAATATTATCTATATAATACAATGCCTCGAGGCGACTCTACTCCTTCAAGATTTGCTCAACCCTGCCTTTGAGCAGTGCTAGTGTAGTGTCAATACCCTTCAAAACACCTTCATCTGGCCCTCTCCCAGGAACGTGGTATGTATGCGCAAAGTCGATAATCTTTGCGACAAATGGCGGCCCGACCTTGTTCTCCTTCTCATCGTCATCCTCTTCATCCTCCTCGTCCTCCTCGTCCTCCTCCTCTAACCGCTTCAATGCCTCCTCAGCCCTTGCCCAATCGGCCTCATATATTATCAGCAAGCTCCCTCCTGCCATTCGTATCTCCAGCTTGCTTATGATGTCCCTGATCTCTTGCACATCCTCAATAATCAAGTTGAGAACTTTGACGAGTGTATCTCTGGGGAGACCTGATGTTGAGGAGGGTAGGTCACCAATGGGGAAGAAGCGAGAGATGCCATCAGGTAGATCAGACACTTTGATGGACTTCCCATACGACTTGGGGGTATTGACTGGTTGGCCAGTGTTATTGTTGTGCACCTATAGGCAATTTGGAGGCGTCCTGTGAGCAAAGACGCACCTGGACAGAGTAACGACGCACCTGGAAGCCAGTTAAGCGCACTCCAGACTCCCAAGAAGTAGTCTCCTGGGCGGTCTTCGTCATTCGCTCCTTCTTCTCTTGTGAAGCATATTCGTCGTACAAGACCGTTCCAAGCTTGATATCGAGGATATTAGGCTTCAGGAATGGGTGTTGAAGGTTCTCAATAACAATCTGCTGTAATTACCCCAATCAGGCTCTGCAAGCAGAGGGAGAAGAGTACGTAACCACTGTACTATACTTATCTTTGTCTTGCCCTTCCACAGGCTTAATCACAGTCCCATCCCCACCTGCCGTAGCTTCCCCCTCTAGCTTGAGTGTCCCAATAAACTTTGGCACAAAATCTCGAAGTGGGACGAAGGCCGGATCGTTCAAGACGGTTTGGTAGAACTTGAGCTCGACAGGGAGGGCGGTTTTGATGATGAGTGAGCCGTCCTCGGTGGTCATTACACCTGGATGGCCACCGACTTGGCTGTCTAGGGGTATGACATGACTCGCTGAAGGATTGGGTTGGGGTTGGGCCATGGAATCACTGGAGTGGTATTGGTATAGGATTTAAGACGTAATTTATAGATAAGATCAGGGTTCAAACGCTCGCGCCCAGCATTGCGTTTTGGGACTGGACTGTCATCCCCTCTCCGCCAATGACCGTTCTCAGCTTCCTTCGCAATGCTAACACACGGACAACCTGATAATTATGTCTCCGGTCTGACTTGGTATTTAGGTATCGAAGTGCAGCTAATAATAGGAGTTTCATCTGCGCCCTTTTGAAACCCCCAAGTTCACCTCTCTCTTGTCAAGCACTCAAAACCATAAATGTCTCCCATTTTTCGTCACCGTAAAAGCGAACCGACGACTTGCTCCACCGGGTGGATGCGCAGGCATGTCCACAACCCAACCGCGACACCGCTTCCCTCCATTTTAAACACCATCTCCCAACATCTCTCGCTCAAGGCAAGAGCAGTACATTGGCTAAACCTTTCTGAGCCTGCACGAAGCAACTACGCGAAAACACCAAATCCAAGCACCATATTGGTCCAACGCGGCATAGACGCAAATGCAGATCTAGAATTTGAAGATTCCGACGTCGGACTACCCGAGTCGGGCATTACGAGGAGGTCTTCTCCCGTGTACATTCATACCGACCCCTTACCCGAGTGCGGATCATTTCCCCCTTCCTATTCATATTCTCCGTACTGCGACCAAATGCCCTGGTCAATTGCACCCAAACCCCATACCAATGACTTCCCGGACGGCTCGGAGATCGAGCCTCATTCGAGTCTAAACGACGATGAAGACCAGATCTTGCCGGTGACTGGGTTGTTGAGGGTTGATGTCAACAGCAGTCAGAGCTACTCAACGCTGCCCAAGGATTATTTCGCGCCTGCATCTGCAAGGGGTGGCAACAAGTTGAGGAAGACGAGGAGCGCGAACTATGAGCGTTATACTTCTCTCCAATGAGGCAGACTTTTTCTATAGAGCCTCGTCCTCCGCATCATAGAACTGGAATATCAGAGTCAATGGTGTTTCCGAGAATGCTCTAGCCTTTTATAGTTTTTGTCACAATGACGAGATCCTGATTCATGTGTAGCGCTGATAGGACGACCCTGGGTATCACTAGCCCTTCCAAGAGTGGTATACAAGCTGATTGGCCTTCATGAACCACAGCCACGATGGCGCCGAGGGCTTTTAAAGGCACCCGATAAGTATCCTCGACAGGCCCATTTGCTTGGACTTGAGCTTGGACCAACACTTTTACGCCTATAGACCCAGCCGCACGCTAGTATCTTATTTTTAACTCATACCACCATCACCCCGACCAGCCCACTGCTATTAGTTTTACTAGTGGCGCTATTCCCGGCACTATGTACCTTAATACCCAACCAGACCACTACTCCCAACCCATACTCAATTTCCCAACAGAAGGAGGTACGTGCGCCAGTTTCCGGCCACTTGACCCGTTCTGTACAACCTCGGGATTCGAAGGATGGGAGACTAACTGATGATGGGCTTTGTTGTTTGTTGACGTCGTCTGTTGCCCTCGCCTGGGCCTTCCGAACGCCGTTTTTGCGCCTCAAGATCTTTCGACGCTCGACGACTTGTTTGACTTGGGTTCTGCCACCAATATGTCTGCTGGTAGCCAGGGAGAGCAGAGTGGGAGGTTGAGTCCTGTTCATATTCCACCGGGTATGTCTCGTCAGGTTTCTGTTGTTCACAATGGCGCCTCCTGCAGGCGCCATGGAATGATTAACGTTTTGGGTGGTAGATCTGGGCACCATGTCCGATACACAGTTCAATGAATTGAATCAAGTGCGTATGCGTTGATCGTGCGTGGTGGCAACCGAGGCGTGGCTGTCAAGGCTGATATACTCGATCTTGGTCCACATGATCACCATCGGCGTCGTCATTCGTCCATTACGACATGATAGAGAGCACTAGAGGCTGCATCGGACGACAGACCATTTGTTGGTGATCATCTTGAATCGTTGGAAGACCTACGTGCGGACTATGAGGGTGCACCGGTATTCCAGAAGCAGCTGGATTGGCTGATCACGAATGGGTTCAAGAATGTCATTCGTATCAAGGGTGAGCGGCAGTTCTACACTTCTCAAGCCTGTGAACTCATACACCCCGCGGATCTTATCTAGGTGATGGTGATTGCTTCTTTAGAGGTGAATATCCGCATGTACACATCTCCCTTTGCCTACCAAGCTTGCTTACCACGATGGCACGTCCTCTTCCCCACCGTCGTCCAGCTGTTGCATACAGCTACTTCTACCAACTCTTCTCCCTCGACGAAAAGGAGCTTGAAGTCGCAACGCGGCTATCCATCCACGGCCAGTCAGACAAACTCTTCCAACAAGCCGGGTTCCAAGAAATCGTCTACGAGGATATACGGGAGCTATTTTGCTCGACCTTGAGTTGGTTTATCAATCCAGCTCCTGATGACGGGAAGCTGATATCAAAGGAGGATCTGTTGAAGTTGTTTTTGAATTGGGATTGTGAGTATGCCTTTTTCGTGGCCCTGGCGTTTACAAGTATGAGGTGCATGAACTGAGTGGAAGCCTTGTGATCATCTGGATGGATGATTGGTTATAGCATCGAATAGCTTGGTGTTTTATCTTCGACTGCTGGCCGTGAGCACCATTTTCCCAGCCTCATCATCGATTTACTCACTTGATTGCGTCCTTGGTGGCCAGTCAGCACAGATCCGACAGGACCCAGACTCATTCGCACCGTTCCTCATCAATCCAGACACAGCTGAACCTATGGAAGTCGTCACATTCTGTACGAATGTAGTCGAAACGATGGGTAAAGAAGCTGGTGCGTTCCCATTCCGTCCAAGTTGTACATTTAATCCCAAACTAATCACATCCCCTCATCAAATCCTTTTGTTCCTCCAACGCTAACTCTACCTCCACCAATACCAAACCACGTCTCCTACTTGTAGATGATCCACAAATAACAGCACTTGCCCGCGTACTCCAGCTCAACCTCGACATCGCATACGTAGACGGCCGGGGAGACGGCAATTCTGTCGAATTTGTCAAGTTTAGACATAACGAAGAATCCCAGATACCACCCATTGCGCTATTGTATCGACCCGGGCATTACGATATCCTTTCTGTCTAGGGGAGGGTTTATTGGGGAGTTAGTGTATGAGTAGTCTAGCGTGTCATGGTGGTGACTCTATACATTCGAACAGGGCTTGGTTGGCTTCAGTCAAGATATCAGTACTGGTGTTTGGTTGTATCATTCCTACTTGTGCGGTGATATACAATGTCGTGTTGTCTTGTACTGTAGCTCAGAGAGAAAACCACACTTGAGCTATACATAGTAGCGTATATGAAACTCTAACAATCCGTCGCTAATTATTTTATCCCGCTTATGTCTCAGTTTCGCAAGGCACACAGGG